>CM042838.1:158188423-158678423 GCA_023653725.1 Bungarus multicinctus | reverse complement strand
AAGATAAAAACGAAGCCTTTAAACTTTTTTTTTTCCTTACTTGCCGATCCAGATATTTGGGGGCGGAGGTGGGGCGGCTTTTGGTGTTTTTTTTTTTTTTTAAATATTTGTCAACAAAATACCGGAAGTGTTCCTAAAATCTTCCTTTTAACCGTACCCCTTTGGAGCTCGCTTTTCCCACCCCGCCCGACGCATCGCGCGCTCTCCTTCCGGGGTTCCTCTACTTCCCCCTTCCTTTCCCAGGATGCTTTTCGCCCTCGCTCGGCGTTCCTCCGCCCTGCCTGCTCTCGGCTGACGTCATCCGGGCGGGAGGGGCGGGAGGGAAAGGGGAAGCGAGCTTGGTATTAACATGGCGGTGGCCCGGGCGGACGTGAAGGTGGACTGAGAGGCGGAGGCCCAGAGGACTGGCCACTTCCCGGGGACGCGGTCGAGCTTCCCTTTCTCTCCCCAGCGTCCCCTTTTTGCTTTGCGGGGCGCCGCTGCTTCTCCCGGCTTCCTCCATACCGGGCTGGGTGAGGGCTCTCCCTCTTCTTCCTCGCTCCTTCGAAGCTGTTCTTCCCTTCCTGGGGGCTGGAGGTGGGGGGGCTTCTCTCTCTCAATATCGCGGTCTCCCCCATTTCCTCCCTTCTTTCAAGTTTGGAGGGCGAGCCTTCCCCCACATTTATCTCCTCGGATTCTTCTGACGACCCTTTTTCTTCCCCCAAATTAAGCGCCTCCGTTTTGAGGCTTGCCCCTCCTCCTTCCCCTTTCCCGAGAAGATTGCAAAGGGCTCTTCTTTGCTCTGCCCACCCACCCACCCACCCCAAAAATTAGGGTCTTCAGAGTGTCTCCCCCTTTCTTCTATTTCCCCTTCTGCCCCAGATTTCTCTGCTAGAAATTGGTGAGGTTCACCAAATCCTTCTTGTTTAAATAAGGGGTCACAGCCTCTCACCCACCCCATGTCACCCCCTCAGAAAAATCTCTCCCCTTTCCCTTAACTTATCCTGGCAAAGTTTCTCTTTCTGCCAAACGTAATTCCTCCCCCCCCCTTGTGATTTGATAGCCACCTCCCCTATCTTGCTGAATCCCTCTTCCGTCTCTTGAATAGTCTAATCCCCCCCTTTTTATTGAAATTTTGGGGGTTCTGTCATCCCTGACCTATTAAACCTTCAGTCTGTTACTTTACTCCATTTTGATAGATACACCTGCCTTTTTCCCCTGGGAGAGGCAGATCTGCCCACAGTTTTTTCTTTTCTCCTGGCAGCTTCGTCTTCCCATCCTATTTGTCTTCCCTAACCCTGAAGCATTTTTAGGTCCTATTTGAGGTTTGCCTTCCTACCATCCGGGACCCTTATAGGGGATTTGGTTAGTTTGCCCTTCTGTTCAGCTCTTGCTGAGCGACCAACCCTTTTTTCCAAATTGTTGCCAAATTGGTGTATCTTTCATGCCAATCCCTTTAAGGACCATTTGTCTTCTAACTCAGACTATAGGCTACTTTGTTGTAGGGTAACTCTTTCCAGTTTTCTTTTTCCTTCCCTTGTGCCAGTTTGGAAGGTTGAATTCATTGCTTAAGTTCTTTCTCCTATCGGCAGACTTGGTTAGTATCTTGAAATTAAATTTATATGTGGGAAACTGGAGTCAAACTCTTCTAAGAGAAGACTGCAGGAGAAGCTTCTGAAAGCAGCCCTATCAACCCTCTGGGTACCTTCACCAACTCAGGATGTCAGAGAATCAACCCAACAACACCCATCATCCATTGAACAATAATGGGGTGGGTGGGCCCCCCGCTGGCAATAACCGAGGGGTCCGCAATCTCAACCAGAATCCTCTCATCAATGTTCGGGATCGCCTCTTCCATGCCCTTTTCTTCAAAATGGCTGTCACCTATGCCCGCCTCTTCCCACCGTCTTTCCGTCGCATCTTTGAATTCCTCATGCTCCTTAAGGTAATGGTGGAGGGGAGATAACATTTCCCTTCAATGTGTATATTCTCATATGGGTTTGGAATAGAGTTGGTAATATTTAAATGCTCACTAAAGCTTATGGGGGGCGGGGAATTTTTAGCCTCTACGTTTTTGGGGTGAGAATGGGACATTTTTTTCCCCCTTGGAGAACATTTTATTGGCTTGTGATAGATTATTCTCTCCATGCCCCCTCCTTCACATGCCTCCTGCACTTCTATTCAGATTTACAAAACTTTTCAGTGCTTAACTTTGATTTCTTGTGCTAGGTGTTACTCAGACTTTTTTTTAAAGAACAATGGGGATTAATTCATTTTATTCAAGCTTTAAAAATTTTATTTATATCTTATGTTTCTTAACTGCCCATCTCCCTTAGTTTTGCTGTGCATGCAATACATGTTCTGTACCGTATCATTTTATATGCATTTGTGTGTGTGTGTGTGTCTCTATATATATTTATATATATATATTGCATAGGGTATCCTCTGTTATTTTAGCTTTCAAATGTTTTTGTATTATTTTTGTAGTCTTCACAGTACTCTCAAAATTTAACAAATGGGAAAGAAAAAACTAAGGCTGAAGGGAAAATGATTTGTCTAGAGCAGAGGTCTCCAACCTTGGCAACTTGAAGACTTGTGGACTTCAACTCCCAGGATTCCTCAGCCAGCTCCAGCTGGCTGAGGAATCCTGGGAGTTGAAGTCCACAAGTCTTCAAGTTGCCAAGGTTGGAGACCCCTGGTCTAGAGCACTATCTGCATGTAACAAGTTTGTGAGGAATAAAATGTAACTTCCTGTTATGTTTCTAGTATAATGCTTCCTAAATTCATGCTAGTTTTTTTCCTAGTTACACAACACTCTGGGCTCCTGTTCTGATCAGCTATTATTTCAAAATTCTCTTTACATCTAATGCAATCAAGTCACATGCTCACCACTGAATATTGTGCTTACATATGTGTATGTTATACATATCAGTTATAAATGGAACTGTATATGCCTTTGTGGAGTACGTTCAGTCCATTTTATTTCTCTTGCTCTGAGGTGTTACCAGTTAGAAATCCACCAAATTCCATATCAACTTTGGTAAAGATTGGTTTTACCTTTTTATTTAAGTTGTTGATAAACCTGCGGGAAAGCACTAGGCTTAATGAATTTCTCTAAAGTTCTACTAGTTCCTCGCTTCTCTGCCTTAATTTTACTGTAACTAAATTAGTAAAGATTTCCCTGTCAGTCATGTCTGACATTAGGGCGAACTGCTCATGTCCATTTCTTGGCTAAGGGAGCCAGTATTGTCCGAAGATAATTTACATGGTTGTCAAACCCTGCATAGGACAGAACAGTGGTCATATGGCCAGCATAGCTACATGCCAAAGGTACACGGAACGCTGTTACTTTTCCACTTAAGTGGTACCTATTTATCTACTCGCGTTTCCAAGCTTTCGAACTACTAGGTGGGTAGGATCTGGGGCAAGGAACAGGAGCTCACCCTGTTGCACAGAACTTGAGTCTCAAACCCGAGCTGCCAGCTCTTTGAAGCTCAGTGTCTTTAAAATTAGTAGGGCTGTGTATTTCCTTGCAGTGGCATTTACAGCTCTGTAATTTAAAGCTCTTGTTCTTGAGGATTATAAAATGTTTTGGATATGTTTTGCTACCTTCTCCAAACTGGAGAGCCTCATTCGCTTGCAGTTTGAAGGCAACGGTATTGGTTTTACCACACGGGACCATTGTAAGGATTATAACAAGCTAACATGATATGTTTAGAACTCCCAGAAGAGCAAGGAGGAGATAATTTCTGTGGGTTAGTTTTAAAAAGCTCCATAAAGTTACTAGGCTATAAAAATGGTTTATTACTCTCCCAGAAGGCTACTAATCCGTGTTTCCATAGCAAAGCAGGAAGAAAAATGCATTTGAAATGCGGTATTAGCAAGCTGATTGTTGTTGCTTTGTTCTGGTATCTTAAAAGTTGCCTTCTCATAATCTGGCTCTCCTAGCCAGCTGGCAGCACTAGCTGACCTTGACGGATCTAGAAAGCAAAACAGGGTCAGCCCTGCTTGATAAATTTGGATGCAGAACGGCAGGGAGGTCCAGGGCCGACAACTGGACCTGGGTGGTAAAACAGAATCCCAGAAGGTGTCAAGGGCTGATTTATGAGCTGTTGCCAAGGAAACTGCCTGATGTAAGTCACCACAAATCAAGCTCAACTTGATTGAGACTTTACTTAATAACGCAGCATTGGGTATGATGAACAGAAACATATCACGGCAGCTGCCTTAATTTCTGGGGTACTCGATTTATGACCATTCATTTAGTGGCCATTCATAAAGGCATTGACTTAAGATCTTTTTTCACCTTTGCTGCATCTCTACTACAGTCACATGATCAAAATTCGGATGCTTGGCAACTGGCATGTATTTATGATGCTTGCCGTGTCCCAAGTTCATGTGATTCCTCTTTTGTGACCCTCTGACAAGCGAAATCAATGGGGTAGCCAGATTCACTGTGTTACTAACTTAACAACTCCATTGAGTCACTTAAGTGTGGCAAGAAAGATTGTAAAATGGGGCAAAACTCAAGTAGCTTGCTAAGCAATACATAGCAGGCTCATTTCTGGCCGTAACCCGAGGACTACCTATAGTTACAAAGGAAGAAACCCTCTACATTTTGCTCAGAAATGAAGTGAACTGGCTGAGAAGAAGGAGAGAATGCTCTCTTCCTTCTAGAAACTTGTTCAGAATGGAAAACCTTTGAAAGAACTTTAGTCCACGGGAAAAGGCAATTATGGATGGAAGGTGCATGGTGCCAGAACCAAAACTGAGTCAAGTTTTAATTCTTTTATACCCCCCCTATTTAGTTTGTTATTTTATTATGTTTTTATTTATTATTTATTTATAATTTTGGTCCAGTGGTTGAGACACTAAACTAGAAGCCAGGAGACTGTGGGTTCTAGTCCTAGCTTAGGAATGACAGCTGCTGGCTAGGTGATTTTGGCCCAGTCCCTCACTGTCAACCCAATTCACTTCACAGGGTGTTTTGATGGGGAAAACAGGAGGAGAAGGGAGCTCACCACCTTGAGTTACTTATAAAAATAATAAAGGTGGGGTATAAATAAATAAAAACAGGACACGCTGTGTGTAATCAGGTTCCTTGACAGAATTGAAGCTTGATGGAACATTCCTGCATAGGACATTGGAGAGGTTTGGGAGACACGGGGGCTGCACTGTTGTAATTTGTTATTCTTTCTCTGCCAGGCTCTCTTTGTCCTCTTCATCCTGGCATACATTCACATCACCTTCTCCCGTTCCCCCATCAACTGCCTGGAACACGTCCGGGATAAATGGCCACGGGACGGCATCCTACGAGTTGAGATCCAACGCAATTCCAGCCGTAACCCCGTTTTTCTCCAGTTCTGCGAGAGTGAGAGGTTTCCAGGCATGGTGATTGAGCCTGCTGTTCGGGAGGAGGAGGAAGAGGAGGAGGAGGAAGAAGAAATGACTGTAGAGATGTTTCAGAACAGCTCCATCAAGGTACCACGAGGGAGAAGAATGTTGTTTTGTTAATGATCATGCTTCCTCCCCATTTCACCTTCCCAAACCATGAATTCTTATCACCACGTGATTACCCTTTGGCCGGATCTAATATGGCTAGTATTGTGTGTGTGTGAGAGAAAATTCCTTACGTTCTTTAAATAGTTAAATGTGTTTGCCTCCAAATGTCCCTTATGTGCTTTTGTCTCCAGTGGGGGAAAAAAATCCCCCAATTGTGAATTTCAGTGAGAGGGGAGATACTTCAGCACCTGGTTCATTTGGGTTGCTCATTTCCTTTTAAGCTTTCTAATATTGTTTCATAAGATGGGCTTGCTGGGAATTCAAAGCTATAGTTATGTAGATATGAACATTCCTATGGTTAAATGTCTATGGAAGATTCTCAAGTCAGTCATACTTATCTCAAAGGTGGTTTTTTTTTTTTTCAAAAGGCAACTGGACTGTTTTTTGAGGAAGATGATGTTTCGCTTCTAATCCAAGAAGTTTAATCCTTTGATATTCCTGTTCTTAATTGACCCCAAGGAAACAAATTTGGAAAATTCCCTGAGAATACTTTCTGGAATATCATATAAGTAAGAGAAGTAGATAAGAGATGTCCTTGTTAGTTCAGATTGTCCAATTGATTGTCCAGTTGGATCAGATTGTCCAGTTGATCCGGTTTCAAATTTTCAGTTTATGGCTGATCCAGTTCCATAGAGAAAGGGCTGTCCTCTTACAGCTGTGGTTCCAAAAGATGGACTGCTCCCAGATTTGTATTTGTATTTTTGTGTGTATGTGTATGTGTGAGAGAGAGAGACAGAGACAAACACTGTCAAGAGTGTAGTTCATTGAAAAGAGGACAGCCAGGATGGTGAGTTGTGAAATATTTCGCCTGATAAAAAGACACATTGAAAGGTGACATTTTGTCCTCAGATAATCTGTAGAGCTCTCACATGTAAGGAATGAGGGAAAATCTAGAACCAATGAAGAGCTGATTCAGAGAAATATTTGAGAGAAACCTTCTCCCTGAATAATGATACAGAAACTGCCTTAAGAGGTGATGGGCTGTTTTTTTTGCTATATGTATTTAAACAGAAGTTCAAAAGGCTATCAAAGGTTAAAAAATCCAGGGTCCTGCATTAAACAGATATTAACTGATCCTTTTAGTTTTATACTTCTACATACAGGTTAAATTTAGCTATAGTAGATAATGGCCTTCAGTAGACCTCTCTTAGTTTTTAAAGGTTGATTTGAAAATGCTTTTTTCTGGATCTGATTCTGTGAGTCACCGTGGAGGGCTCTGTTTATTTAATGATAGTATCTCCATTCTCTCCTTTGTAAAAATCACAAAGCATAAAATAAACACATCATAACATAATGGTACATAGCTCTTTAAAAAAAAACTTTTAAAGCAACTGAATATTTTAAATTAACAGTCTCTGTATAGCAAACAAAGAAACATTGCAGTTCTAGACTAGAGCATTCTATTACAGGAGAAATACAGGATAATTTGTTACTTATATGTTGTAGAATTATACTGTATAGGGCTTCTCAACTCTAGAATGACTATATACAGTATAGTAAAATCAGTCATACAGTATATTTTTTTTAAAAAGTCCCCCTCCCCTGAAACACTGGAAAAAATACAACCATTAAATGACAAACAGACATCTAATTCAAGGACAAGTTTTCAAAGCATATGAATGCAACCAGGATGGAGACCAGCCATCTGAGGGAGGGTGTTCCAGTGGGCAGGTGCTGCAACAGAGAAGGTGAATTTCCTAGACACCCCCCACCCCAAGCACGTGGTATTGCTAAATTGCTTCAGCCTTGGGTCACAAGGCAAACAAGGAATTCCTACATATGGGATAATTTGTACATCTCTGAGCTCAGTTCTTGTAAACAACTTGCACTTAAAAGTGTCATCTTCTGCATTGCTGCAAAGTGTCTAATGCATCTAGAGGTCCTCTTCTCATCAGTCTGCAGTCAGGGGAACTGTACCGCATCAGTTTGATGCTTAGGAAAGTAATGGCTTTTTGCAAAGTCAGTGGCAGTCAGAGGACATAAATAGGAAATCAGGTAGTTGATCAGTTGGGAATGAGCTGCTGATTACTGAGTGAAATGCTGTGGAGGCCTTTGAATCTTTGACATTGAGTTGAGTGCCTGGCAGTGATGCTACTTTCTGGACATGGGTCACAATGAAGGTGGCCCCTAAAATGGCCCAGCAATTTATCTGTCCTTTAAAAAACGACGTTTCCAGTATTTTGGCTCTGAAGTTAGGGACTATCTCAGAAACTGCCATATCCTGACATTGCCTGAGACTGAGCATTTAATGTCCTCTCTAAATAGGGCTTCTCAGCTGCTTGCATCATAAGCTCATAAACACCGTGAGGATTTTTCTGCACCTGCTTCTCTTGGTTTTTCAATAAATAAACTCTCTGGTGTTTTTATTTGTTCAATGTTTTTTTTAAATTTTTTTTGATTGTAATACTAAATGTCCATAACTCATTATTAAGGTCTTAATGTTTCAAATGTATCTGGACCCTAAATTCATTTCTTGGATCAAAGTCTTATTCGGTTTTTGCCATATACTCCAGTTCTTTAAATTCTTAACCTTACAGTTCATTCTTCTTTTGTTCAAGAGTGGAAGCTTTTTCAAACTCGTTGGCTCTGAAGATCTCTAATAGCCCTAAAGTGTTAAATAGCCAATGTCTGAAAGTGATTTGAAAATGAGTGAACCTAATGTCCTTTAACAGGCTGCATCACAATTGTGAGCTGTTGTGGGTTGCCTTTTTCTCCCAGAACTCAAACCTATGGGAAACCGCATCCTTCGGTCTGTTTGAGAAGAGTAGCCATTCGAACCACAGGAGGGTCACTTCCCATCCTCTCCTTATCTGGAGAGGTTTTGTAGAACCAGTCTACCTGCACTTCACCACGGTCATTGTCTCCAAATGGTCATTGTCTCCTTCTACCCATAAAATACAAAAAAGCTGCAGAACACACAGAGAACAATAGAAACATAGCTTAAAAGAGGTGAATATGTTTCTGCTTTGTATGATTATTGATACTGGTAGGTACCTCTAATTGCTTTGTTAATCCCTATTCAACCACCAGAGGATTTGCTGAATTAAGCTAAATCTTGGAAGCGGGTTTAAACAGGGTGTTGAATTATGCAGGGGAAGAAATATATGCCAATTCTCTTTAATTTATATAATTGGGGTACATATGAACTTAAATAAAATTTCAAGACATTCATAGATGATTACATCCAGTGAGATTTGAGGAGTAACACACTCTGATTTATATGAAAATTATATGGATAATTAATTTGCTTTTCATTTGTCTTGAACCTTCTTGTTGATTTATAGGGTTTTTGATTGATTATGTGTAGATGCATTACAACTCCTCCCACTTCCCACTCCATTATGCTAAGTTAATGCTTCAGACTCTTGGGTAACGGAGTCATCTGTAGCATAGAAATTTAATTTATTATGGTTGGTTACATAATCAGCTAGTCGTTTAGACTGGATTTGGCATTTTTATCTACCTACAAAGTCTTTCCCAGGGACGTGGGATAGACAGATGTTGTTTACTGGTATTATTATTATGATTTATGTCAGCATTTCTCAACCTTGGCAGCTTGAAGATGAGTGGACTTCAACTCCCAGAATTCCTCAGCCAGGGGGAAATCTGGGAGTTGAAGTCCACAAATCTTAAAGTTGCCAAGGTTGAGAAACACTGATTTCTGTTGTTGGTGTTTAACTAACCTTTTTTCCCCCTGCTTTCCCACCCTTGTAGTTCACTTAAGCTGCTTACGTCTGTGCCTGCTACTTGTAGTTTGTAACATAAAGTTATCTGTCTGCTTTTCATTGTGGTTGTTGTCTTTTTTCTTCTGGCTTATTGCAAAATCTTCACAATCAGAATACGTTAGTATGTTCCTTTACGATACTAACCTAATTAAGGGCTTACCTTCCATGGCAAAAACCTGCCTCTGAATCAAAAGAATCTTTTAGGAGGAATTTCCTGATTGAACTCAATTTACTTTTTAAGTTCATTTCCATTTCTTCATATAATTCCAATATATTCCTTTCGATAGGACTCAAGAGAAGAGATTAAAAACAAGTGCAGTGTTACTAAATGACAACCAGCAATAAAATAGTGCAATGTGAATGTTTATGATCAAAATGGTAAATTTATGTCCTCTGCAATACCTTTCCCTTTTCTGAATAATGAATAGTTTATGTGGTGTTTCTATTTTTGCAATTTATAGTGGTACCTTGGTACTCATCTTTAATTGGTTCCAGGAGGCATGATGAGTAGCAAACAATTTTTTTCCCTTAAGGAATAATATAGTGAGTGAGTCACAAAGCAGCCAACACTGACACGTTCTAGCTTGTATGTTGAGTATCAAACAAACAATGAATACCGGGTCAAAATTTTTGCATCAAAATGTGTTGAGCACCAAATTCAATGAATTTCACAGCCTTTCCTTAAAGTTCACAAACTCAGCTGTGTGAACTAAGTTGATTAGAACTGTAACTGCTGGTAGCTTCTGCCTGAAACTGACCAGACTGTAATCAGTTTCACGCAGCCATTGCAGTCAACCCAGACATTGGGCGGAAAATGAATCTTTTATTACCACTTATTACTGTCCTATTTGCAAAGGGCCACTATCTGTGGCAGTTGCTAAACGAGGACTACTAGTATATTGTAAGCTGCCCAGAGATCAGTTGAGCTGTGATTGGCTAAAACATTTTAATAAGTAAATAAATTGGGGTTGGGGGTACAGAGGAGTTGTAACTTCCTCTGCTGTGGAAGACATCATACCTGATCTTGCTCTTCATGCCCTCATTAATTCCTCTGTATGTTTTTCTTTTCTCTTCCTTCTTTTGATAGTTTGATCTGGATATTGAACCCAAGATCTTCCACAAGGCAAATCGGTTGAGTAATGCCCATGTTTTGTCCCCCAACGAAAGCCAAGAATTCTCCTTCGGCAGCGAGCCAACTTCTAAAGGTATGCAGCCTCTCAGCGAGACTGTGTCCGAATTTGAGATGCTAGCCAAAGCAGGTAAAGATACGTTGTTCTTAACTTCCCATCTTGTTCCATCTATACATCACCTTTTATCCTCCTCCCCCCCCCCCCGCCATTCTCCCCCTTTCATCGATCACTTTTTTCTTTTCCTTTTGGCATGCATTTTCCCATCCATCCACCACTTACTCTATGCTCCCATCCCCTCAAAGATTTTAACTTGATTTCTAAACTGGCATGTGGGCTAATGTCTTTGGGAGAAAACTCCTTGGCTTGTGACTGCCTGTTGGATCTACGTGATGCGGAACCTCTTCTGTTGCATTTGTTGATGGAGGGGCGCGTATGGAAGGCGGAACAGTATCGCAGTAGAGAAAATGGCATCACTTTGGATAGGAAAGTAACATTTGGGGGTCATTTATTAGTATCCTGAGAGCACTCAGGGTGGAGAGGCAGGATACAAACTTTTCTTTATACGGACATTTCTATTCTGTCAGTTATGCCGAAACATTCTTGTTTTGCACCTTAAATAAGAATTTGACAGATGAAATATAATGATGTGCCTCACTCTGAATACTGTAGTCCTTGACTTACAACAGCTTATTTAGCGGCTGTTCGAAGTCACTGGGGAAAAAAAGTGACTTATGACCATTTTCCCCACTGACGACCGTTGTAGCATCCCCCTGGGGGTGTCGCGCGATCAAAATTCGGATGCTTGACCACTGGTTCACATTTATGACGGTTGCAGTGTCCCCCCCAGGGGGGTGGTGTCGCGTGAACCCCTTTTGCAACCTTCTGACAAGCAAAGTCGATGGGGAAGCCCGATTCACTTTTAACGGCGGTGTTACTAACTTAACAACTGCAGGGATTCACTTCACAACCGGGGCAAGCAAAGTCATAAAACGGGGCAAAACCCACTTAACAAATGCCTCACTTAGCAACATAAACTCTGGGCTCAATTGTGGTCGTAAGTTGAGGACTGCCTGTAGTTAGTAATAGTCTAGCTCAGGGGTCTTCAACCTTGGCAACTTTAAGACTTATGGACTTCAATTCCCAGAGTTCCTCAGCCAGCTGACTGAGGGACTCTGGGAGTTGAAGTCTACAAGTCTTAAAGTTGCCAAGGTTGGAGACCCCTGGTCTAGCTAGTCTTATGCCAGCTGGGTTTTCAGCATGAAGGTAGTTCTTGACTTACGAGCAGTCACTTAGCGACCGCTTGAAGTTCCGATGGATCTCCCCCCAAAAGGTTTTTATGAGCCAGTTCATACGTTCTGACGCCTCCCATGATCACATGACCATATTTCGGGTGCTTGCCAACTGGCCCACATTTTTGGACATTTGCAGCAACATCCCACTGTTGTGTGATTGCAGTTTGTTTCTTTTTTTCCTCCCTGAAAACTGACTTTTTGCCTGGTTTTCAGTCAGAATGCTCCATGGTGAGCAATGGGTTTGCTTCATAACCACTGCAAAAAAAAAAGGCTCCATTATGGTTGTAAGACAAGGACTACCTATACTTGACTAGATACATCTTTGGTCTGGTTAGTTTTACATTTGGGGAAGGAACTCTGTCTAAATAATCTGGATTAAGTTAATCACTGGATTCAGCCCACTATTTTTCACATTTCTGAACCGCCCATATCCCTCAAAGAGAGACTCTGGGTGATGTACAATAAAATTATGGGTGGCAGGACGATCTTGACAATTCAGAAGGATCAGGATTTATAAAAGATCCGACTTGCTCTGAACAAGCTTCTTGGAAAACCTGCTTGTTTTACTTGGCCCAGAGGTGAATGAGGGGAAAGGTGGTGGAGATTCATCGAATCAGGCAAGACATGGATCAGGGTTTTTCAAACCTGTACGGGCTGCAGAACCTGTTATTATTTAAAGAAACATCCGGAGACAAAGAGCCCATCAAGATGTAAAACTCCGCTGACAGAAATTTGGCCTTGGACTGAACTTTGTTCTTTCAAGAATCCATCAAGTATTCTCAAAGCTCCACAATACTGCGCATCCCAAAAGCCTCGGCATAGATAGAGTGGAGAAGGATAAATTTTCCTTTCCCACCTTATAGCTTGCTAGAACTCAGGGCCATCCATTGAAGCTAAATGCATGGAGGTTCAAGATGGATTAAAGGGAAGACTTTCATCCAGAAAATAAATAAATACATACATACATACATACATACATACATACATACATACATACATACATACATACATACATACCTTGAAATAGATCTATGCTAGTCTCCCTTTATTTCTTTGTCAGTAAATATAAATTGAACACCAAAAAATAATTTGTCGCAAAAGAGACTTGCCTGCCAAGGCCCCTGGATTTGGGGCTGAACCGCAAAAGCGGAAGCCGTATGCTCCGTCCCATATTTGGGTCAAAACAAAAACAACAACCACTTTTTCACCCAGCTAATTTAACTGTCAACTTTGCCTTGCTGCTTTGCCGCTTAGTGTAACAATGACAGACAATTTGGATGGCTGCGACGAGAGAATGGTTAGGTTCAGAGAGGGCCAATCTCCCAAAGGTTACGGATACAATGGTTTGCTACTACTTTTAACCGGAGGCATCATAGCGTATGCAGGTAGTTCTAGGTTTACAAGAGTTTGTTTAGTGACCCTTCGAAGTTACAACTGCACGGAAGAAAATGACTTAAGACCAGGTTTCACATTTAATGAACATCGCCGCATCCCCATGGTCATAGGATCAAAATTTGGATGCTTGGCAACTAACTCATATTCATGACTGTTGCAGTGTCCTGGGGTCATGGGATCCTCTTTTGTGACCTGTTGACAAGTAAAGTCAATGGGGAAGGCAGTTCCACTTAACAACCGTGTTACTAACTTAGCAACTGCAATGATTCACTTAACAACTGTGGCAAGAAAGGGCGTAGAATGGGGCAAAACTCAATAAATGTCTCAGTAACATAAATTCTGGGCTTAATTGTGGTCGCAAGTCAAGGACTGCCTGTATACAGGTTGCTGAAAGGGGGTCTTACTTTCCAATATAGGCTTGGGAAAGTCTCAAATGCTGCTGGGTGACAGAGTGGAAGGTCTTGTAGCCTAATCCAGCAGGACTATTCTTATATTCTTATACTCGTGTTTCACTCTCTTTGTTAAGACCAGTCACACCTGAAATCAGAAGTTTACATTCTTACCTGGTCTGAAAAGTTCTGGCTCCTTGTTTCTGAAACTTACCTGAAATTTGTGCAAATCCCAGTTTGCGTTCCTACTTAGTAAGGGGCACAAAAAGTCAGAACCTTGGTTAGTTTTGCTCTGACTTTCCCACCACTAGATCTCCCAAAATGCCTGGACTACAGCTTTTCAGCAAATTTGCCATGCTGGAGTAGTATTTCAGAGATCTTGTCCAGTATATCTATGGGGTGAGGACTTGGAAATGGCCAATAGTAACCTGAGCCTTCAGAAGGAGCCTAATGCTACAAAATTAGCTTATATACACAGTTTGTAGTAAACCAGGATTCTTCAAAACCCCAGTTGATTACTTATTTACTATATTTGTACCCCACTGTCTTGTTCAGAAAAAAACCCCATTGAAGTGGGCTTACTTTTTCATATGTGTACAGAAATCAATCAATAAAACACAAAGAATGCAGTTTTTTTAAAAAAAATGCTGGTTATCCATGCAATTAGAGCGTGCCGTTTTGACATCACAATGCCTCCTCTGATTTTTGTTTTCATTTGAATTCTTCATTTGAATATTTCTAAACTGTGTCTTTATTTCTTCTATCCTTGCCTTCTAAAACGCTTCTTTTTGGCTGGATTTGTAGTGTGGCCGCAGGAAGAATACATTGTGGAATATTCCTTTGAGTACGGATTCCTCCGATTATCCCAAAGCACCCGTCAACGTCTGAGCATTCCCGTCATGGTGGTGACTCTGGGTAAATGTCAATTTTACCATTCCATTCATAACCATTGCTAAGCCTCCAGAAGTTGTGCGTGCTCCAACACTGGAGGGTTTTAAGAAGAGATTTGTCTGAAGTGGGATAGGGGCAGTGTTTGTTTGAGGATGAGTGGATTTCAACTCCCAGAAGTTGAAGATTGGGGAATGCTGGGAGTTTAAATCCATCCATCTTCAAGTTGCCAAGTTTGAGAAACATTGGTTGGGTTTTCTGCCTGAGTAGGAGGTTGGAGTAGATTCTGTTCCAATTCCAATTCTATTATTCTATTAAGAACTCATAAGCTTGGAAACCAAGATAGAAGAGTTATCAAACTAATAATCAGACTGCCGCAGTACAATATTCTGTTTCGGGTTTTGTTTGGATGTTGCTGTAGATCAGGGGTGTCAAACTCAAGGCTGGGGGCTGAATCCGGCCCACAGGGTGCTTAGATCTGGCCCGCAGGACCACCCTGGGGACAGTGAAGGGCTGTCTTGTGGTGCCTCTGCCAGTGAAAACAGAGCCCCTAGGGCAGTGGTGGCTAACCTTTTTGGGCTCCTGTGCCAAAAATTGTGCGCATGCTTGCACGCTTGTGCTCACATGCCAGCACCCAGAAGGCAATGCGTGCCCCCCATGACCCCTACACATGTGCACACAATCCCCACCCACCCACTCCCCGCTGCCCCTTTACCTGCACTGTGCCTCACAGCTGAGTTTTGGCCAGTTTGAGGCCTTTTTTGGCCTCCAAGAGGCTTGAGGAAGGCTTCTGCAGGTTTGCAGGCCGAAAACTAGCCCCGTTTCGTCACTTCCGGAATTTTCGGAAAAACAGAAAGTGATGAAATGGGGCTAGTTTTCGGCCTGAAAAGCCTGCAGAAGCCTTCCTCAAGCCTCTGGGAGGCCAAAAAGGGCCTCAAACCGGCCGAAAATCAGCTGTGAGGAGCGCGCGTGCTCAATGAAGTAAGTTTGCCTGCAGCTCATGTACCGGCACAAATGGCTCTGCGTGCCACCTGTGATACGTGTGCCATAGGTTCGACATCACGGCCTTAGGGCCCTCCCAAGCTCCATTTTCTCTGGCAGAGGGTTGCAGGAGGCCATTGCAGCTGAAAATGGAGCTCAGGAGTCCGTTTTCTCTGGCAGAGCCCTCTGGCCACCACAGCCACCACCAAAACAAGTGACGTTGAGTTGGCCACGTCTACCCTGACACCCCCCCCTCATCTGAGGTCAAACACAACCCTGATCCAGCCCTCAATGAAACTGAATGTGACACCGCTGCTGTAGATATTTATATGTGCTGCCAGCAAACATTCAGTGCAAGTAAAAATAAATGAAAATGAAATGTCTCAGCAACAGGAAATTCATTTTAAAACAGAAAGGGTAGCGGGGAATCTGCAGCAGTAACAGTGGAAGACACTGGATCCCCTAGCCTTAAGAATTTGTCTGTATTTTAAAATGAATGCTATTTTAGTTTAAATGTTTGGCTTACTAATTTAGTGAATGCCCCTTGAATATCTGAGAACACAGCATTTGCAACTGATTGTTGCATTTCATGGCTCCCAAACTTATAGAGAAATTGTGAATTTCCACACAACTGTCTCCATACAGCTAAAACAGCTCATGGATATTTGATCTCCTAAGAGGAAGCCCAAATTAAAAATAGAAAATGGGAATCCTGATTCTATGGCACATGAGGCCCACCAGGCTGCAGAATGGAGGAGGACAGCGTTTTCTTCTTTAGCCATGGGGTTCCCCAATGTGGCACCCAGGAATGCCCCTCCCCATCAATCTCCTTACCCTAGCCAATATTTTATCAAAATGTTCTTTTTCCTTAAAAAAACAGAAAACTGACATGCTACTAAACACAGCACCAGCCTCCAACATTGTGTTTGGAATATCTCTAGGCTCCATAAATGTCCTTAACAAATAAGAAATATGCTTTATTTTGTTTTGAAGTGTGTCCCCAATTATCCACCTGAGATCCACAACTTTTGACGTTCTCAGCAGGCCCACCAGAAACATTTGAGGCAATGGTTAGGGTTAGTTAGCTAGTTAGTTGATTAGTTAATCCTTGTGGTTAAATAGCAAAGGCAGAATTTGCTGCAGGCTTTTAGTCATAGAGTTTTCCCAAGGAAAGAAGAAAAGATAAAATCATTTCCAGTTTGTATGGATATCAGTCTTTCTAGGGCCCAGGGAAGAGTCAATCAACACAGTTGATTTTATTTCCGATGTGCTCAAAGTCTTATCCAGTTCCTTTCAAAACTAATTTTCCTGACATTCAGTTTCCATTTTGGGTAAGTCTGGCCATTGTTATCTTGTTCAGACTTAACCCTTTGAATCCAAACCCTTTTCTATAAGACCAAGACTCAATCATGTTTTCCTTCACTATTACTTATTTAATAATACAGTAAAGATTACAGTATTTTAAACGTATATTTTTAGTGGCCGTGTCTGCCTTGAAAATGTTAAGTAACACATTTCAGATAAGTTTAAGCCTGCAAATTGACCCCTCCTTCCCCCCCCCCCCCACCTTCCTGAAAGGTGGAGGCTTCTTCCTTCGTCTAGCAATTTTATCCCAATTTTAGGAATTGTAATCTACACATTGGAAAAAGCTACTGTGGTTGAGAAACACCGTGTCAAACTCTTTGCATTTGGGGTGTGTGTGAAATTCTGCCTTGTGGGTCTTTTCTGCTGTAATTTAACTTTGTCTGCCTTCACTCTTCTTACAGATCCCACCCGGGACCAGTGCTTTGGAGACAGATTCAGCCGCCTCTTATTGGATGAATTCTTAGGATACGATGATATTCTCATGTCCAGTGTGAAAGCCTTGGCTGAAAATGAGGAGAATAAAGGTTTGGAAAAAGGGCACGTGGGTTGAAGCATTAGTACAAACCTCTGCGACATGCTATATTGTTCGGATTGTTGTGGTCTCTGGGCTGCTACACGTGTTGCCCTGTTTTACATTATATTTTGTATTGTTTTCCCCTATTATAAGCTACCCTGAATCACTCAGTAGAGACAGGCAGGTCTAGAAATTGAAAGCCATCTCCCAGAAAACAGAAGCAGGCAAATGTTTGACATTCGGCTGTTTGAAGTGAGAGATGGTCTTGATCCAGTTATACAGGTAGACCTCGACTTACAACCACTTGTTTAATGACAACAGCACTGAAAAAAAGACTTATAGGTTCTTACACTTACGACCATCATAACATCCCCATGGTCGTGTGATCAAAATCCAGGTGCTTTGCAATTGGCATCTATTTATGATGGTTGTAGTATCCCTGGGTCGTATGGTCATCATTTGGGACTTTCCCAACCAGCTTCCAGCAAGCGAACTCAATAGGGAAAACCAGATTCACTTAATCCTGTGATTCCCGTAACAATCCCGCTGTGATTTGTTTAACAACCATGTCAAAAAAAAGATTGCAAAATCGGGTGCGACTCCGTTAATGTCACAATTGTAATCATAAGGATTACTCGTTTATCCCTGGGATGGCTGTGTATTTGTGGAACAATATCCCACTGTGTTGAGCCTTTTTGTTTTCTTTACGACAAATGTCACAGAATTGGAAGGAGCCACTGAATCCAACTAACTCTCTGCTCTGTACAGGAATCTCAGTTAAAGCTGTGAGAATAGGTAGCTGGCCGGCACTTGCTTAAGGGGTATGAGTGTGATTATCTTCTTCCTACCTATTTATAATGTACTCATTGTTTGCAGACATGAAAGCCTTAGCTGTGTTTTCTGGAATGCAGTTCTTCTTGCCTTGGATAGGGAGTTGTGCTTGTTAAATAATCTTGGTTAGATTACACTCTCTTGGAGAGGGGATTGTTTTGAAGACTGTCCAGATCCTTCCAGATAGATGGGAAAGGTTTCAAATTGGTTGGAGACTGGCGATTTGGAAAAGTATAACAGTTGCTGTGTTGTGTGAGCTGCTTTGATTGCCAGCCTGTTTCTAAAACATAACAGAAACTTTGGATGCTTGTTTTAAAGTCTTGAAAGATTGCCCCTTTAAATATAACTCTTTGGTGATTTTTGGAAGACCTCCTGACTCCCCCCGCCCCCCAGTGAAATGATGGCTGTGGGGCTTCAGTAATGGAATAACATCTTTACACCTCATTTTTAAAATTCCTAATTCCTATGGCTGAAAAAGAAAATGGAAATCTCAGGAGCCAAAATAGCTACATTTGAAAAATCTCAGGAGTAGAACAAGCTTCATTACTTTTCTTTGTAGCTGGTAAACCAAATGGGGATGCACATTTAGCAAAATTATATATAATAATTATATATAATATATAAACCCCAAGAGGTTTGTCGGGCACTTTCTTCAGGCTGTCAAAAAAAATGTTGAGTGTCCTTTTGGGAGAATGATTGGTGGTTGACTGATTGAGGTGCAGGTATTCTTCAGCTTACTACCACAATTGAGCCCACAATTTCTGTTGCTGAGTGAAACATTTGTTAAGTGAATTGTGCCTTATTTTGCGACTTTTCTTGCCTCAGTTGTTATGTGAATCTGTCAGCATTCCAAAAAATGCACCCATTGAAAGCTTAACTCCAAAGCAAGTAGATTCCTCAAATAACAATTTATTGGATACATCATATTGGCATAAAGTTCCCGTGCTTTTTACCTGATTAAAAATGAAAGTTTTCCCCTTCCCCCAAGTCATCAGTCACGTGGTCCAATAGAAGTGCTGGCCAGTTGTTTGGTTACTTTGCTCCTCCTCTCCCAGCTGCCTGTTGGAGCTGACCTTGGTTCCCACAGGAGAAACTTTTGTTTTGACTGCAAAACCCCACTTAATGATTTCTCTCCCCCTCCCACCTAGTGGCAAACCCTGAAGCCTCAAAGATGGCCCCAGCCAGGTTCGCTTCAGGATTGACATTAACATCAATTGGAATAGAGCTGGAAGGGTCTTCTAGTCCAGCCCCCTGCTCAAGCAGGAGGACCTAAAGCATTTCAGACAAGTGACTGTCCAATCTGCTTAAAAACCTCCAGTGATGGAGCACCCACAACGTCTATAGAGGCAAGCAGTTCCACTGGTTAATTGTCCTCACTTTTAGGAAGTTTCTCCTTAGTTCCAGGTTGCTTCTCTCCTTGGTTAGTTTCCATCCATTGTTTCTGGCCTTGTCCTCTCGTGCTTCGGAAAATAGGTTTACCCCCTTTTCTTTGGAGGGTTAAAAAAGTATAGGTGGCAGTCATAACCTTGCATCAAAACCAGACATGGGATGCACATAAAAAATGGATAAGGTTGTTATTTTTACATCCCTCTCTTTGCGGATAAATTGGTAGAGGATTTTATATTGGATTTTATGATATGATTAAAGATAGTCCTCAATTAATGATGTTAAGTCAGCCCGCAATTTTGCTTGTAAGTTCTGATAAATGTAGGATAGGATAGAATAGAAAATAGAATAGAATAGAATTCTTTATTGGCCAAGTGTGATTAGACACACAAGGAATTTGTCTTTGATGCAAATGCTTTCATGTACATAAAGGAAAAGATACATTTGTTAAGAATCAAGAATCATAAGGTACAACACTTAATGATAGTCATAATAAGCAATAAATCATACTAGGAAACAGTCTGTCATGCCCCTGATGGAGACTGACTCTGAGGGAGTGGAGGGACAGCCGACATGGAGTGGAAGTGTGGCTCCGGAGGTTGTGGAGGAGGCTGGGGAAGGGCAGAGGCCGGCTGGGCAGTCAGGGGAGGACCCAGACCCATCCCCTCTCCATCCTAGGGCATGCAGGGAGGAGAGGATAAGGGAGAGATGTGGTCTATCCGGGAGGAGAGGGCCTTGATCCTCTTCATGGGCTGCAGGTGTGACAACTGAATAAGAGTTTGGACCTGCGTACTGGCAAATGCTGGAAACAAAGCGTGTACATATCTCTAGTTTATAGTTCCTCTTTGAGTTTGGCGTCCTTCCCAGTGTGTCTTATCTGTGAACATCCTCCAGCCCTTATCTTGCCTGGTTTGTGTTGCTTTTTTCCTTCTTCGTGTAACTGTTTGTGTGGGAGTGTTTTTGTCTTCCGTCCAAGAATATTCGGAGCTTGGAAGCAAACTGAAGGAATAAAAGGGGCTTTACCTGTTTTCTGTGACTGTGTTTGTTTTGTATCCCACCCTGGATCATCACACAGTCCATATAAATCATAAGGATACAAGCGACAAAGTTACTGTCATACAGTCACAAGTGGGAGGGGATGGCCGATAAGGAGTGATGAGAAGATTAATAGTAATAGTAGTGCAGACTTTGTAAATAGTTGGACAGTGTTGAGGGAATTATTTGTTTAGCAGAGTGATGGCTTTTGGGAAAAAAACTGTCCTTGTGTCTAGTTGTTCTGCTGTGCAGTGCTCTATAGCGTCGTTATGAGGGAAGGAGTTGAAAAAGTTTATGTCCAGGATGTGAGGGGTCTGTAAATATTTTCACAGCCCTCTTTTTGACTCGTGCAGTATACAGGTCCTCGATGGAAGGCAGATTGGTCGCAATTGCTTTTTCTGCAATGAGTTATCATGTGATGTGACCGATTTTTTTATGATCTTTTTGTGGCCATTGTTAAACACAGTGGTTATAAAGCGCCTAGTCGTAAGTCGAAGACTCCCTGTATTGTAAAGTGTCCAGGATCTTGGGAGCTTTGTAGGTGACATATACACAAATGATAATAAAATTCCTCTAAAACAGAACAGCAAATGCTTTGCCTTCAAATGAAGTTTTATCTCTCTTTGGTTCGCAGTTAGCTTGGCTAGGAGTGGGCTGATCACATGGAAGTATCCCCAAGCTGTGTGGAGACTTTCTTAAGAGAGCCAGTGTATCAAATATTTATGAAATGCTATTGAATGAATGAATGAATGAATTCCTCCATTCCTCATGTTGTTGTGTTTCCTCCCTCTCCCCTCCCCCCACCTTTTTCTTACTGGTCTGACAGGCTTCCTTCGCAATGTGGCGTCTGGGGAACACTATCGTTTCATCAGCATGTGGATGGCCAGGACTTCCTACGTCGCAGCCTTCGTCATCATGGTGATCTTCGTGAGTGTGTCTCTTCTCTTATTTTTTTATTTTTTCCCTTAGCCTGAATTGGCCATTTTTGTTTCCCAGAATTTTCAAGCAATGTGGGAGACACCCAAAACCTGGTTTGTGTTTCATGGGCTACAATCTTGCCACAGCGTAGCTCAAGGCAGCTTTGCCAGGGTTGCGAAAGGGTTCCCTGTTCAACGACTTTAATACAGGCAGTCCTCGATTTATGACAGTTTATTTAGTGACCATTCAAAGTTACAACATCATTTTAAAAAAAAGGTTTACTGATGGCTGTTTTTCATACTTCACAGTCATTACATTACATTACTCCTGGTCAGGTAATCAAAATTCAGATGCTTGGCCATAGCAATTCATATTTTTATGACGGTGGCGGAGTCCTGAGGTCATGAGATCAACTTTTGAGACCTGACCAGCAACGTCAACGGGGAATCCAGTTTCACTTAACAACCGGGTTACTAACTTAACAAGTGCAGTGATTCACTGAACAACGGTGGCAAGGAAGGTCGTAAAAGGGGGTAAAACTCACTTAAGAACAGAAATTTGGGGCTCCATTGCGATTTTTTTAGTAGCCTCTGGCTCTTATCAGCAACTGAACCAGCAAGAAGAGGAATCCAAGATAAAATGTTACGCAGATGGCTGGTGCTTACAGTTAACCCAACCACAACACTGTCCATGACAGATGATAAAAGTAATAACAGGTTTTGGCTGCCTTTCTGCGTGCAAAATTAACAAGAAGGAAACAAAGGCGTTTTAACTTCTAAAGAACAACATTATGTGAAAGAAGAGAATGATTGTAACAAAAATACCCCCAGTGAAATGTTTAGGGCTTTATCAGATGCGATATAATGAAGTTAGTTTCCAAAGTGTTTGTTAAAAAATATGGAAAGAAATAAAACATGTCCTTGAAAGGTGCAAGAACTGAAGATTTTCCTGGCTAGGACTTGCCACAGTAGTACTGTAAAAATGAATATATTTCCCAAGATAATTAAATCAATGCACGAGTTAAAATCCTAGTTCAGATATGTGAGTGGACTGGTTCCCTGCAAAATGGCTAGCACCTGGGCTGGTGGTATTCTGTCCCTTTAAGACCTCTTCCCTAGCCAGACCAGCAACCTGTGTCTATAAAAGCTGAGCAGAGAGACAGTTGGATGTGATGGTATTGGTGGGGAGGAAGATGGTTTGTGTTAGTTTGAGAAATTGAAGTAGCCTATGGCAAATTTACTGTTACTGTTCTCCAGAAATGAGACTCACAAAGAGGTGTAGTAGTGGAAGAACAGCAGTTGTAGAACAATTTGCAAGACTGACAGTTTTTCTGAGGATAATAGTCCATCTCTGTCAACACTTTAAGAACAAAACTTTGGAATGGTTAAATGAATTGTGTTTTTCATTTTAATTCTGGGCAAATTAATTTTCATTCCAGGGAGTGTTTTTCAACTATCAAAATCTATGAGAAGGCTTTCCCACTTTTAATGGTTGGCCTTGGGGCTTTCAGGCTTTAATGTTTACCTCCCTGTTTTTTTTCAGACTCTATCTGTTTCCATGCTGTTGCGTTACTCACATCACCAAATCTTCGTTTTTATCGGTAAGTTTTTAAAATTCGTGCTCTTGAGTGTCTGCAGTGCCTGCTGTCTAGGTGGGCTTGGAATGAGCATGAGGGTGAGTTGTGGGCCATGATGGTACAGTGGTTAAAATGCAGAATTGCAGGCTGACACTGCTCACTGCCAGGAGTTTGATCCTGACTGGGCTCAAGGTTGAATCAACCTTCCATCCTTCCGAGGTTGGTAAAATGAGGACCCATATTGTTGGGGGCAATATGCCGACTTTGTAAACTGCTTAGAGAGGGCTGCAAAGCACCACAAAGCAGTATATAAGTCTAAATGCTATTGCTGTTGCTATGATGAGAGCACTGAGAAGCCACAAATTATGGGAGTGGGTTCAGTGTTTTGACTTGTAGTTTTTAATATAAGCAGGAACTTATTTCAATTTATTCCATGCCGTTAATGTGATTATTCCGAGTACAGGAGTAATAGTGTTAGGTAGAGTGGATACATTTAATTTTAATTCAGTGTAAATGAAAGCCATAACATTTGCTATTCAGCATGCCAGGCAAAGATTGAGAATAGCTATCAGCCTTGAAAACCTGCACGTTCTTGGTTTAAACACTGCTACGGTCCATTTGCATCCTAATCCATGTTAAATAACTACTCCCCGGTATGCTGCTTGCCATGATTTATTTTAATGAGCAGTCTTGAACAGTGCAGCCAAGAAATATTTCGTTATTTGTTCATCCTTTAGTGAATCATCATTTTGGCATCCTGATATTAGATAGCAGCTGGCTGGAACCCTCTACAGTGATGGAAATTTAATTTTCTAGCAGGGAGTAAGGTTGCATTAGCAGCTTTAGGAAGACTGCAGCTGATGTTTATAAGCAGACCTTTATAGCAATAGCACTTAGACTTATACACCGCTTTATAGTGCTTTACAGCCCTCTTTAAGCGGTTTACAGAGTCAGCCTCTTGTCCCCAACAATCTGGGTCCTCATTTTTACCCCATTTCAGAAAGGATGGAAGGCTGAGTCGACCTTGAGCCTGGTGGGATTTGAACTGCCAAATTACAGGCAGCCGATAGTCAGCAGAAGTGGCCTGCAGTACAGCACTCTAACCACTGCGCCACCGAGGTTCTATACAGGCTCTTATGCAGATAATCCTTGACTGATGACCACAATCGGGGTCAGAATTTCCACAGCCAAGCAGTAGAATTGTTACATGAGTTGTGCCTGATTTTATGACCGTTATTTTTTTAACCACAGTTTTAAGCAAATCACTGCAGTTCTTAAGTGGATTGTGCAGTTGTTAAGTGACTCCATCTTCTCCCATTCCTCGTTGTGAGCCAGCTGGGAAGGTCACAAATGACAGTGAACATGACCCTGGGATGCTGCAGCTGTTGTAAAATTGAAGCCGTTTGCCAATAGCCTGAATTTTGATTGTGTGATTGTGGGGACTGCAATGATTTGCAATTGCGATTATAAGTCACTTTTTTTCCCAGTGTCGTCGTAACTTCCATCACTCAATGAAAGGTTTTAAGTCAAGGGCTATTTGTCAAGTAGAACAGTGTTTCTCAACCGTGGCAACTTGAAGATGCGCGGACTTCAACTCCCAGCATTCCCCAGGCCAGCTCATCTGACTATTTGGGAAATTCAGGCTGTGTGGGGTACGCTGGGAATTGAAGTCCACACATCTTGAAGTTAACCACGATTGAGAAACCCTGAAACAGGAGAGATGCTAAAATTGAGGGGGTTTTTTTGCCCCCTTGTGAGTGAGTGCTGAACAATGGCTTCTTAGTCAGAAATCGGAGGTTGCTTTCCAAGACTTTGAAGTATGTACAGGTTGTCCTCGACTTACAACAGTTCATTTAGTAACCGTTCGAAGTTACAATAGCATTCTGGACTTCTGGTTGGGAACATCCGAGGGGACAGTGATAAAATTTTTTTTTAGATTACGTGGAGATGGATCGGCTTACACTAGAATTAAAAGGTAGAGGTGATTTGGAATATTATTTGGTCTGGGACGCATGGTACAACTGGCTAGAAAATAGAAGTAAAGATAAATAATATAATTATCATGTCTATATTTAAATAAATTTATTTATATGAGCACTTTCGATGCTGTAGCACTGTAAAGAGTGTAGAAGTGTTACAAAACATTGAAAAATGTTCAATAAATTTTTTTTTTAAAAAAAACAAAGTTACAATAGCACTAACAAAAATTATCTACGGAGATTCTCGGTCATCCAGGCCATGGTTGTCCCAAAGGTGCTTTTTTAGGAGGCAACTGGGCTTCCCTTGTTTTTTTTCCTTTGAGGATGTTTCGCTTCTCTACCAAGAAGCTTCTTCCACCATCCAGTCAGAGCTGAAGAAGCTTCTTGGATGAGAAGCGAAACGCCTTCAAAGAAAGAAAAAAAAACAAGGGAAGCCCAGTTGCCTCCTGAAAAAAAAGAAAAAAGCACCCTTGGGACACTGGAAAAAAAAAAAGGCTTCTGACTGTTTTTCACACTTACAATCGTTGCAGCGTCCTCACAGTCACGTGATCCAAATTCAGAGGCTTTTGGCAACTGGCTCCCTATTCATGAGGGTGGCTGGGTCTTGGTGTCCTGCGATCCACTCTTGCAACCTTCTGACAAGCAAAGTCAATGCGGAAGCCAGATTCCCTTAACTAGTCGTGTTCCTAATTTAGCAACTGCAGCAATCCACTTGATCTCACTTCTTGTGGCAAGAAAGTTTGTAAAATGGGGCAAAATTCACTTGGACAAACGTATCACTTAGCAGCAGAAACGCTGGGCTCAATTTATGTATGTATGTATGTGTTTATTTATTTATTTATTTATTTATTTATTTATTTATTTATTTATTTATTTATTTATTTATTTATTTATTTATTTATTTATTTATTTATTTATTTATTTATTTATTTATTTATTTATTTCAACATTTATATGCCGCCCTTCTCCGGAGACTCAGGGCGGCTTACAGTCTTTAGAGTACCATGCTAAGTGCTCAGCAATAGCCTTCATTCCATTGTATATGCCTGCTTATTCCTAGGGCTTTTTTTTTTGCCCCCCCCAAGTGACATTTTTACAAAGTCAACTTATTGCCCCCAACCATCTTGGGTCCTCAATTTACCTACCCTGAGAGGATGGAAGGCTGAATCAACCTTGAGCCTGGTGGGATTCGAACCTGCACTAATTGCAGGCAGTTTGCACTAAGTGCTAGATGATTAACAGCCTGCACCACCAAGGCCCTAATTGTGGTCCTAAGTCAAGGACTACTTTGTATTCTGAAATATACATTGGTTTTGACCTGTGTGGCCTCTACCCTACTACTGAATGGCCAGTTGTTCTTGTTGCGTGAAATTGCCTTGTACTTTGGAATAGGGCTGTGCCCCTATATCTCCTTGCTCTGCCCAGCAGTGTTTCTCTAAATTCTTTTACCTGGGATCCCATTTGACTTTTAGCTGTAGGCTATATTCCTGGATCATCCCATAGGCCAGGGGTCTGCAACCTTAAACACTCAAAGAGCCATTTGGACCTATTTCCCACAGAAAAGAAAACACTGGGAGCCAATAATTTAACAGCCGGTGTGACTGGGTGGGCATGGCCAACGTGACATCATTCACTCCCACCCAGTCACTTCCTGCTCTGGAATATGGAGCGAGTCTCCATCCCCCGCCATCATCCTTACCTTCTCAGACCAGGTGAGGAGTGATAGGAAGGGGAGGGGCCAGCCAGTGGTGGGATCAGCCAACAGTGAGCCGCAGCAGAGGGTTGAAAGAGCCGTATGTGGCTCCAGAGCTGCAGGTTGCAGACCCCTGCCATAGGCCAAGAAAAATTAATTTACCTCTTGCCTGACTCTTTTGAATTTTGCCTCTTTTCCCTTTTCCAGTGGACCTGTTACAGATGCTGGAAATGAACATGACAATCGCCTTCCCCGCAGCTCCTTTGCTGACTGTCATCTTGGCTTTAGTAGGTAAGGAGACCACCTCTGCTTTTAACCTCCAGAAAGAATCAGCAATGGTGAGAAAAGAGGCAGGAAGCCCCTATTAATTGGAAAGAACCCAACACTTTTCCAGTCAAGACTTTCCTTGGTTCTGCTTGTTTATTTATTTAATATTTATTTGACACATTGCTACAGTACAGTGTTTCTCAGCCTTGGGGACTTGTGTGGACTTCAACTCTCAGAATTCCCCAGCCAGAGTTGAAGTCCACAAACAGTGATAACAGAAAGTACGGTGAGACTGTAAAGCCAGAGACATTACTCAGCAAGACTGCACTTCCGGTTTGTTTGGTGAAGGAAATTTCTGATTCGGAGAGGACGAACTGAATAGTTATATTAAGACACTTTGTGCCTTTAACTCCTGCTGATTGTAATTATCCCCTGACACCAACTCAACTGATTTTTGAATGTGGTAAATGGGATTTATATATGATTTAATTGATATATTAGTAAATATTGGAATTTACACCTTCAACTGGTACAGAATGCGGCCGCGCGGGTGGTTATGGGGGCGTCAAGGTTCTCTGATGTGACGCCCCTCCTGCGCGAGCTGCATTGATTGTCAGTGGCCTCTCGGGTGCGCTTTAAGATTTTAGTGTTAACTTTTAAAGTGCTCCATGGCATCGGACCAGGATATTTACAAGACCGCATTCTGCCATTTTCCTCTCACCGTCCGGTGCGCTCCCACAGGGAGGGTCTCCTGCGGGTCCCGTTGGCATCTATGTGCCGGCTGGTGACCCCAAGGAATAGGGCCTTCTCTGTGGGGGCGTCTGCCCTCTGGAATGGGTTGTCTCCGGAATTGCGTATAGTCACGGACCTGGGGACCTTCAGGCGTGCCTTGAAAACCTGGCTCTTTGACCAGGCCGGCTTGGGCTGATTTTAGATTTGGGTGTTTTACTTTTTATATTAAATTTTAGGGTCTTAGGGGGGGGTTTTAATTGATTACAGCCAGGGCCTTAGTTTAGTTTTAACTTTTCACATATTTATTGTTTTAATTGTATGGCTGTGCACTGCTCCGAGTCCTTCGGGAGAGGAGCGGTATATAAATAAATATTTATTATTATTATTATTATTATTATTATTTACATAAAAAGGAGGTGGCAATTAATTATCTATTTAAGTATTGATATTTGATTATAGGCGTTGATTATAGTAGACTAAATAATTAATTGTGATTAATTGTGATTACTATAGATTAAATAACCAATTGTTGTATAGCAAGATTAATATACCTTCAATTAGATTTGTAAATATTTGAAATACTATTTTATAATATTAAGAATTTCATAGCATTTATAGATATAGAGTTCAGTAATATTTAAAACTTAAATAGAGAAATCTGAGATAATATTAGGAATTATAAGTCCAGGTATTTGAT
This sequence comes from Bungarus multicinctus, assembly GCA_023653725.1. Taxonomy (NCBI): domain Eukaryota; kingdom Metazoa; phylum Chordata; class Lepidosauria; order Squamata; family Elapidae; genus Bungarus; species Bungarus multicinctus. The sequence goes on along the minus strand of CM042838.1, from coordinate 158,650,089 downwards.
TTAGAAATTAACTTAAAAACTGTGTTGGGGAATATTTATATTGATAGGAGTGATTAATTTATTAACATACTAAATTAATTAGAGTGGTGGTTACTACTATTGGATACTTTTCAATCACGAATGCTAATTTGGGATAACGTATTTAATATAATACAAAAACAGAAACAAATTTTACAAGAGATGACTTCTACAGCTAATACAATGCTTAAATCTGGGAAGAAGATTACCTCAGTACAAACAACTGCGGCGGCATCGCCCTCCGTGATGGCACAAAAGACAATTGAGGAAACATTATCTGGAGAGAAACAACCTACCATCACGAATGCTAATATTCAATCAACTCATCTTACAAGAATCTATGTTGAAACTTCAGGAAATAATGATAAAAAAACCACACTGAGTCAAGAGCTGACACAAATGAATTAAAAACAGAGATGGGGAATTTAAAAGCAGAAATGAAATTAGATATCTCAAAGCTGGATCAAAAAATTGGAATAATACAGCAAGCACTAGAGAGAAATGAATCAACAGTAAAGGAGGTTGAGAAAAGGACCGAACAAACTGAAAAGAAGTTGGAAATGGTCAGTGAACAATTAAGAAACTGAGCAAAGAAATGGACGATTCCCTGGTCTACCTAGAAATGGATAAGGCCGCAGCATATTTAAGATTCCAGAACATATTGGAGTCTAAAGAAGAGGATTTGGAACAAGTAATGGCAGGAATATTAGCAGAACTGTTGGAAAAAGATAAGGATGATATTCTGAAAGAGCTGGACAAAGTCTATAGAGTGAATACAACCTATGCAAGAGCCATAAATATCCAAAAGAGGTCCATGTAAGATTTGCCAGAAGAAAGGTTTGGGATGTTATATATAAAATATCTAGAGAAGAGACAATTACATATCGGCAGGGCCGATGACACGTGGCAGGGAACCAGGTACGTTATCAAAAGGCCCATCTGAACCCCCTGGTTAGAGGAAATAACGACGGAGCAAATTGAACTAAAACCAGAATTCTTTCTATTAGGATTTTTTAATAGACAATTTTCCAAAAAAGCCAAATATATAATATTACATATTCTCACTGCAGCTAGATTAATCTTTGCACAATGTTAGAAACAAGCTGATATTCCAACAGAGGAAATGATCATTCAGAAAATAGCAGCCTGTGCAGAGATGGATAAATTAACGTTAGCACTCAAGGATAAAGAATCATCAGAATATTATAGGAGCTGGGAATGCTGGTATGACTGAGTAGAACAAAAATAGAAAGTACATTAGTAAATATTGTTAAATTGAAAAAGTGATAGTAATTACAGATCCGCATTAAGATGTATTTGGAAGTATGACACCAATAATGATAACAAATAAGGAATCACAGACTGTTGATAATGGAATAGTTTGTTTTTTATTTGTTTTGTTTTCTTTTTGTTTTCTTTTTTCTTTTTTTTTTGTGTTGTGTATGTGCTTGTCTGTTGTTTTAGTTGTATAATCAATAAAGTTTTTTTTTTTTTTAAAAAGAGTTGAAGTCCACACAACTTCAAATTGCCAAGGTTAAAAAAACGACTGTAAAATCCTCCTTTCCAACCTATTGAAGTATCCTTCAACTACCTGTCTGTCTTATGTCAACTGTCTTAACCCGTCATATTGAAGAAATACCTTCTAAAGGACTGGAGGCATTTCTTTCTTAAAGATGAATGCAGAGCTTCAAGTTTTTTTGCAGATATGCCGAGCGCAGTCTGCGGATTTAAAGCCAGTCTCTGTGTGGCAAAAGTTTCATGGGTGCAAGAAGGCATTGTACTTGGGCTGAGAATTATGGAGGGTGATAATCTCTCAGGCAACAGACTCTTCTTTGTCTTCCCTCTTGAAACAGGCATGGAGGCCATCATGTCCGAGTTCTTCAATGACACCACCACGGCCTTCTATATCATCCTCATTGTGTGGTTGGCGGACCAGTACGATGCAATTTGCTGCCACACCAACACAAGCAAGAGGCACTGGTTGAGGTACGAACCTGGGACGGGACTCAGTCAGAGAGTGGGCTCCCTGGATCAGTGGGCTCCCTGGATCAAAGATAGCAACCTTTGGGAAGCAGGGCAGGTGGGGGGGATTGTAAATATTTTTGGAGATATCACAATGGGCAGGATAGATAATCTATTGTACTTAGAGGCTTTTCTAAAATATTTTTATCCCTTTATTATTGTTTAAATTGCTCAAGACAACAAGTATACATAATACTCCTTCCTTCTCCTATTTTCCCCATAATAACAATCTTATGAGGTGAGCTAGGTTGAGAGAAAGAGATTAAACCAAAATCACTCAGCCGACTTTGTGCCTAAAGCAGGACTAGAACTCACAGTCTCCTGGTGATTGGCCAAAAGTGAACAGCCAGCTTTCATGCCTAAGGCGGGACTAGAACTCAGAGTCTCCTGGTTTTTAGCCTGGTTCCTTAACTACTAGACCAAACTATCTTTTAGGATTTTTCAGAAAAGCAATTTAAGGAGTCACAGAATGGCCGTTCTCAATTTAGGGCAGCACTTAGATGTTCATCTAACTCCACCTTGTCTGAATGGATTGTCTATCTTTAGTGTCACATGTGGGGCTCATTCCTCTCCCCCCCCCCTCCCCAGATTAGAGGCCTCTTGGCAATCTTTGTTGATACGGCCCTCCCAGGCCCAGTTTGACTCCTTAAATCTCTGCTAGTCCAGCATTTTCTCCCCATCACCTTGCCTTCTCAGCAGCATCCTTGCCCTTTCCCTTCCCTGGTTATCACCCCTCATTCATTATAGGACCGGGCTGTTTCTCTCTCTCTCTCTCTCTCTGTGTTCACTTTTACACTTCTCTGAAGCGAAGTGGGGGATACACAACCATTTGTGTTCAGGATGGTAGCAAACCAGGGATTGTGTAAATATTGTATGTAAGTGCATGTGCCTGCATATTTATATTTCTCTCTTTCTCTCTCCAGGTTTTTCTACTTGTACCACTTTGCCTTTTATGCCTACCATTATCGCTTCAATGGGCAATATAGCAGTTTAGCCTTGGTAACTTCGTGGCTTTTCATACAGGTAGGCTCCCGGCTCTAAATAGGTCCTACAGCATTGTGTGAACCCCCAAAGCATGACAGAATCTGTTCTACAATTTAGCCTCCCTGAGAAAATACTATTTCAGACATTGTTTGCCAAGTTCCTAGTCCTTTGGCTTTCAAGTATGTAAACAACAGACTTGAAATCTCAGAAATTATCCAGCTGTCATTTTGTCTTCCTGAATACCTAGACACTTGTAAAAGACAAAATCTGTGTTGTGGGACACAACGAGGCAAGGCAAGTAGTTGGCAGAGAATTTCCTGGCAACGATTCGCCCCATCTTAGTCAGAAAATTAGTGGTTTGCACTTGCTGTGCTGCTTTCATTTTGAGAATCATCGCAGGGCCAAGAGAATAGCTGGCCGGAGCTGATTCAGGAAAGATGGTTAGGATTGCAAGCTTACCATCTTGCTTTGCTGACACGGATCCCATTCAATCTTCCTCAACTGCCTTCAATAAAGTTGGAGCAATAATGGGCGTAGTGAAATGTTTCATGCAGGGTAGGGAATTAGGCCTTTCCTAACAGCATCTAAGTTACCTGAGTGGCAGATAATGCACAACTGCTGTGATCCCACCTTCATTTTCAACGCCACAAGGTGGCCTATGTAACGCTCCTGCCCGTTATTTTCCCACGAGAAAAGCCCTTTGAGATGGGCTGAGCTGAAAGAGAGGGACACATCCAAAGCACTAGCAATAGCACTTAGACTTATATACCGCTTCGTAGTGCTTTGCAGCCCTCTCTAAGCGGTTTACAGAGTCAGCCTCCTGCCCCCAAAATCTGGGTTCTCATTTGATCCACCTCGGAAGGATGGAAGGCTGAGCCAACCTTGAGCCCTGTTAGGTTTGAACTCCTGGCTGTGGGCAGAGTTTGCCTGCAATACTGCATTCTAACCACCAGGGCTCCTAAGAAAGCACTTAGCTGGCTTTGTTGCCTAAGGAAGAACTAGAACTCCTTCTCTCCCAGTTTCTAGCCCAGCATCTTCACCACCACGCCGGTTCTCCTTAAAGCTTGAGGAGGAGCAATTGATTTATACATTTTGGGAGGTTGGATGGGTGGGTGGCTCAGCCCAGGTGTCTGAAGCTTTTCTTCTCTGCTGCTCCTCTCTTCCCCCCCCTTCCCCCCCGGCAGCATTCCATGATCTACTTCTTCCACCATTACGAGTTGCCAGCCATCCTCCAGCAGATCCGGATCCAAGAGATGTTGCTCCAGAACCAGCAGGTGGGGACCCAGACCGCTCTCCAGGACAACCTCAACAACAACACGACCGTGGCGGCCACCAATTCAGCCGACCAGCAGCCCCGCCTGGACGCCAGCACGGCCGGGGCAGGAGATGGCTCCCCGGCTTCTGGGGAAGGCCACATCCCACCAGCCTCCGGCACTGGTATCTCCCTCGGGAATGACTTGAATTGGGTGGCAGAGACAGCCGCTGTCATCACAGAAGCCTCCTTTCTCTCCAACCTGGGCAGTTCCTTTTTGGACTCGGGGGCCACTCCGGCCGTTGTGACTAATGGAGGGACTTTGCAGGACCTGGAGCCCGCCTCAAACCCGGCGACCCAAAGTTTGGTTAGTAGTGACCGTACGGAAGTGAGCTCCGTCACAATTGAGGGCACGCTGACCGTTGGGACCTTTGTGACCAATATACCCCCTCCCGCCACGGCCCAGTCAGAGCTGGAAGATGCTCCCCAGCCGTCAGAGAGTTCGGCAGGCCGAGCTGAGTCTCTGAAGATGGACTCCTCTCAAGGCCTGGCTTTAAGGGGACTCCTGAGCCAGGCCTCCGAAGGGCTTGCCGAGAGGGATCCCACGCCGCTTCCCCCAGAAAATAGGATCTCCTGATCCCACGAAGCCCCGGCTGCTTCTCCCGAACTCCTTCCGCCACAGGGAGACTTGGGTGGCTTTCCGATTGCATAAATTCGTTTTCCATACCAGGTTCCTCTTCTAGAGAAGAAAGAGGCAGAGCTAGAACATAAGATGAAGGGAGAGTCCTCGTTTTCTCCCACCTTCCAAGTACCAGGAAAGAAAAGAGGGAAAAAAATAAGCTGAATAAAAAGAAGGGGGAAGCGATTGTAGATGTCGGTCCCTGCGTTGTCGGAACTGAATCTTTTTGACAGAAGCGGCTTTCTGCATCTCTGTCAGTGAATTGCGTTAAGCCCCAATTTCTCATCTCTGCCTCCACCCTCCGTTTCCCAGACTGCATGGAATCATGGGGACTCCCTAACTGGGGTTTTGCTGGAGATCCTAATTTGCATTTAGATCCTTGTGTGTTGCCATTCAGTTTTTGTCCGAAAGGGTGCTTTAGAAGCCAGGGGGAAAAAAAAAAAACGGGTATCACGACAAAAGTTGTTTTTGTGGATGCTCCTTGGAATTGGGTGGGGGATTATAAAGACCAGAAACCCTGGTGTGGTGATTATAAAGAGAAATTGATCCTTAAGCAGAAGGTGCAGCGTGGAAAGTCGACACGAACTGGCTCCGGAATTATCGACGGGAATTGTTATTTGAAGGGTCTTAATACTTGAGTCCTAAAAAAATTTTTTTTTAAAAAAAAATCATTTCGACCACATCTGCTTATGTACAAACACCATGTTAATTTATCTCTCTTTTTTTTCTAAAGGGGGTTGTAGGGGATTATTTAAATAATACAACAGCCTTGAGGGTGACGGGACACAGTGTCTTGCCCCAGTCCTTTGAACCCAGATCTTTTTCTTCAGTAAACTTGAGAGGAGTCCTAGTGATTCTCTCCTTTGTGAAGGTGGGCCTGCCCCCATGAAACGTCTGCAGGCCTTCACGTCGGTGGTTCTCTTAAGTTAGCCTCCAAGTGGGAGGAGCCCAGTGATGCGTTGAAAGCAAATGTGCAGGAACTCTTGAGATTGTGGGGCCTTTTTGCACTCGTGGGGATGTGGCTGGAGGAACAGAGCAGTTCAGAATGGGCTTCGGCTTACGACAGTTCTGAGCTGGGGCGGGTTAACGCTTTCCAAGAATTGAAAGGCAAAGAATTGTTCTCTTTTTGAGTTGAAAGAGAGGAGCTAATAAAATGGACCGGGCAGGATGCATTAGGGCAGTTTCTCAACCTTGGCCACTTTTTAAAGACAGGTGGACTTCAACTCCCAGAATTCCCCAGCCAGCCACCTGTCTTAAAAAAAAGTGGCCAAGGTTGAGAAACATTGCCTCAAGAGCCAGAGGAATGGCTGAAAAGTGAATTTTTGTTTTTTTGTCAATTCATCCGAAAAGTTCCCACCCGCTGCACTTAAATGAGGATGATTGCACTGTCCAGGTTGACCGGATTTCAGCCACCGTATCTTTCCAGCGTGACGCCTTTGACTAGCTAATACTGAACTTCCTCCAAGGAGGAAGTTGCTTCCTCAGCACGACCGCTACCATGGGGGGGAGGGGGGAGGGTGTCACACTTCTTCCTTTCCAGAATGCCGCTTCTCCTATCGAGTGGGAGCGGCCCGTTTCTGTAGTTGGCTTTGGAACGGGGTTCCCGAGTGCCTTCCATAGACTCCCCAAATCTGGCAAGAGGGAGGAATGATTGGGGGGAGAGTGGAGGAAGTAGGAAACTGAGCAGACCCTCCCCCCCCCGAGTTTCTGACCCCACCACTCCCTTCTATGACCTTCCAAGCAAGAGTCGAATCTCTGGGACAGGCAACCTGAGGTTGGGTGCCACAAAGGAGAGAGGCTGATGGCAGATCAGTTCAGGGTTCAAGTGGTTTTGGTTTCCACTTGGTTTGGAAATGAAAAAACCAAAACCAAAATGGCAGGCAAGCCAGCGCTTTCCCCTTCCTCCAATGAGGATGGCCCATTCTTGTGCAATAGATTAGTTGAGTTCTTTGGCCGTGTGCCAGTTCTCTACCCAGATCGGTCACCGAAGACGCTTGTAACTGGTCAGACTTCGGGCCTTTCCGCTTTTGAGTTTTTTGTTTTTTTTTTGAGGGGGGGTGAGGAGAGGGAGGCAGAATTGGATGGAAGAGAATCAAAACTAAATCACACGAATAGAGTTCATTCTGTTTAATGTACAAAATGTATGTATGTGTGTACATATATATATATATATAGTATATATACTGTATAAATACTGTATTTAATCATTGCTTGCTCCTTCTCCTTTTGTCGGTTATACCCTTTGGCGGGGGGGGCACGGGGGAGGGGGTGTTACAAATGCCAGCGCCGTAGCAAAACGCACAGCAACCAGGAGAGGTGCTCCTGGTAGGAAGGTCTCTAATTTTAGAGAGCTGTTTCCTTTGCAATTCTTAATATTTCACTTGTTTGCCCATCCCCGAATGGATGGTTTCTGCCTCCTGCTCAGCATGGCTACTCTTGGCCTCGTAACTATCACCCTCCCCTCCCAAATCCTGGAATTCAGTCACTCTCCAGAGGTTGAGAATAAGGCTGAGGAAAACAGGGCTTCAGCGGTTTTACCGACAGATAATGCGAGAGAAACAGGACATTTCTCTCATTTTAAGCTGCATTAGAGCAGATTTAATTTTTGTGCTGGCTTCGTTCATGACTTGGCCTGGTGCAGCCTCGCCACTAAAAAGCCAAATGGGACCCTCGGCTGGCAATATATTGCAAACTCCTGCTCGAGAAGCCATGTCACTGCTCTTAATACGAACTAATCTCTCCAAAAAGGTATCTTATCTACTCATTGAGTTCACAAAATATTCTCTGAACTGGAGAATCCAGCTTAGTTTATTTTTTCCGTTCCCCACCCCAGATATTGGGCTGTGAGAATACAGGATGGTTTGGGGATGAGAAAATCCAAAGCAAAGTTTGAGTTTCCAGAATGCAAGAAAGTAAAAAAAAAAAAAAACCATCATTTTTCTAAAGGTGAAAATATTTTAATTCCTCTTTTGATTCTTAGTCTACTACCCATCTAATTTTGTTTTTAAAGTAAATAAAATGGCGAGGGCAGGGTGTTTTTTTTTTTTTATAAAAGTGGAGCAGTAGCTCAGTTCAGCAGTCTTCCAATTCCTGCCCCCTCTAGATCTGTAGGACTACACTTCCCATCATTTCCGAACATTATGGGCTGACAGAGGTGGGAACTGGGGTCCAATACATCTTAAAGGGCGTCAAATTTTGGAAGGCTGTTCTGCATAGAAATGTTAAAGGACCTATTGCAATATCCACCAACTCACTTGAATTTACACTGCCCAAAAATAAATACCAAAGGGAAATGCCAATGTGGCTGATGATGTAAACCTATAAAGAAGTATTTAAACTTTGGTTTCATACCTCAGGACCATCCCAGTTTTAATTGTCAGCAAATTCCTTTTGAAAAAAAATGGGGCTTTGGGATTGGTACTTGGCATTTAAATGTATTTGATTTGGTTTTAAATATATTTGTAAGATTTATAAAATGCCTCACGCTAGATCATCGGTGGGGAAATGTCACCTCTGAAGAGGCCCTATGTGGGAACTCTCAGGCACACCGGATGTATTTCTTTGGTTTCCAACCTGTTCATGCTTTATGAAAGAAAGAAAAAAATACTTTAAAAGGTGATTGTTCTCTCTTGCCTGTGGGTGTTTTAAAAAAAAGTTCCGGGCAAACAGTCTTTCAAGACTGATTTACAACTACAGACCTTATCAGGCTTGAAGAATTGCCAGGCCGATAGCTCCCAAGCGCAATGCTGTACTTGGCAAGGAGTCAGGAACAAATCTTCACCCTAATTAATTGAACTAATTGTCTCCTGCAAACACACACACCCCTTTCGCTCCTCTTTATTCCCTATGGGTGTGGCCATTCACCGTCCATCTGTGCTGAGTCAACCCTTGTTCCTTAACTGTTCCCTTCTCCTGGCAGCTCTGCGCATGCGCCTATCGGGAACAGGCTCCAGCTGTTCTTCTGCCTCACTGATCTCCGACTCCAAAGGCAGCTGATAATTGTCAGAGACGGCCCTAGACCCACTTGTCAGAGTTTTCCCCAGACTCCAGGACTGGCCCATGTTCCTCCCCAACTTCCTCAATGTCCGAGTCTGCCGCCAATGAAGTAGAGTTGTGCTGAGCTGAATTCAAATTGCAAGTGCTGTGTTTGCAGCACACACATCACATCTGCTGGGAAGAATTAAAGCAGTTGCACTTTGCTCTGGACTGATGAGATTGTCTATTTCTGCTGCTGTGTAATTGTGAGAAAGGAGACATTTAGCATAAGGTGACACTGATAAGGGCCTACACAAGGACCTGTGTGTGTATGTGTGCTCTGAATTCAGATTTTGCCCTTTAACTTGAAATCTGCCCAGCTGTTATATCAATCTGCCTTCTAAGGATGGCTGTGCATGCCAAGCTGTTTTAGTTTATCACAGGTTTGTTTCTCTTGCCCAGGATGAAATACGGCTCCCATCTGGGTTCTAAAGGAGGGAAAGCTGGTTTAAATAGGGCAGTTTTTAGGAAAGGCAGAGTTGAGATGGATTTCCAGCTCAAAACAGGTAGTCCTTGATTTAATGTCCATAACTGAGCCCAAATTTTCTGTTGCTAAAAAAGACAGCTGTAAAATGAGTGTTTTACGAATTTTATGAATCTTTTTGCCACGGTGGTAAAGTAAATAACTGCAGTTGTTAGTAACGTGATCTCGTTAAAATCTGGCTTCCCCGTTGACTTGTTTATCTGAAAGTCGCAAAAGGTGATCATATGATCCCAGGACATAAATATGAATCAGTTGCCAAGCACCTAAATTTTAACCACGTGACCATGGAGATGCTACAACGGTCATAGGGGTGAAAAACGGACACAAGTCACTTTTTTTCAATGCTGTTGTAACTTTGAATGAAGGAACTACCTGTATTTTCTGCTGCCATATTTAAAGACAAAAGTCGGCTATCTTTCTCTTTCTGTAGCCAAAGGATGCAGGACTCAATACAACGCAACATTTTTGGAGGGGCTGCAATTTTTGCTCTTTGCTCCAACTCCATGTGCTGGAGGTGGCAGCTCCCATCATTTCTCCTTAGTTCTAGGTTGGGTTTCTCTTTGTTAAGCTTCCATCGGGTTCCAGGAAAGCTGGTTGGTCCTTATTATCATCCAGAATTGGCTCAGGGGAGAGAGAGAGAGAGAGAGGAGGGCAGCATGGAGCCCGTCTGCCTTGTCCTGAGTCCGATTGGCAGAAGTTTCTTTAAGCCTCAAATCCTGCTCCACCCGCTAAGACAAAGGGCGAATTAGAGGTGGGCGGGTCCCTCTGAAGTCCTGAAGCAGTTCCTTGTGCCCACCCTCTCAAAGTTACAGGGACAAATTTTGGTGTAAAATTATTGAAAAATAAAATTAAAATGAGGGAAGGAATAATAAATACATTCCAAGAGCATATAAATTTTCTATTGGGCTTACCCAATATCAGACCCCTCCCCATTGCTTCTCTCTCCACCCTCTTCCCCTCCCCTCCCCTCCTTCCCTCCTCTGTTCCCCTCCCCTCCTCCTCCCTTCCCTCTCCTCCCTTCCCCTCCCCCTTTCCTCTTCTCTCTTCTCTTCCCCTCCTTTCCTCTTCTTCCCTCCTCTCCTTCCCTCTTCTTCTCTCCTCTTCCCCTCCCCTTTCCTTCCCTCCTCCCCCTCCCCCTTTCCTCTTCTTCCCCTCCCCTCCTTTCCTCTTCTTCCCTCCTCTCCTCCCTTCCCCTTCCCTCTTCTTCCCTCCTCTCCTTTCCTCTCTTCCCCTCCTTTCCTTCTCTCCTCCCTTCCCCTCCCCCTTTCCTCCTCTTCCCCTCCCCCCCTTTCTTCTCCCCTCCTCTCCTCCCACTTTCCTTTCTTCCCTTTCCCTCCCCTCTCCTTCCCTCCTCCCCTCCCTTCCCCTCCCCCTTTCCTCCCCTCCCTCCCCTCATCGCCCCTCCTCCAGGAATCCTACTTCTGTCTACTTTGGTGATGCCATAATGCTACCCACTGCAATCTTTGGTTGTGCTGTCCCACGGGAGATCTCCCAGGGCCTCCCAACTGCTGGGACGTTGCTCCCTCCGTGTAAACAGACCTTTTTTCAAGAATCGAGTCTCTCTCCTGCTTGCTCCATGTGCTCCTTCATCAGCTTTGTGCTGTACCACTAACTGGTGACCCCTCCCCTCCAGCTAACCTCAGAAAAGCACCTTATCAGCTGGAAATTTGCATCCTTTGGCTCAACATTGCCTACTCTCTCTTCCAAAAGCTACTCCAAAGTTAACACAAACTTCATTGAGGGGACCAGGAAGTGAATGCATATTCCCCTCCCCCTGCCCCTCCAACTCCACTCAGCTATGGCTGCACCTGATACACGGCTAACTGAGCTCAAGTCCCGTAATTTGGGCTATGCAGCCTGGAGACCAGCTGGCTGTGGTGGGTCAGCGAGTTTCAGGGTCCCCAGCAGAGAAGCTGCAATTGAAGTCGCTTTACCATGATTTAAACCGGAGACAATCCGCTCTCCACCCCTACCTTCTCCCAGCCTTCTCTTAATTCAGCAGTTCCTGTTCTTCGACGCTTCCTAGAAATCATCGTGCCTGCCTGCCTGCTAAAAGGTTCAAAAGACCAGCAAAAGCTCCAGAAGTGTGCTCCTAAATCTCCCAAGAGATCTGTGCCAGAATCAGCCACAGGATCCCACAGAACAGAAAAGTCAGGATCAATTTGCTGAAGATGAAGGTAACTTAACAACGTTTGTGAATTAATTAATTAATTCGCATTCTGAACATCTCTAGCCCTGCCTGCTCGTCTTCCTCCTCCTGGTGGCTTTTCCAGTGGACATGGATGAAGTGGGACTTTTCCACATGCAAATAAGGGTGACCAGCAGCAACCCACACGGGCCCCTTGGATGAAAACTGATCTGGGGAAGGCAGGGAAAGCTAGAACAAAACACCTCCTGAGTCCAGTATCTACTCTTCAGTTGTTTTGCTCTTTGCGCTGGCATTCTTCACTAGGAACAGGGGTCCAAGCACAATCCAGTTGGACGCCCCTCCCCGTTCCATCACCTGTCCTCATTGCTCTCCCTGATCAATGCCTTCAGTGCAGGGGGCAGCTGAGGCGCTTTGGGGGGCGGTCCAAGGGCCACCATGAGCTCACTCTTCCGCACCAGGGCGACCCTCAGCTGCTCTCGCATATCTTCGATTTTGCTCTCTAGCTCCTTCAGTTCCTTCTGCTTGGCTTCCTTGCTGTCCTGCTGGGGATCCTGGCCGTTCATGCAATGCCAAACGGGCCCTGCTCTCTCGTCTTCGGAGGCCTCCTCCGGGGCGTTATCAATGTTGAAGTGCACCCGTTTGTCTTCCTTCTTTATCGCAGTGCAACGGAGGTTGTTCCAGCCCTCCTGGTTGGGGGCTGGCTGGGGCTCATCTGGAGGCGTTTGAAGGTTGCATCTTTGGGAGAGGAGAGAGAGAGAGAGAAAGAGTAAAGACTGAGAAAGTCTGGGATGTCCCTTAAAAAAAAAAAAAAAGGAGTCACAACAAATTTAGCAATCCCTTTAAAAGTGCCATCACCTTTGCCGCCATCAAAATTGGCAAAAATTTATCCCAATCTTTTCCCTGCATGTCGGAAGTGCAATAAGGAAAATGGAACATATTATCATTTAGGGTAGAATTGTAAAGAAGCCCAAAAGTTTTGGCAGAAAATTCAGAAATGGTTAGAAGAGATGTGTAAGATTAAAACAGAATACAGACCTGAAATTTTCTTGTTGGGAATTAACGTGGGAAAATACGACAAAGATACTATATACCTAATAATTCATGTAATTGCTGCTGCAAGATTGGCCTATGCACAACAGTGGAAATGCAAAGAAACTCCAAGGGAAATAGAAATAATTAGGAAAATTTGGCTGCGCGCAGAAATGGACAAATTGACAAAAGAATTAAAAAATAAGGATGAATCGGATTATTACAAAGTATGGGATAAGTTTTATTGTTGTTTAGAAAAGAGGAAGGATCGAGATAATAAGAAATGATTATATGTATATATTATATATTATGTATATAGAATGTAAATATGTACTATTTTTGTATATGACTTAGCAATGTAAGACAACTATGTGGGTTGGAGGATTGCACCCTGTTCATTGTTTTTAATCTTTTTTGTGTTTGTCTAATAAAAACTTAAATTAAAAAATGTGCCTTCACCTTATTTACAGCCACACATGTCAACTCGTAAAGCATTCCTATTCCTGTTATAGAGTTGCCATAAACAAGGCAATGGGGCAGGAAATCTAAAGGAGCAGGGCTGCAGTTTAAAACCAGAAGTACATTCCAACACTTCTCTTACAAAGATTGTAGCTAAGCTACTGAATCTTCCGCCTGTGAAAATCCTTAGTTGGAGAACGTGACTGATGACGCCCAGCCTGTGAATGTGCTTCGTTGGAGAATCTGATTTATGACACACCCAGAGGGGAGGGGGGAAACAGGGTCACAGGTGACTGTAAATCACCTATGCCAGAGTTGGCTTCATACAGGTTAATGCCGGACATGTTGCTCCTAATAAATCTTTTGGTTTCTTTTGAAGCTTGGCTCGAGGCTCATAATTAGGGCAATTGCCAGAATGCCGACAACACACGCGTTAAAAAAATGTACAAAGAATTTCAGTCGTAAGCTCAGTGAAAGGTGCACAAAGCCAGGAAAAATAGCAATAGAAGCACAGACCATTTAGGATGAAACTCTATAATTCAATGTAACTCAACCTTGGCAATTTTAAAGTGGCTGGACTTCAACTCCCAAAATTCCCCGGCCATGAGTCACAGGTAGTCCTCAAGCTACAACCGTAACGGAGCCAGTGCACAGTCACGATGGTGATAAATTGGGTCACCCACAGGACAGATCAGATTTTACGATCATTTTTGCAGCAAACCTTGTGGGAATGCTGAGGTTCGGTTAAGCAAATCAATAGTTCGCTAAGAGTTGGTTTTTCTGAAAACCAGAAATAAACGCCCATTTTTCAGCAAAAATGTCATAAAACGCAGTCACTTGACTGCAGGATGCTGCAAAAAGCCATCTATGTGGCCCAGCAGCTGAGCGCCCGGCGTGCAGTTATGTGACCACAGGGAGGACAGCTGTCGGAACTTCTAATCCAGGTCGTAAGTACCTCCAAGGCAGGGGGTCTCCAACCTTGGCAATTTTAAGCCTGGTGGACTTCAACTCCCAGAATTCCCACCCCTCTCCTGGAAAAATGAAATATTTTTGGACTACTATATACTGAAAAGGCAGAATATTTCCCCTAAAAGAGAAGTAGAAACTCAGCCCCCCCCTGCCACCTTTGTTAATGGGCCATTAAGACCTGGGGCATTCTATTCTACATAACAAAGATCTACCTCCTTCAAGCAGAACCATTTCATTGCCCTTCATTGCATTACTCACCAAGTTTCAACCAAACTTAACACAACCTACAAAGCTAGCTATGACCTCTGACAGCAACCAATCAGGATACTTTTCCTGTGCCCCAGGAAGTTCAAAACCCAGAGAGGGTATAAAACCCAGGGACTCTCAGCATCTCTTCCTTTTTCTTCGCCCAAGAGCTCCAAGACATGTGATCCTATCCACCATTAAACCATCTTTCCAAACAGCCTCCAGTGTCTTTTTCCCCATTTGGAACTGAACCCAGAAGGATAATTCTTCCAACAGACTACCTGTAACATGGAATGAGTTGGCAAAAGAAAGGAAGATGTGAAAAGAATGTACCTTTTCTCCAAATTCAGCTTCTTGAGCCTCTGTTCCTCCAGTCCCATATTTAGAGCCCGGTGTATTTTCTGGGTTATGCATATAAAAAAAAACCCATAAAAAAATAAAAAGCTTCAGAGATTTGTAAGATGAAGAAAAGTAATTGGGGAAAAATAACTTCCCTAAGAATAATTGGGAGGAGTGTCCCAACTGCTCAAACATTATTATTATTCATTGCTTTGTTCCACTGCAATTATTTCTCTCAAATTTTACACCCGTTTTATCATACAGCTTTAATTTGTTCTGCCTCTCTGACACATTTTAGCAACAATTCAAAAATATCTGCTAGCATCACAGTGGAGGTGATTGATCGACTAACAATAGACCCTCCCCAACTCCCCCCCATCCTGCCCCTGCCCTCCCCATCTGTAATTGGATCGTAGCCTTTGCTGGTAGTCATTTATGTCTTTAATATAGATGATGATAGATAGATGATAGATAATAGATGATTGATAGATACAGATGATAAATAAATAGATAGATGATAGATAGATGATAGATAGATGATAGATAGATGATTGATAGATAGATGATAGATAATAGATGATTGATAGATACAGATGATAAATAGATAGATGATAGATAGATGATAGATAGATGATAGATGATAGATAGATAGATAGATAGATAGATAGATGATAGATGGACAGATAGATGATAGATAGATAGATAGATAGATAGATAGATAGATAGATAGATAGATGATACATAGATAGATAGATAGATAGATAGATAGATAGATAGATAGATGATACATAGATAGATAGATAGATAGATAGATAGATAGATAGATAGATAGATGATAGATGGACAGATAGATGATACATAGATAGATAGATAGATAGATAGATAGATAGATAGATAGATAGATAGATGATACATAGATAGATAGATAGATAGATAGATAGATGATAGACAGACAGACAGACAGACAGATAGATAGATAGATATAGAGAGGTGATAGATAGCTAGAGAGATAAAAATAGAAATATACTATAGATAGATAGATGGTAAAGATACATATGTATGTATGTATATGTGTGAGGTAAGCATCTGGTAAGATGGGTGGCCAATAAATTTTATAAATAAATAATAAATAAGTACGTAAGTAAATAAATGGTCTTGATTTTGCACATGCATTCCAAATTATGTCAAATGGTGAGAGGTAGGAGGCAACCCTGACAGAAACCAGAGGTGCCAGCACCCGATCAAACCAGCCTTCAAGGACATCAAGCAGGGCCAACATCCAAGCTGTTCCCAAAACATCTAGATGGCATGCTGTTGGACACTGATGGTAAAGAGGGGAGGGCCATGGAAAGGGGGAAAGTGTAACCTTTGAACAGGAATATTCAGATTTAGCTTTTCTTTCGCTGCAACCACTTAACCTTAGCAAAAGAACCTAGCACTTCAACCAAATGGCGTTGACGGTCATTCTTTCCTAGGGACCTAAGCTGGGGCAGGCCTCATATTAAGCTAGATCTGAATACTTGTTGGATATGCTTGCCACCTTAAGCTATTTGTAAAAATAATAAAGGTGGGATATCAATCAATCAAAAGTGTGATCATTGCTTATAAGTCTTTTTTTTTCAGTGCTGCTGTAACTTCGAATGGTCGCTAAGAGAATGGCCATCAGTCAAGGGTTTCCTGTAGTTGCTGCTTTTTTTCAAAACAAAATGCAGAGGTGGGTATTCAAGCAGATTCTGACCAGTTCTGGAGAACCGGTAGCGGAAATTTTGAGTAGTTCGGAGAACCGGCAAATCCCACCTCTGACTGGCTCCGCCCCCATCTATTCTCTGCCTCCCAAGTCCCAGCTGATCGGCTGGGTCTTCTTTGGTTGCCCTGCAAGGAGAACGGAGCTGGAAAGCAGGTTAGTGGGGTGGGGAGGGAATGGGGATTTTGCAGTAACCTTCCCCTGCCACGCCCACCAAGCCACGCCCACAGAACCGGTAGTAAAAAAATAATAATCCCACCATTGACAAAACGGGACCCCTTCCTTCACCCCAAGATTATCCCTCACCTGGCTGGTATGGAGCCAATAATTGAATTTCTTCTTGCGCCGAATGCGAGGCAAGATGAGTCGGTAAAAGATGTGCTCCCCGAGGGAGGTAAGCAGGGAACCACAGAACCCGATGCAAAGGAGGACAAAGAGGCCGGAGAAGTGGTAGATCCCCATCTGCAGAGTCTGGAAGCGATGGGGGCAAGGAGGAAAGACAGGGAAGATTGAACCCACTAGGAGCGTTCACATTTGGAAACACAAACTCCTCAAGGTCACTGTATTATACACGTGTGTGGACCAAGGGCGGAGGAGGTACGGCAAACCTCTCGGAATACTTGTGTATGTAATTCCGCTTGGTGCAGCGGGCTTTTGCGGGCGCAATTATGAGCGCCATCCAGGGGCCTTGGGAAGTCCGAGGGGATGGAGCAGGCAAGAGGAGAAGCTCTTTCCTGCAGAGCCTCCATACCTCAGTAACGGCAAAGACCCTTTTCCCGCAGGGCACCATCTTGTACCATTTGTCGTGCAGGAGGTCCATGAAGCCGGCCGACTTGTAGCGGCTGATGAACTCGGAGATGTTGGAGGTCAGAGGCGAGTTCTGCGGAAGGCCGATGCCATAGCCTGGCACAGTCCAAGAGAATTGGGAGGAGTGTAAAAGAGGAGACAATATCTACAATATCTCAGGTCGTGAAATGGACACCTAATATCAAAAGTTGTCATTAAAGAAGCACAACAAAGAACGTTCTTTCTGCGCCAACTCGGAAAGCTCAGGCTGCCCGAAGAGCTGCTGATACAGAGGAATGATTGAGTCTGTCATTTGTAACTCTATTAACGGTCTGGTTTGGCTTTGCAACCAAACAAGACAGACACAGATATCGAAGGATACTTAGGACTGCAGAAAAAACAATTGCTACTAGCAATTATTGGATCTGTATACTGCACGAGTCAAAAAGAGGGCTGTGAAAATGTCTACAGACCCCTCACATCTTGGACATAAACTGTTTCAACTCCTTCCCTCAAAACGACGCTATAGAGCACTGCACACCAGAACAACTAGACACAAGAACAGTTTTTCTCCCCATGTTATCACTCTGCTAAACAACCAATTCCCATAACACTGTCAAACTACCTAGTAAGGCTATATTACTATTATTCTTCTCATCTGTCCTATTATTCTATTTCCTGATCTTCTTATGACTATAACTTTGTTGCTTGTATCTTACAAGCTATATTAATTGTGTTATTTAGTGTCCTAATATGGTTTATATTGATTGCTTATTTAGTATCCTATGACTATCACTAAGTGTTATAGTTTATGATTTATGATGAATGCATTTTGTGAGGATTATGATCATGATATATTACTTGTTGCTTGTATGTACACTGTGTGCTTATGCACCAAGACAAATTCCTTGTGTGTCCCATCACACTTGGCCAATAAAGAATTATTCTGTTCTGTTCTATATTCTATTCTATTCTATTCTATTCTAATTATTCTATTCTATTTTACACCCATGGAGATTCTCAGTCATCCAAATCATAGTTGTCCCAAAGATGCTGTTCAAAAGGCAATTGGCCTTTCTTGTTCTAAAGTGGTTGGATGTTACAATTTGCAATGTTGTAAGAGACTGAGTTGGTCCCGCTGACAATTTGTCTGAATTCCCTCTTTGTGGATTCTGGGGAGCTCATATACGCACAGAGTAGCTTTCCCAGAGCAAAGGCAGTAGTATTGTGGCTTGTCCCTCAGTAGTTGTTCCAAGAATTCAGTGATCAGAAAGTTATATTTTGAAAAGCACCTTTGGAACTGCAGTATAGAACACCTGCAGAGAAAGCCTTCCTTTTAACCACAGACACGGGAAAAGCAATTTGCTTTCTTTTGCTATCAGATGCTATCAACTGTGATGGAACCAGCAGTTCGTTCTCTCTCTGTCTCTCTCTCTGTGTATCTCAGTTCCTCCCTCTTCCCTACCTCTCTCTCTCTCTCTCACATACAGCAAATGCTCCTATTTTTACACTCAGGTTTCTGGATACAAAGTGAAGAGAGACAGAGAGAGAACGAACTGCTGGTGAATCAATGCATAATTATCTTTTTGGAGCCTCCTGGGAAAGCCTTATAAAAATTAGGTAAAAGTCACATTCTCCATGAAAGGAGGAGTAATATTTCTGCATTTTCCTAGCTTTAATTTTTCACGCTTAAAGACCGAGGGCAACTGTTTTCAAAAGAATGAGCCAATAAAATGCTTTATTGGCCAAGTGTGATTGGACACCCAAGGAATTTGTCTTGGTGCAATTGCTCTCAGTGCACATAAAAAAAAAGATACATTTGTCAATAGTCAAGAATCATCAGGTACGACACTTAATGACAGTCATAGGGTACAATAAGCAATCTGAAGGAAAGCCTCATTTGGCTTCCGAACCCCTTCCTTGCTCTGCCTCCAGATGCTTTCCTCGATCCAGAGGTTTCTGACATACCTTCAATAGCGAAAGGCTTTCCAACGGTTAAGAGTTTGCAGTCGGAATCAATGGAGACCTTCGTATTCCAGCAAGGATTTGTCCATGATGAAGGCATTGAGCTTTGGTGGGTTGGTCCTGGTGAGGAGAAGTAAATTGCTATCAAATTGAGCAGCATTGATTAAGTCTGCAGGTAGTCCTCATTTAGCAACTGCCTTGGACAGCGACCCTTTGCAGATACGACAGTGATGAAAAAGCAACCTTACAACCAACGCCCACATTTACAAATTTCATAGCATCTCTCTCTCCCTCCCTCTCTCTCCCTCCCTTTTTCTCTCTCTGATTCTCCCTCCCTTTCTCTTCCTCCCTCCCTTTCTCTCCCTCCCTCTCTCCTTCTCTCTTCCTCCCTTTCTCTCTCCTTCCCTCCCCCTTTCTCTCTCCCTCCCTCCCTCTTTCTCTCTCCCTCGTTCCCTCCCTCCCTCTCTCCCTCCCTCTCCCTTCTTCCCTTACTTTCCCTTCCTTCTCTCTCTCCCTCCCTCTCTCCCACCCTCTTTCTCTCCCTCCCTCCTTCTCTATCCCTCCCTCCCTATTTCTCTCCCTCTTTCTCTTTCTCTCTCCTTGACTTGTGAAGGCAGTTGGAACTAACATTTCAGTTGCAAGTAGATATGGTTATAAAGCATGATATTATATGATTGCATTGCTTAGTATTCTCATTACATCGTTAAGTGAGGATCACTGGGTCATTCAGAGAGCACCTCTTTGCAATTCCTTCCAGCTTCCCCTTATTGACTTTGCTTGTTGGAAGCCAACTGGGAAGGTCATAAATGGTGATCACATGATCCCAGGACAGTCCAACTGTCATATTACACATGCTGGTTGCCAAGTGGCTGAATTTTGACCATGTGATCATGGGGATGCTGTGACGATTGTAATTGCAAGGACTGGTCATAAGTCACTTTTTTCAATGCTGTTGTTAACTTCACACGTCACTAAATAAATGATTATAAGTCAAGGACAACCTATATTGCTTCCTTAAGGATTACAGATACCCAAGAACATATGTCAGTGACAATACCTCAATACTTTATAAAGATAGATAAGATCCTTGTAATATGTTTCATGTGTAGCTTGCACAAAATCTATCTTCCTGGGCTCATTCAAGTTGGTAAGATATTTATTATTCAGGGGGCATACATGGCTCTTCCTTCTCTCATTTCCCCCTGCAAACTGGTGAGTTGAGGTGGGCTTGGGCTGAAAGAAAAGGGTAGGCCTAAGTCTTTCAAGAAGCTTCTTTAGCTGAGGAGGGACTTGAAGGTGGGTTCATCTCCACCTGGCTTTGGGCTGAGAGAGAGGGGCTAGCCCAAAGTCTGAGGTAGGATGAGAACCTGGATCTCCCTGTTCTGGGTCCAGGACCTTCACCACTGGACCAAAATGGCTGCTGGGATGAGAGAGAGGGACGGGCCCTAAGTCTTCCAGGGGGTTTTCCATGGCTGAAGGGAGACTAGAACTCAGTCCCAGCCCAACCTCTTGAGATTCCACCTGTTAGCACAACACGGATGACTGGAGATAGGGATGATCTGAGCCTCCTCTCAACCAAACCATTGGCCGTATCCTTCAGGAGAAACATCTCCAGATGTTTCAAGTGGTCTCCAGCAGAAACCTTTTGAAATTAGGCGGGTGGCCCCCAAAGGCAAGAGCTTCAACTGGGAGATGCCAACCCATCACCACACCAATATCGCTTCTCCCCCCCTCGCCCCGAATTGTCCTTCCTCAGGCCCCGCCTTCCTTACTTGAGCATTGTGACCCCCTCAGGGGTGGTGGGGACACTGTGCCGCCTCATGTACTCGTGCATGTCTGGGAAACTCTTCTTGATATATTCCTCTGCGCTGCTCTCCCAGACGGTGCCAAAACGAAAACCCTGGGATGGATGGTGAAGCTGCAGACGGCAAAATTGGGAATCAGACCAATCGCTCCTGGATTTGGGAGGCTGTTGGGTTTTTTTTTTAATTTGGGGGGGAGGGGAATTATTTTTCTTTTACTGTGAAACGTTTGCAACAGAGATCAGGGTGAGAGGGGGGCAAAAGAAGGGAAAGAAACGGAAGGGTGGATGAAGCAGAAAAGAGAGAAAGGGTGTGGTTTCATGGGATGTTTTCAAATGAGAACATGTCAGCCATAGCAGGATGATAGACATCACAGAGGGTTTGAGAACAGGGGTGAAAAAATGGGCCTGCAGGATTGTCTTCTGGCATTTCAACTTATGAGAACAATTCCGGAACTAAATGTTAAAATTTTAATTTAGGGGAAGTACAGAATAACAGAGTTGAAGATCCCCTACTCAAGGAGGAGATCCTGTAACATTTCAGACAAATAACCAGGGGTGGGATTCTACCAGTTCGCACCTATTCTTTAGAACTGGTTGTTAACATTCTAAGCAGTTCGGAGAACCGGTTGTTAGAAGAAATTACTGGCCTAATCCCGTAAGGAAGGCAGGAAGGAAACATTCTGGTGTTGCTTACAGAAACTGATTCTCCATTAACCCTTTTTACCTTCTTGGCAGGACTAGACTTCCTGTCTCAGGAACTTCTCTGGAGTTTTTTCCCCCCCTTTGCTGATACTTTGCTCGTGTGGAATGACCATTCAAAGTTACGACGACACTGAAAAAAGTGACTTATGACCATTTTTCACACTTACGACTGTTGCAGCATCCCCACAGTCATGAGAGGCCAGGTGAAGAGATGCGTGCCTCAATGTGAGTGATATTGAGTTGGCCATGCCCAGCCAATAACATGACCACCAAGCCACACCCACCCAGTCACATGACCCCCCAAGCCACACCCACAGAACCAGTTGTTAAAACATTTGAATCCCAACCCTGGAAATAACCATTTGTCTGAAGTGGTGTAGGGCTTCCTGCCTAAGCAGCGGGTTGGACTAGAAGACCTCCAAGGTCCCTTCCAACTCTGTTATTCTATTCTATTTTAAATGGCTGTCCAGTTTCTTCTCGGAAACCTCCAGTGTTGGAGCACCCACAACTTCTGGAGTCGAGCTGTTAATTGTTCTCACTGTCAGAGAAGTTCTCCTTAGTTCTAGATTGGATTTCTAATAAGTTTCTATCCATTATTTTTTCTACTGCCCTCCGATGCTTTGGAAAGCAATTAAAATGTAATATCTGAAGAGGTTTTTAAATACCATTCAATATGTGAGAAAAAGGGTGAAAAGGATGTTTTTTTTTTCCATTCAGACCTCATGGGGTTACTAGGTTAATCAGTTTGAAATTGCTTCCCCCAAGCAAATAGCCATGCAAGATTTCACCATCTCAAGGTGATAGCCAGAAATGTCAAAGTTTTTTTTTTAAAAAAAGACTAGATAAATTCATGGAGGAAGAAGAAGAGGAAGATGAGTGGAGATATGAATGGGCCTTCCATTTCTAGATATCCAGGTAATCATTGACTTACGATCACAATTGAGCCCAAAATTTCTGTTGCTACAGGAGACACTGAAGTGAGTTTTGCCCCATTTTATAACTTTTTTTGCCATGGTTGTTAAATGAATCACTGCAGTTGTTAAACTAGTAACACAGTTATTAAGTGAAGCTGGCTTTCTCGTTGACTTTGCTTGACAGAAGGCAGCAAAAAGTGATCCTATGATCTTGGGACATTGCCACTGTCATAAATATGACTCAGCTGCCAAGCATCTGAATCTTATGGCTGTGGGAATGCTGCAACAGTCGTAAGTACGAAAAAGGTCATAAGTCACTTTTTTTCAGCCCCGTTATAACTTCGAATGGTCACTAAATGGTGGGACCTAAGTGGTGGGACTCATCTCCAGCGAGGGAATGAGTCTGCCTACCGAGATGAGGTGGACCGGTTGCTTTTGTGGTGTGGACACAATAACTTGGTCCTCAACCCCAATAAGACCAAGGAGCTTATAGTGGACTAGAGAAGGAACAGATCAGACATCCAGCCCTTGCTTATCAATGGAGACCAAGTGGAGCAAGTGGCCAGTTTTAAGTTTCTGGATGTTACCCTAAAAGAGGACCTGACCTGGGGTGCTCACGTTGCAGCCCTGGTGAAAAGGGCCCAGCAGAGATTATACGATCTGAGACTTCTCAGAAAACAGCAACTGAATGAAAAACTGCTGGTGACCTTCTACTGCTGCACCATAGAGGGTATCTTAACTTACTGCACCTCTGTATGGTTTGCCAATTGCACAATGGCAGATGGGCAGCACTCCAGAGGGTCAACATCATTGCCCAGAGTATCATGGGATGCCCTCTCCCCTCTTTGGAAGAGCTTTATAGCTCCCGCTGCCTTAAGAAAGTTCAAAACATTCTCAAAGGTCCATCTCATCCTGGGCACCCTTTTTTTGAACTATTACCATCAGGCAGACAGTACAGGATAATAAAAACAAGGACGAACAGGCTGAAAAACAGCTTCTATCCCAGGGCAGTCGCTCTGTTGAATTCTACCGTATAGTGCAGTGTTGGTGTGGTGCTGGGGTTTTCAATTCAATGTGTGGAGGGTGAAGGATGTGTGTTTGTGTTTATTTTCATGGTCATGATGTGCACTGAAGATGGAGTTTGATTTCGTTGTACGAGGTGCAATGATAATAAAGTAAAGTAAAAGTAAAAGTAAGTAAAAGTAAAAGTAAGTAAAAGTAAAAGTAAAGTAAAGTAAAGTAAAGTAAAGTAAAAGTAAAGTAAAGTAAAGTAAAGTAAAGTAAAGTAAAGTAAAGTAAAAGTAAAGTAAAAGTAAAGTAAAGTAAAGTAAAGTAAAGTAAAGTAAAAGTAAAGTAAAAGTAAAGTAAAAGTAAAGTAAAGTAAAGTAAGTAAAAGTAAGTAAAAGTAAAGTAAAGTAAAGTAAAGTAAAGTAAAAGTAAAGTAAAAGTAAAGTAAAGTAAAGTAAAGTAAAAGTAAAGTAAAAGTAAAGTAAAAGTAAAGGTAAAGTAAAGTAAAAGTAAAGTAAAGTAAAGTAAAGTAAAGTAAAGTAAAGTAAAGTAAAGTAAAGTAAAGTAAAGTAAAGTAAAGTAAAGTAAAGTAAAGTAAAGTAAAGTAAAGTAAACTAACTGTTGTAAATCAAGCACTATCTGTAGCCTACCACTGAGTATCTGCTGTTTGGGTAAATAATGAGGGAGTGGATTTGTAGGCTTCTCAGAGGGTTTGATCATCCAGGAACATCAAGGGGAGAAAACTACAGTCAACAAACTTTGATTAGATGCAACACAATTATTCTTTTTTTGAACAGTCCACAAGACTGGAAGGTGATGGAGGGGAAGCCAAGCTCAAGTGTGGGACACAGGCAAAGCAGAGGCAGAGAAGAAATTTGGAGGAAAGGAAGAAGATGGAGAAGAACTTGAGTAAGACAAGGGAGACTAGGCAGGACACTGTGAAAGAAGGGCAAGGAGCATAGAAAGAAAGTGTTCGTTCAACCTTGGGATCGTGAATCCCAGAGAGTTCCTCAAAAGTTTTCTCGCCCACCATCA
Source organism: Bungarus multicinctus (assembly GCA_023653725.1). Lineage (NCBI taxonomy): Eukaryota > Metazoa > Chordata > Lepidosauria > Squamata > Elapidae > Bungarus > Bungarus multicinctus. The sequence continues at coordinate 158,625,466 of CM042838.1, read as the reverse complement.
CGGCGGCCAAGTTGGCTGTGTAGCTGGAAAGGACCAAGAGGCAGAAGATGGCCCAGAGGTTCATGAGGAAACGGCCCGTCCAGCACTTAGGCGTCTTGCTGGAGACGGTGCGGCCAAAAAGGATGGCATAGCAGAGATTCAAGGCTGAGGAGTAGGAGAAGATCTTCATACGGTTGCGGCCGTGGGGCGTCATGCCGTAGGGGCTCTTCCACTCGTACAAAGTGAGGAAGAGGGCCGTCATGTGGAGAGCCACGAAGATGCCCACCCACATGGTCCAGTGTAACGGCCACATGAAGGCCCCGATGGGCGATGCCGTGTCCCGGATCCTCACCAGGATGCCTAAGCTGGTGGAGAAGAAAGGGCTGGTGAAGTCGATCACTTGACTCCGGGCTGAATTGATGCTGAAGGACGTCACGGCCATGTGGGCCGTGCCACTCAGGAGGTCTCCTACCAGCCCCGTCCAGCGGCCGTTCTTCCACGCCCCGTACTTTCCGTCTCCCACGATGTAGAGGTCGAAGTCAAAGGGCAGGTCTTCAGCCAGCTTCTCTAAGAGGTCAATGCAGTAGCCATAGCAGCATTTCCGATATTCCATGGGCACCGAGCCATTCTCCGAATTCAGCTCCTCGAAGAGGGAGTTGAGCACGGAGGAGTCGTTGGTGTGAGGATCCAGGCAGAGTTGCCCCGCTGGACAATTGCCCTCTTCGTCTACCTGGAAAGAGCACCAGTTAATAACCTTTTGAATATCGAGCAGGAAATCGAAGGAGCTGGCCAGGACATACCTGGAGATCAGCCAGGAGTGAGCTGCTACCGGTTTGCACTGGTTCGGGCGAACCGGTAGCTAATTTTATCATTTTTAATGACTGGTTCGGCAAACTAGCAAATCCCACCCCTGGCTGGTCCTGCCCACCCTCCCAGGAGTCCCCACGTGGCCCGTTTTGGATGCCTGGTAAGTGCAGGGCCTGTGTGGAGACTCGGGGAGGGTGAAAAATGGGCCTCCCAGAGGCTCCGAAAGGCCAGAAATGGGCCTGTTCCAGCGTCCAGAGGGCCTCCAGAGTTTGGGGAGGCTGTTTTCGTCCTCCTGGAGGTTCAAGGAAAGCCTCCAGAGCCTGGGGAAGGTGAAAAATGGGCCTCCCAGAAGTTCCAGCCTCCATAAGGGCCACATGGTTTTCATGGTGCTGCACAATTTTATATTTTTGCAAAAATGTCTGTGAGGCAATCAGCTCTGCTCACCTCTGCCCCCCACCCCCCGACATGTCCCAATGTATCTACGCACCTCCCGGATGAAGACAAAGGGGTGCTCCACCAAGGTCACCACCCGCAGCTTCATGCGCGAGAAGCCCCCGCCCTCGGCCTGGTTCTTGCGCTGCAGGTGCTGTGGCCAGCTGCCCTCCTCCGCTTCCATTTCACCCCCCTTCCAGCTGCCCACCGTCACCCATGTGGGCTGGCCCACCGAATCCTTTAGCAGGCTCCAGATTTTGTACTGACGGTCCGTGTGGATGTGAGACGTGTTGTGCACAAAGACCTCGCCTGTCTGGCCACGGAAAGATGTGTTGGCTAAAAACCTGCAATAGGGAGAGAGAGAAAAAGCAGGAATCAGAATAACAGGATAACAGTGTTAAGAGGATCCTTGGAGGTCATCCAATCTAGTAGTCACCAACTGGTGGGCCGTGAGAAAATTTTGGTGGTCCGAAGAGAAATCCCACCCCCAAAGCACCCTCCAAAACAATTAATCCAGGCTGCGTGGGAACACAAGGCTGCGCTGCCCACATGGCCTGCGGGAACCCTTCCCGCCCACTCACTCCTCACCTGGCAAACTTGCCTGCTAAATTGATATTTCTCCTTTTTCCAACCATCAGCTGTTCTGCTGTGCCGGGAGATTTAAATTTGCTAAAAAGTAGGAAATAGTTGGATTTCTTGCTTTCTAGCTAATCTTTAGATGAGCCGAACCTTCCGTAGGACTGAAGCAGTGCAGACTGAGCTAGCCGATGGCAGAAAGATAGATCTCTGAATGAATCTGTGATTCTGTGAGCAACTCAATCTGCCTGCCTGCTTTGCCTGATTTTGGGTAAAAGTTGCTCTTTTTTAAAATAAAAAAATCAATATTTATATAAATATTTATAATATTTACATACAAGCCATGCCCAGCCAGTCACATGACCACCAAGCCACACCCACAAATTAGGCCACACCCACAGAACCGATTACTGGTCCCCGGGATTTAAAATTATGAGTTTGGTGATCCCGGAGGTCCAAAAGGTTGCCGATCCCTGATTTGGGGCTTAATTGTGGTCGTACATCGAGGACTACATGTACAGAAACATGTCTGCATGGTGGAGAAGGTGTCAGTTACTCTTATACAGTGGTGTCAAACTCGATTTCATTAAGGGCTGAATCAGGGTTTGGTTTGACCTCGTGGGCCAGGATGGGCATGGCCAGCTTGATGTCAACCGTGTTGGGGGCATCTGTGGTGGCCCAAGCGCTCTGCCAGTGGGCAGAGGGTGACAGGAGGCCGTCGCAGCTGAAAACGGAGCGCATGCAGCCCTCTCGAGCTCCATTTTCACTGTCAGAGGCACCATGCGCCGGTCCTTTGCTGTTTTTAGGGCAGCCCTGTGGGCCAGCTAGGTACCCCGCAGGCTGGATCCAGTCCCCGGGCCTTGAGTTTGACACACCCCTCTGGCTCTTATAGATCCAAAAATCAAGAGCAGCTTACTCACTGGGAAAGGTAGAGTCCAGAGGATTCCGAGTCCACAGCGTGTTTGTCATTGCAATTCACCATGCTCTGGATGAGGGCGAGATCAGGCCGAATGTAGACAGCCTGGGAAATGGCACGGGACACCAGCACGATGGCATCCTGGATGAAGTGTTCCAGGGAGGGCCTGTCCACCTCCCCAAAGGCCAGAAGACCTAACGGCAGCCCCTCCGTCTGGAGCTCATCCACATTCTGGGGTTGCCCCCAAACCCAGTGGAACTGCTGAGTGACCCCCAATTCCTTTGCCATCCGGAAGATGAGCTGGGAGAAGGGAGCATTGCACCCAAAAAGCAAAGCTGGGCCGGGCAATTCGCGGTATTCCTCCAAGTGCCGCCGAAGGTGGCGAGCAGCTTCTCTCTCCTCCAGGAAGCTCAGGTCGATCACCACCGTCTTCTCCAGGCGGGCGTGGCTGGTCCAGAGGTCAACGAAGGCGGAGGCATCCCAGGCTTGGCACAGAACCAGGGTGACATCCTGCCAATGGTTGGCGTGGAAGATGGTGACCAGCAGGTCCAGGAGAGTCTCGAAGTCACCGCATTGGTCCATGTGGAGATGGAAGGGGTTCTGCGAGAAGGAGACAGGGGTGGAAAAAGAAAGTTTAAAAGCAAACGAATACAGGGAGTCCTCGGCTTACAGTGGTTCATTTAGTGACCGTTCAACTTTACAACGGCAATAGAAAAAAGTGACTTTTAGGACCCTTTTTCATCGTTACAACCTTTGTATAATATCTCCAGGATCATGGAGATCAAAATTCAGAGGCTTGGCAACTGGTTTGCGCTTATGACCGTTGCTGTGTCCCAGAGTCACGTGACACCTTCGCTGGCTATCGGGGGGGAAGTTTTGCCCCCCGCAGAGAGGGCTCACAACCTGGGTGTCCTCCTGGATGTACGGCTGTCACTTGAACATCACATCGCGGCCGTCTCCAGGGGGGCGTTTCACCAGATCCGTCGGATCTACCGGTTGCGGCCCTTTCTGGATCGGGACGCCTTGCGCACGGTCACTCAGGCCCTTGTCACCTCTCGCCTGGACTATTGTAATGCCCTCTACATGAGGCTCCCCGCGGGGAGCATCCGGAGACTCCAGCTGGTGCAAAATGCAGCCGCGCGGGTGATTATGGGGGCGTCGCGTAGCGCCCATGTGACGCCTCTCCTGCGCGAGCTGCATTGGTTGCCGGTGGCTCTCCGGGTTCGCTTTAAGGTTCTAGTTTTGACCTTTAGGGCGACCCATGGCATGGGACCAGGTTACCTCCAGGACCGCATTCTGCCAGTGATCTCCAACAGGCCGGTGCGTTCCCACAGAGAGGGTTCTGCTCCTGGTGCCGTCGGCCGCTATGTGCCGTCTGGCGGCGCCGAGGGGTAGAGCCTTCTCTGTGGGTGCCCCTGCCCTCTGGAATACTCTGCCACCGGAGCTCCGTACCGGCATGGACCTGAGGGCCTTCAGGCGCGCGTTGAAGACCTGGCTCTTTGAGCAGGCCGGCCTGGGTTGAGATAATGGTTTTAATTTGGTCTCCATAATATTTAATTTTAAATTGGGGTTTTAAGGGGGGGGGGTTTAGTCTCAGTAATCAGCCAATTAATTTAATAGTTTTTTAATTTTTGTATATTTGTGGGTTTTAGATGGGCTGTACACTGCCCTGAGTCCCTTGGGAGAAGGGCGGTATATAAATATAAATAATAAATAAATAAATAAATAAATAAATAAATAAATCCCCTTTTGTGACCGTCTGACAAGCAAAATCCATGGGGGAAATCCAGATTCACTTAACAACCGGGTGATTAACTTATCAGCTGCAGCGATTCACTTAACAACAGTGGCAAGAAAGGTCATGAAATGGGCCGAAACTCACTGAACAAACGTCTCATTTAAGAACAGAAATGTTGAGTTCCACTGGGGTCATAAGTTGAGGACTACCTGTAGAGCAGCGGTCACCAACCCGTGGGCCTCAAGAAAATTGTGGTGCTCTGCAGAGAAATGCCACCCCTCAGAGCACCCCCCCAAAGCATTTAATCCAGGGTGCGCAGGAACACAAGGCTGCGCCATCCACATGGCCAGCGAGAACCCTCCCCGCCCACTCACTCCTTACCTGGCAAACTTGCCTGCTAAATTGCTATTTTTCCTTTTTCCGATCATCAGATGTTCTGCTGTGCCGGGAGATTTAGATTAGTTAGAAAGCAGGATATCATTGGATTTCTTGCTTTCTAGATAGGCTTTAGATCTTTGGCCCTGCTTTTAAGAAGAGCTGAAGCTTCCTTAATGGACTGAAGCTTATTATTCAGTGCAGACTCACTGCAAGCAAATTTTATGTGATAGACTCAGGTAGCCGATGGCAGATAGATAGATCTCTGAATGATTCTGTAAGCAACTCAATCTGCATGCCTGCTTTGTCTGATTTTGGGTAAAAGTTGCTCTTTTTTAGAAAAAAAAAACCAATATTTACATACAAGCCATGCCCAGCCAGTCACATGACCACCAAGCCACACCCACAAATTAGGTCACGTCCACAGAACCGGTTGTTAAGAAATTTCAATCTCACCCCTGCCTCTGTGTGTTTGTGTGTGTGTGAACTAGGGTGGGGGAGGCAGAGAGAGAGGTTAGATCAGATCTCTCTCTCTCTCTCCCACCACCATCAGCAACCCACCATCAGTCGAAATTCATATTAGTGGTCCTCAGGACTTAAAATCATGACTTTGGTGGTCCCTGAGGTCCAAAAGGTTGGCAAAAAAAAGGGCCTTGGTGGTACAGGCTGATAATCATCTAGCACTTAGCTCAATTGTCTGCAATTAGTGCAGGTTCGAATCCCACCAGGCTCAAGGTTGACTCAGCCTTCCATTCTCTCGGGGGAGGTAAATTGAGGACCCAAGATTGTTGGGGGCAATAAGCTGACTTTGTAAAAAATGGGGGAGCCAAAAAGCCCTAGTAATAAGCAGGCATATACAATGGAATGACGGCTATTGCCGAGCACTTAGCATGGTGCTCTAAAGACTGTAAGCCGCCCTGAGTCTCCGGAGAAGGGCGGCATATAAATGTAAATAAAATAAAAAATAAAATAAAATAAACCCCTGGACTAGAAGACCACCAAGGTCTATTCTATTCTATTCTATTCTATTCTATTCTATTCTAGACTCGTGGACAGCTGCTGTCTTGGGGAGCCTACCTTGTTCTTAGAATGAGTTTTTGAGATTCAGGTGTGCATAAAAGTATGCCTTTGCAAATGATTATAGCAGCACCAGTATTCCTCCCTTTCTCCTTAGCAGTGTCCCAAGAAGGTTGGTCATTGCTGGCCCACCTATACCATCCTTAGCCCCACAGCTGTCTGCAGGAGAAGGCTTAAACCAGAAGTGAGGCAATCCTGTAAATGCAGTAGCTGCCACCAGAGGGCAGAAGATATCCGCAGCTAAGCTTAAATTCAGCCCTATCAGAGAGGTCTCCGATCAGAATAAAACTGAAAATGGAATTTCAAATAAAGCTAAAGGCTCCTTTGAGTCCCGTTTCGGGCAAAAGACAGAAGCAGTTTGCACTGCCTATTTCTAGGATGCATTTTTATTTCTTAGCCTGTCCTACAGTCCTGGAATTCTCTGGGGATCTCCTATGCGCGTAAACATCAGGTCTGATGCTGATTTGATTTCATTTTGCGATCACTCATGGTCCGGAGAAAAAAGTGATGCAGCTCCATTTCCATATCATCCTCTAAAAGAGTCCCCCCCCCCCAAACTCTCCAGCTCATCGGCATCTTCATGAAGCCTTGGATTGTTCAGAGTAGAGTAGAGTAGAGTAGACGCCCAACATCTATTGGAAGGAAGAGATTTAGGCTGGTCTTTGAAGTTACAGCCATCACAGCAGTCACATGATCACGATTTGGGCTCGTGTTTGCAATTATGACAATCATAGTTCTCACGGTCATAAACCTTCAATCCTGGCTTCCAACAAGCAAAGTTATTGGGGAAGCCTGCAGGAGGCCATAAATGGCAAACCATGTGATGTCACAGGATTTGCTTAACAATGACAACCGGAAATGCCAAAGCCACTGTTGCTAACACTGTCCTGGGAAGTTGCACTTCACAACCATATCACTTAGCAACAGAGTTCCCATTCCTAATTACCGTTTTTTAACCAAAGACTATCTCTATGACAAATAATAATGTAATTATAGAGGCAACTCAAGGCCGCGCTTGCTGGCAGCTGATCACACAACTCTGAGTCACACTGTTTCACCAGTAGCTCCGTCATCTTCAGAACTAGGAACTAGCCTGGAATTCTACAGGGCCCGCAAAAGATGAACTGCTAATCCCAATTGACCTTCCATCATTTATTGATCCCCAGCCATTTATCAATCCTTTAGATCAGAGTTCCCCAACTTTTCTAGTTTGCCGGGCCAGAGCAGAGAGAAGAAGGGAAAGAGAGATGGTTCTGTGGGAGGGGCAGGTGCAAGATGGTGCATGTGTGCAAGGACCCATTACTTGTGCAAGTGGGGTGGAGAGCACACACAATGCTTGCACAAGTGAGGCCCCGAGCACTGACAAGTCTCATGCATGCATGCAGGTGCCCAGGGGTGGCTGCTGGGGGTTTGCAGGGGTTCAGGAGAGCCCCCAGGCTAAGATTCTGTGGAGTTTAGAGAACCCCCAAATCCCACTCTTGACTGGCCCCGTCCACCCCACCCTTCCCCTCCCAGAAGTCCTCATGTGGCCCGTTTTGGATGCAGGTAAGTGCAGGGTGCGCACGGAGGCTGGGGGAGGACAAAAAACAGGCCTCCCAGAAGTTCAGGAAGGCCGGAAGTAGGCCCATTTCCGGCTTCCAGAGAGCTCCGGAGCCCAGGGAGGCTGTTTCGACCTCCCAGAGGCTCAAAGGAAGCCTCCAGAGCCCAGGGAGGGCAAAAAGCCCCCCCCCCCCCCCAGTGGTACAGGAGGCCAACTAGGCCTCGCCCACAATGGCCTCGCCCACCCAGCAACCAGACAGAGAACCCTTTGCTAAAATTTATGAAGCCCACCCCTGCACGTGCCCCAGCCACCCACTCACACAGCTGAGTTGCGAATAGGCTGCGGACCAGTAGTTGGGCTGAGGCCCACAAGTTCGGGATCCCCACTTTAAATAGTCCCATCAGGCCTTGCGGCTGAATATTGACACTTGGGGGAACCCTGATCTAAAAGACTAAGGAAGACACCCTTAGGAGAAACAAGCTTATGAATGGATTGATTGTGAATTCACTCTATCATTTAGGGCTTGTGCTGCCTCATCAGTGGGAAACTCAGCCAAGCCTCCATGTTCAGAGGCAATCTGTCTTTCTCAATGCAACAAGGAACTACGGCTTGTGGCATTGCTGGAGATTCGCTTAATCTGGGGCCCTCCAGATGTGTTTGATTGAAGCTGCTAATTATTCCACAGGTGGCATAATTAGCCCATGGAACTCATTTCCACAAGATATAATGACATCTGCAAACAAAAAGCTGAATAAATTTATAGAGGACAGACTGTCTTGTCTTGAAGATTCAATCTATCTCTAAATTGTATCGCGGTGACATGACTTCAAATATCCGCTGAAAGGAAACAATAACAGAAAAGAGACAAAACTCCGTTTATTAAGAAGCGTCAGATTGGCTTCCAAATGAAATGTTGGACCAAGAGAGACCTTGGTGTCATCCAGGAAGGCTATTCTTATATTTTTACAAATGCAAATATTTCATTTTGAAGACATTTTTAAAAATGTACATCGACATGGTCTCCATCCCCATTCTGTTGATCGCGACACAAATCAAGGCAACATATTGAGTAAGGAAACAAAAAGGATTAGTAGATTAACAGATAATCAGAGTTGGAAGGGACCTTGTAGGTCATCTAGTCCAACCCCTCCACCTCCCCCCCCTGACCAAGTGGGAGACCCTACACCATTTCTGACAAATGGCAGTTCAATCTCTTCTTGAAAGTTTCAAGTGATGACAACTTCCGGGGGGAAGGATACTGGAAAAAATCCTTGTAAACAACCCTTACGGATTATCAGGAGGCAAAATCTGGATTTGGAAAGAAAATGCGCCATTTTCATGGACAAGTTGTTCTGCTAAACAGGTCTCCTCTATTGGAACATCTCAAAGATTGAGCCACACCGGATCCAGAAAGGTTAACCCATTTTGGAAAGCAAGGGGTTGTGTGTGCCAAATCATGCAGCATTGCAACAAGCATATTCTGCTATGCAGGTAATTATGTTGTACTCTTCCTTGTAGGTCAATCTAATATTTCAAACACGAACTTGCCAACTCATTAACTCCTTCGGCAGCCTGATGAGCAACTTTATGTGTTTAGGGTATTCAATGATTCCTGCGGTCTTGATGGCGCGAATCTTCTCATAGCTTCAGCTAACCTCTGATTCTCTACAGTAGGAGTGGGGAACTATGGTCCTTTTAGGACCTGTGGACTTCAACTCCCAGAATTCCTGAGCCAGCCTGCTGCTCTACAGCAGAGTTGTCAAACTCAAGGCCCCGTGGGCCAGATCCAGCCCAGGGGTGCTTAGATCTGGCCTATGGGGCCGCCCTGGAAACAGCGAAGGACTGGCCTGCAGTGCCTCTGCTAGCGAGCTCCGTATTCGCTGGCAGAGGGTTGCAGGAGGGCATCACAGCTGAAAATGGAGGTCGGGAGCCCATTTTTGCTGGCAGAACACTCGGGCCATCACAGGCGCCTCCGACGCCAGTGATGTCGAGCTGGTCATGCCAGAGGTGGCATTCAGCAAGTTCTGACCAGTTCTGGAGAACCGGTAACAGAAATTTTGAGTAGTTCAGAGCAGTGGTGGGATTCAAATATTTTTACCACCAGTTTGGTGGGCGTGGCTTGGTGGGCATGCTTTGCGTGCACATGCGCGCAAAATGTGCATTTTGCGTAAGCGCAGAGGCGTTCTCAGGGGTGGAATTCAATTTTTTTAACAACCGGTTCTGTGGGCGTGGCTTAATTGGTGGACATGACTTGGTGGTCATGTGACTGGGTGGACGTGGCTAGGTAGTCATGTTATTGGCTGGGTGTGGCCAACTCAATATCACTCACATCGAGGCACACATCTCCTCACCTGGCCTCTCGTGACTGTGGGGATGCTGCAACAGTCGTATGTGTGAAAAATGGTCATAAGTCACTTTTTTCAGTGCCATTGTAACTTTGAATGGTCACTCCACACAAGCAAAGTACCAGCAAAGGAGGGGAAGAAAAAAACTCCAGAGAGGTTCCTGAGACAGGAAGTCTAGTCCTGCTAAGAATGTAATAAGGGTTAACGGAGAGGCAGTTTCTGTAAGCAACACCAGAATGTTTCCTTCCTGCCTTCCTTACAGGATTAGGCCAGTAATTTCTTCTAACAACCGGTTCTCCCAACTGCTTAGAATGTTAACAACCGGTTCTAGCAAATACCCACCCCTGGGCGTTCTAACTTGCCACGTTCCACCACCTAAGCCACACCTACAGAACCGGTTGTTAAAAATTTGAATCCCACCCCTGGCTATGACCCTCTACAAACAGTCCTGTATTTCCATCAACATCACCAACCAGTGGTGGCTCGTGTGGTTAGGATGCTGGGATGGAGGTTAGCAAGCCCGTGTTCGAGACCCAAGTGCCGCTTGTGAAATGGGGTGAGTTCCCATCCTTCGCTCCAACAACTACTAGGGTCATGAAAGGAGCTTTCAACTGGGCGTCTCCCAGCCACTAGTGATGTCACCGGCTAATACTTTCAACCCAGAAGTGTCTCAGTGCTTCTGACATGAGTGCAGGCAAACCAACCTATAAAGCCCACTTCAAATGGAATTGCTAACACTAGTACACAGAGACATGAAATGCAGGACAACTCTTGTGCAAGTGCTAACATAGGTAAACACATTTGTAAAAACCTAGCAATCCAGCAATTTCTGGGTGCAGGTAGCCAAAAACCTAACAACGCCCCACATCTTGCAGATATGAGAGACACCTACGGTACCCACAATCTATTTGGATCTTTGTTTCACCTAATATGGCAGACTCCTGCCACCCACCCAGTGATGAGATTCAAATTTTTTTGCTACCAGTTTTGTGGGCAGGGCTTGGTGGGTGTGGCATGGCTTGATGGGCGTGGCTTGGGAAGGATACTGCAAAATCTCCATTCGCTTCCCACCCTACTAACCTGCTTTCCAGCTCCATTCTCCTGTGCAGGGCAACCAAAGAAGACCCAGCCAATCCGTTAGGACTCAGGAGACAGAGAAAAGATGGGGGCAGGCCCAACCAGAGGTAGTATTTGCTGGTTCTCCCAACTACTCAAAATTTCCTCTGCCAGTTTTCCAGAATTGGTCAGAACTGCTGAATACCACCTCTGAACCCACCTACTCAAAACCCACATGATTGTCTGCCCTTCCCTTAAAATAATGTTTTTCAACCTTGGCAACCTGAAGACGGGAAAACTCCCAGAATTCCCCCAGCCCTCATGGCTGGCTTACCCAAAACTATTTATCAGAAAGTCTTATTGAACTTCAAGAATCAGTTGCAAGTCCCTTCCCTCAGAACTGTCATACCTTTGAACAGACATTAAACAAATTATCGTAATTTGAAGACTAGCCGTATTATAAAACCCATTATCGTTGAATGAGTTTTATATCATTGCAGCAAATTACCATTCCTAATTTCACCAATTTTCATCTTCATAGGAATACTTTAAGTTGAGATATTTTAAATATATTTTAATGCACATGGTAATCTTTTAAGTTAATTTAAATTTCATTGTTCTTTCCCTGGTAATGGGTTTATGTGTCACCATGGGCCAAGGACAAACCACTTTTACTCAATTTTGGATAGAAGCAGTTACTGTCTTACAACCACAATTCAGCCCAACATTTCTGTGGTTAAACGATGGTGTCAAGGCTCCGGAATCCACCCCCCATTTAAATCATGAGTCTCTAGCCACATCTCTCAGAGTTTGAAGAAGATTTATTTGGAGTGAACATGCCAGTGCTACCTAGGTGTAGCCGACTCTGAGACACATCATTCATTTCCCCCTTGACCCTGGTCTTCCCCACCACCCCCTGGATGTATATTCTCCAATGGGACACATCCATTGCCAAGAGTCATCAGTCATGATCTCTAGTAATAATCTTGTGTGCCAGAAGCTTCGGTTGCCTAGCAATTATCTATGAAGCATTTAAGAAATGCACTACTTCCCCCACTCCCTTTCTGCTGACAATTCTAAAAGACCAGAGAAATATTTTTGAGTTGACAGATACATTGTTAAGTGAATTTTACGCAGTTTTGCGACTTTCCTTGCCATAGTGAACCACTGTGGTTGTATTCGGCTTCCCCATTGACTTTGCTGGTCAGACGGTCGCAAAAGGTGATCACATGAGCCTTGGGCACTGAAACCGTCATAAATACGAACCATTTGCCAAGCATCTGAATTTTGATCATGTGACCATGGGGATGATACAGCGGTTGTTGAGTGTGACCGTCAAAAGTCACTTTTTTCAGTAACATTGTAACTTTGATTGGTCACTAAATGAATGGCTGTACGTCGTAGGTTGAGGTCTGCTTGTAATTTACCCAAGTAAGCTCTGTTATAAATCAAGGTCATTCCGTATGCCTACCAAGCAGATAAGGGCTCTTCTGCATTGTATATTCAGCTCCAACCTTGATTGTTATTTTTTTTAACCTCCTCCCTGGATTGAATAAGCCTCCTAACCCAGCGGTATCAATCTCCTTATTTGACTAAAGTCTCACTCTCAGCAAGAACTGCTGAGAAAAAGTCAGAATATACACAACATAGACGGAAACTTTAACAGATCCATCAGCAGGTCAGTGAAGAGCAGCTTGCTCCTAAGGGATCTTCCACATTAAAATTAGACTGTGAAATTTCCATAGAGGAAGGAGAACAGCAAAAAAAGAAAAAGAAAAGGAAAAAGGTAACTGAATAAACTATGAATAAATTCAGGTTTTATTTTGGTCAGGGATAAGGTTTAGCAGAAAAGTGAGATGGATATTCCCGGGGCATCTAAGGGAGGGAAAGAAGAGGATTGTTATAGTTTTGGGCAATCTCAGCCAGTTTTAAAATGCTGTATGGACTTTAATTCCCGGAATTCACCTGCCAGCATATTGACTGGGGAATTCTGGGAGTTAGAATCCATGCATTTTAAAACTGCTGTGGTTGAGAAACACTGGTGTGTTAGAAATAAAAGAACAAATGGAAGAAAAATTAATGCATTTCGATCATCAATCCAACCAATTAGCCAAAAAAAGGCTAATACAATCCTTGGTTGTAGACAAAGAAGCACAGCATCAAAATCACGTATTAGTACTGCTTTATAAAGACTTAGTAAGGGCACATCTGGTACACTGTATCCAGTTTTGGTCACCACATTAGAAAAAAGATGTTGTGTAAACTTTGGAAAAAAAAGTGCAAAGAAGAGCAACTAAGATGATAAAAATGATCACAACATGAGGGAACAATGTGGATGATGTGGGACTGAAATATCCCAGAAGAAACCTGGAGCATTTGGGGAGCATTTCTTGCAGTTTAAGCAACTTTAGGGTGACTGAGAAAGCACAGGTAGTCCTCAACTTACGACCACAAGTGAGCCCAACATTTCAGTTGCTAAATGAGACAGTTAAGTGAGCTTTGCCCCCATTTTATGACTGTTCTTGTCACAGTTGTTAAGGGAATCACTGCAATTGCAAGTTAAGAGCACAGTTGTAAAAAGAATCTTTTTGATTTTGCTTGTCATAACGTTATAAAAAGGGATCACATTACTCTGGGAATCTGCAATGGTCATAAATATGAGTCAGTTGTCAAGCATCTGAATTTTGATCAGGAAAAAAAAAAACTTCATATATCATTTCAAATAGGTGGCCAACCTCTTTATATAACATCCTCATTTTCTAAAATAGGTTATTTCACTAACAAACAAGTCTTCCTGTCAGAATTCTTTTCCTGGTTCGAAACAAAATCCCCCTCTCTTGCTTTTAAAATTCAACATCTTCCTTCTTCACCGAGCAAAAGAAAACAAATTTACAAAACGGATAAATTCAAAACATGCATCCAGATCCAGTGAAAACAGTTTTTGACATGATTGCTAAAAAAAAACCCTCTCAAAGGTATTGCCGAATTGCAATTGTCTTCCTGTGAAAGAAGGAGGAGATATAATAAATATACAATGTGGAAGCTGTTGCAGCAACTAGATTTCATTAAACATGCATGTGAATGAAATGAAGTTTATTTATTTATTTGGTTTTTATCCCACCTTTATTTCTATAAATAACTCAAAGCAGTGAACACCTAATATTCCTCCTATTTTCCCCACAACAACAACCCTGTGAGGTGGATTGGGCTGAGACAGAGAGACTGGCCCCAAGTCACCCAACCAGCTTTCAAGCCTGAGGCGGGACTAGTACTCTCAATCTCCTGATGATTGGACCAAAAATCACCCAACCAGCATTCATGCCTAAGGCAGGACTAGAACTCACAGCCTTCTGATTTGTAGTCTTAACACTAAGTAGTTGAGCTTTCATTCTAGTTCTATTCACTATTTGGGGGAAAGGTAGCTGCCAAGATGCTGAACAAAAGCTAATTTGAAAAGAAGAGTGTGGGTAGTTTCTCAAGGCTAGGAGTCCAGAAGATTATGATCATATTGTAATTAGAAATTTAGGATCATACATCAATTTTTAATCAGCCTGGCTTAGACTAAACACATTGAATTCTACTTTGTACTGGATAGATCTTTGTACTGGAGAGGTTCTGTAACCTGTTCTCAGCAACACAACTTAAGAATTAATTTGGAAGATACTGAAGAATTTTAATGAAAAAAGGACTAGAGGGTTTAATGAAAAAAAAAAGGGGTGACATGATACCAGTGTTCCAATGTCTCAGGGGTTGCCACAAAGAAGAGGGAGTCAAGCTGTCGAGCCTTAGGCAATATTTATCTTCCAAAAGATGCCTAAAATAAGCAGCTAAAACTCTACAAAGGCTTCCATACAAAGTTTCTTTATTGGATCACACCTGGCATCCTCAAAGTATAACTCACAGTTATGTCGAGATTCATCTAATGACCAATCTTTGCATAGTTGATTTCATACTGTGAAAATATGGTTATTTTCATCCCATAATGATGCAGCAAAGGGAAAGACACCAGCAGGATGCTGGGTCCAAGCAAGAAATAGAACAAAGGCTTCCCCCAAGCCAACTAGAGGTCACTTCAGTGACCAATCAGGATTACAGATGTGACCACATGACAAGAACTACATTTCCCATGAGGCATGCCCTTAAGGGGAACAGTTCCCAATTAACTGTATACTCTCTGAATAGCACACAAACTATTCTCCAAAGCAGGGGTCTCCAATCTTGACAACTTTAAGACTTGTGGACTTCAACTCCCAGAATTCCTCAGCCAGCTGGCTGAGGAATTCTGGGAGTTGAAGTCCACAAGTCTTAAAGTTGCTAAGGTTGGAGAGCCCTGCTCCAAAGCACCTGAAGGCAGGAGAGGAAACAACAGATGGAAATTAATCAAAGAGAGAACCAACCTAGAATTAAAAAGACTTTTCCTGACAAAACAATTAATCAATGGAATGACTTGCCTTCAGAAGTTGTGGAGGCTCCAATACTGGAGGTTTTTAAGAAGAGACTGGACAACCATTTGTCCGAAGTGGTATAGGGTCTTGGGCTTGAGCAGGGGGTTGGACTAGAAGACCTCCAAGGTCCCTTCCAACTCTGATAAAGGAAGAAGCAGTCAAGAAACACCGGTATGTAGCAGACAAGAAAATTGATAGAGCAGCCATGAAGATCCTGCAAAACGGGAACCAAATATCGTGATGTGTCCGTGCGTACAATGATCACAATCATGCACGCCATGATATTCCTCGTGACCTTCTAGGAAAGGGAAAGTTGGACTTTGAAGAAGCCTGACAGGGACAGGATTGGCGCTTTTGAACTTGGACGTTGGAGAAAGCTCCTGAGAATAATGTGCACAGACAAGAAAACAAACTGATGGATGATTGAACAAATCAATCCAGAGTTTCACTTGAGGCACAAACCATCAGGCTGAAATTATCCTAACTCAGAAACTAAGCTAAGATTCAGCTTCCTGGAGAAGGAAAGCCACTTGGTTTTTCTTGCCTTATTTTTCTTACCATTGAATTGAATCTATATATATATAAAAGCGAAATACCACGCATCACGCATCATCACAAAATCTCAAGAACCGTAAAGCCTACAAAGTTGAAATTTGGCACGTACATTCCTCTTGGCTTCTAGGTGCTCACTAAGAAAGGATGTTTCAAAACGATCATTATCAGCGCATTAGTATTTCCTATATTATTATTAACATGCTCTGATGCTAAGGAGTTCTACTCTCCCTTCCCACCTGAAAAAAGAAGAAGAAGAAGAAGAAGAAGAAGAAGAAGAAGAAGAAGAAGAAGAAGAAGAAGAAGAAGAAGAAGAAGAAGAAGAAGAAGAAGAAGAAGAAGAAGAAGAAGAAGAAGAAAAGAAGAAGAAGAAGAAGAAGAAGAAGAAGAAGAAGAAGAAGAAGAAGAAGAAGAAGAAGAAGAAGAAGAAGAAGAAGAAGAAGAAGAAGAAGAAGAAGAAGAAGAAGAAGAAGTTGTTTACTGTCATTGTACAAGTATAATGAAACTGTGGATGCACCCCAGCAACTGTTTGCAATACAATAAAACCAAACCACTTAAAAATAAAGTTAAGAAAAATAGAGTATTTATTTATTTATTTATTTATTTATTTATTCCATTTATATACCGCCCTTCTCCCGAGGGACTCAGGGCGGTGAACAGCCCATCTAAAAACCCCACAAAGAATACAAAAGTTAAGAAATATTAAATTTCAATCGGCTGCTTGATAAAACTAACAAAACCCCACCACCCCCCTTAAAACCCAATTTAGAATTAATAAAATGGAGACCAAATTAAAACCATCTCAGCCAAGGCCGGCCTGCTCAAAGAGCCAGGTCTTCAACGCGTACCCACGTCTCCATTTGCAATTTGAGAGTACAATATCTACAAATATACACAAAATATACATCCAACACTGACTGTGACGCTTTGCCAAGTGTAATACATAAGAGATGGATTGTACTGTAATATGTTATTATACATCTGAATGAGGTATTGCAGTTTCACATCTTTTCACATCTTAATATGGTGGTAACTTATATTTATTTGCAGTTTGGTTGGCCCAGGGAAAGAAACTATTTGTTAATCTAGTGGTGTGGGATTTTATTGACCTAAAGCGCCATCCAGACTGGCAGCAGGTCAAAAAGATAATTGCCAGGGTGTGAAGGATCTTCTATGATGGCCTTGATTCTGCTTTGGCAGCGGGACCTGGCTAAATCTTCCAGGGAGGGCAAAGGGCAACCAATGATCTTTCCAAATGCAAAACACAAGCAGAGGAGAGGAGTTTCAATTTTAGTTTCACAGCAGCAACCAGCTTTAGTACAGAACAGTTGAGCTAAGCCACGCCCAGGCTCCTTGCTGTCTTCTTCTTGCTCACACAGTAAATACTGTTTCAGTTTCCAAACAGCCCTCAACTCTCGCACAAACTGACAGGACGCTAGCCAGATGAATACTGATGGATGCTGTTAGGCAGAGGCACAATTTTTCCCCTTATTTTCCTCCCCAAAAACTAAGCCCAACCACGTTGTTTTGTAGTCAAGCACGGGTATCGAGCTCGTTGTTGATAAATCACAATGTCACAACTGGGTGAGGTTTTCCAGAAGTGGTTGCAGTAAAAGAAAATGGTGGCAAGAAAGGTCGTAAAATGCGGCAAAACTTACTTAACAACTGCCTGCCTAGCATTGGGCTTGGTTGTGGTCGTAAGTCGAGGACTACCTGTAAGACCCCGTATTTCTCTCCCAATTATGAAAAAGAAGAACTGCTGGAAACCACCTGTTGGTTGGCTGCCATCCTGTCGTATCTGCTTGACCAAGAATGGGATGCAGAAATACAAGCTAACAAAAACTTTCTCTCCATGTTCAATATTTATTCATTTATAGCTTTTATAGAGAGATCCAACAGCTATTTGTCTGAAATAGTACAGGGTTTCCTGCTTGACCGGGGTGGGTGGACTAGAACAGCAGTCGCCAACCGGTGGGCCGCAGAGAAATCTCACCCCCAGAACACCCCCACAAAGCAATTAATCCAGGCTGCACAGAAACACAAGGCTGCGCCGCCCACATGGCCCGTGGGAACCCTCACCGCCCATTCAATCCTTACCCAGTAAACTTGCCTACTAAATTGCTATTTTAACTTTTTCCGACTATCGTCTGTTCTGCTGTGCTGGGAGATTTAGATTAGACAGGAAGCAGGAAATGGTTGGATTTCTTGCTTTCTAGCTAGTCTTTAGATCTTCGGCTCAGCACAGCCGAACCTCCCTTAGGACTGAAGGTTTGCTTGCAAGCAAATTCAGTGCAGACTTACGGCAAGCAAATTTGAGAGACTGAGCTAGCCGATGGCAGATAGATAGATCACTGAATGATTCTGTGAGCAACTCAATCTGCCTGCTTTGCCTGATTTTGGATAAAAGTTGTTCTTTTTTATAAAAAAAATCAATATTTACATGCACGGTGTGTTGTGAGTTAATTTTGTGAGTTTGCTTGCAAGCAAATTTTATGTGACAGACTGAGCTAGCCAATGGCAGATAGATAGATCTCTGAATGAATCTGTAATTCTGTGAGCAACTCAATCTGCCTGCTTTGTCTGATTTGGGGTAAAAGTTGCTCTTTTTTTTTTATAAAAAATTCAATATTTATCTAAATATTTATAATATTTACATACAAGCCATGCCCAGCCAGTCACATGACCACCAAGCCACATCCACAAATTAGGCCATGCCCACAGAATCGGTTAGTGGTCCCTGGGATCTAAAATTATGAGTTTGGTGGTCCCTGAGATCCAAAAGGTTGGCGACCCCTGTTCTAAAGCACCTGAAGGCCAGACAAGGAATAATGGATGGAAACTGAACAAGGAGAGATTCAACCTGGAAATAAGGAGAAATTTTCTGACAGTGAGAACAATCAACCCACGGAACAGAAGTTGCCCTCGGAAGTTGTGGGAGCGCCATCACTTGAGACCTTCAAGAAGAAACTGGACTCCCATCTGTCACAAATGGTGTAGGGTCTCCTGCTTGGGCGGGGGGTTGGACGAGATGACCTACAAGGTCCCTTCCAACTCTGGTTATCTGTTATCTGTTAAAGTCCCTTCCAATTCTGTTATTCTGCTTTTGATGCGAGGCAGAAGAAACGCAAGCTACTCAGCCAGCCTTTCCAAAAAAAAAAAACCACCCCAAAATAATTATTAGCCAAAATAACTTGGAGTTTCTATCCGCCTACAGGGCATCAGGCAAGGAGAGGACAAATTGACAGAGATTTGTGACCCAGCCATAAACAAATGAATTGCTTGGCTGGATTTGATCCACCTGGCCCAAACTTTTGTCTCCAGCAATGATCTGTAAGGAAGAACCCTTTTCCCCCAAGAACACTAAAAAAACAAAGCAAACACTAATAGAAATGGAACATGGTAGTAGACAGTCATTGGATTGGGAGATTCTGTTTTGGATCTCCTGATCTCCAGTCACACATTCCTCTACAATCCGACTCTACATAACTTGTCATTCCCCCCCCTAAACAATTGCACTTTATCGGGCTTGTGTTTTCAACGCAAAAGGTGCTCCCTTATTTTTTTATCCATGCAAGATCTCTTGTAGTTCTGCACAGCATGACAATTCTTCTTTTTCCGTTTATCACGATTTGGCATTTTTCCTGTACTCTTTTTTTTTTTTTTTTGGTACTTGCAATTTGAGTTTGAAATCAGAGGCAGCGCTAGACCCATTCTTTAGGGATTTGCATGCTGTTGGTTTTATATTTTTTGGTTAAAGACATCTCAACGAGCAGAGTGATCATTGAAGTCAAAAACACAGTTAGCCCTCTCACTTGCTTTGCTTTCCTTCTATGGCCAGAAGGCTCCTTCATCACCTGGATACAAAAAAAAAAAAGACTGTTTTGTACCATCAAATTGCATCCCAAACTCCTTTGTTTCCTCTCTCTGCTCCTCAGCTTTCTTGTTTGCAAAATGGGGATGACTAAGCCATTTGCCACAACTCAAAAGCCACACGAAGCAGTTATGCCCACAAAGCACTTTGCAAACGAGGATCCGACAGAAAGCAGATGGTACACTTGGAAGCATTTTGCTGAAACCCAGGAGTGGGCCAAAGAGAATGGCTGGTATTCACAGCCGAAATAATTAGCCGACTAAAGGCTTGTGTCAAAGGCCCAGGGCGCTCCCAGAGAGGAGGCTGACTACTGGGATTCTGAATGAATCTCTAAACCGACATTGGTGCCTCCTGGTCGCCTTGCTTTGAGTAGGTGATCGTGGAATGTATAGGGGGGAATGATATGCAACAGTTTGGGGAAATTCAGCAGTGTAATTGGACCAAGCTCTAGGGAAGGAAGGAAGGAAGGGAGGGAGGGAGGGAGGGAGGGAGGGAAGGGAAAGAAGGAAGAGGGAGGGAGGGAGGAGGGGAGGAAAGAGGGACGGGAGGAAGGAAGGAAGGAGGGAGGGAGGGAGGGAAGGAAAGAGGGAAGAAAGGAAGGAAGGAAGGAAAGAGGGAGGGAAAGAAGGAAGGAAGGAAGGAAGGAAGGAAGGGAGGGAGGAGGAAGGAGGAGTGGAAGGAAGGAAAGGAAGGAAGGAGGGAGGGAGGGTAGGAAGGCAGGAGAGGGAGGAAGGAGGGAAGGAAGGAGGGGGAGGGAAGGAAGAGAAGGAAGGAGGAAGGGAAGAAGAGGAGGGAAGAGGAAGGAGGGAGGGAGGAGGGAGAAGAAGGAGGAGGGGAGGGAGGGAGGGAAGGAAGAGGAGGGAGGAAGGAAGGAAGGAGGGAGGGAGGAAAGAGGGAGGGAGGAAGAAGGGAGGAAGGGAGGAAGGAAGGAGGGAGGGAGGGAGGGAAGGAAAGAGGGAGGGGAGGAAGGAAGGAAGGAAGGAAGGAGGGAGGGAGGGAGGGAAGGAAAGAGGGAAGGAAGGAAGGAAGGAAGGAGAGGGAGGGAGGGAGGGAGGGAAGAAGCAAGGAAGGGACAGAAGGAAGGAAGGATATCTGATTCTCCCTACCAGATTCCCACAAGGACATCTAATGGAGAAGCAGCAGGAAGTTGGAAGTCATTCCAGCCTCCATGTCTTTTTTTTGCCTGCCCTTCATCATTCTGTTTCTCTGTTTAAATAGGAAAATATCTCTGAAACGATTACCCAATGGGACCCAGATTGCCTGGTTCCAACAAGAATCATGTTTACAAAAGTAGCACATTTGTAGTAGCATGTTTGTAGCAGTAGTTAGCAGTAGCATGTTTGGTGAAGTATGTTTTCAGACTTAACACATTTTATTAAAGGCCTATATTTTCATGAGCTACACGGCTACTCTCTCTGCCTTTCCAGAAGGCAGGAAAGTGGCTGCTGATATGTAGGGAAGGGAGTGAAGGATTGCTAGACTGGCTGGGAAACTGTCACAGAATGTTAAAAATGAGGATCACGTGACCGCAGCAGCAGCCAGTTGCATCAAAGCAGCCACAGCTTTCCCAAATTTCATTCCCTCAGGAATTATACATTCCAAATTTTGGATGCATGCTCTTAAGTCTGTTTTAGGTACCTTGGTTCAAAAACTACTGTTTGCCCTATAGTTCACTATCTCATCCAGTGAAAAGTCATTAGGAGAATTTTAGTAGTATACAGATAGATAAAGTCAAGCAATTCCGCACGCTTCTCCTATCAGTTCTTATTAAGTCAGAGGAAAGAGTATTTGCCATCCAATTTGCTTTCAGAGATTTCACGCATGGAATAAGGCGTTCTTTCATTCCTTGTGTGATAAAGGCAGTCCAGGGATTTGTGGTTATGTGCATATGCGTGAGTGAATGAGAACGGTCTGTCTTACATTGTATATTCTTTCATCTGCAGAGTAGCAGGTTCCTGATTTCTCCTCCTTCCATTCAACCCCAAGGAAACTTTTTCAGTGAGATTTCTCCAAAAAGCACTGACAGAACCTCTTCACCCTTAAGAAGCTGTTGGAGAATTTCTCCTCCTGGAGAAATTTAGAAAAACCTCCTGTCTCATTTTTCTGCCCTCTTAATTTGATGCAGAATCTCAGGAGGTGATTCATGGCCAGCTCCATTCCTAACCTGTTTCCAGTACAGGTAGTCCTCGACTTACGACCACAAATGAGCCAAACATTTCTGTCGCTAAGCAAAACAATCGTTAAGTGAGGTTTCCCCCCGTTTTACAAACCTTTCTTGTCACAGTTGTTAAGTTCAGTGAATCTGGTTCCTCATTGACTTTGCTTGTCAGAAAAAGTGATGATATGACCCCAGGACACTGCGACCATCATAAATGTGAATCAGTCGCCAGTGTCAGGATTCCGGCAGTTACCCCCATTTAAATCATGAGTCTTGAGCCAAATTTCCAAAACTTCAAAAGGATTTATTGAGAGTTAAAATGTCCGGCATTGCCTGGGGGTAGCCAACTCTGAGACACATAATTCATTGTCACCCTTGACCTTGGTTTTCTCTCCACCCCCTGGGTGTATCATAATTCATATTCTCCAATGGGACACATCCATAGCCAAGAACCATCAATCATGCTCTCCAGTTAGAATTTTGCATGGCAGAAACTTCAGTCACTTAGTTACTACCTTTGAAAACATTTACGGAATGCAGTTTCGGTTTCCAAGCTGCTGCACTGCTCCCCCCTCCCTTTCTGTTGGCAACTCTAAAAAAAAACCATAGAAATATTGTATGAGTTGATTGGCAGGCCTCTGACTTTTGATCACATGACTATAGGAATGCTGTAACGGTTGTAAGCACGAAAAACAGTCCTAAGTCACTTTTTCAATGCCATTGTAACTTCGAACAGTCACTAAATGAACTGTTGTAAGTCGAGGACTGCCTGTATCCCTTTTGCCTATAAGCACACAAGACAGCAATGTTTAATTGAAACACCCCGTAAAAGAACCCAGGAAATCTCTAGGGTGCCCAGATCCTTGCCTGAAAATCATGAAATTATTGTAAGTCTTTCTGAAAGCAGATCAAAAGACGAGGCCTGTCTTTTGGCTGAGCATTGCAATCAGTCTTTTCCCACTTAGAAATGTATCTCTGTGCAATTTCAATTTCACCATGTATGATGCTGTTGGGAGTTTTGCAAAGATGCAGTGGGAAAGGGAACAGATGAGTAATGGAAGCTGAAATCTTGTATAAGAAAATAACCTACTAAACTCAGGGGTCACTCATCCACTGTTACCTTTCTGCTAAGTTTAGAAAATAATGTGTTTTCTTCCAGGGAAAAAAAAAAAGCAGAGACCTTGATCAACTCAAAACATTTATTCCCATCATTCCATTCATCTCCCTTCACCCCAATGTTTTAAAAGCCAATGCATTATAATGGTTAAGTGGACAACCAACTTTCAAGTCCTCCCTCAGCTGTGAAGTCCTATGTACTTCATAACCAGTGGTGGTATTCTACCAGTTTGGCCTGGTTCTGACAAGCTGGTAGTGCTGCGGAGCCGGTAGAGCAGCGGAGACTGAACCGGTTCTCTCTGCCGCTCTGCTGTTAGGCTCAGGGGTGAAGGACTAGAGGCAGGGGTGGGATTCTACCAGTTCGCACCTATTCGCTAGAACCGGTTGTTAACATTCTAAGCAGTTTGGAGAACCGGTTTGTTAGAAGAAATTACTGGTCTAATCCTGTAAGGAAGGCAGGAAGGAAACATTCTGGTGTTGCTTACAGAAACTGCTTCTCTGTTAACCCTTATTACATTCTTGGCAGGACTAGACTTTCTGTCTCAGGAACGTCTCTGGAGTTTTTTCCCCCTCCTTTGCTGGTACTTTGTTTGTGTGGAGTGACCATTCAAAGTTACAATGGCACTGAAAAAAGTGACTTATGACCAGGGGTGGGATTCAAATTTTTTAACAACCGGTTCTGTGGGCATGGCTTAGTTAGTGGGTGTGGCTTGGTGGTCATGTTATTGGATGGGCGTGGCCAACTCAATATCACTCACATCAAGGCAATCAATATCACTCACATCAAGGCACACTCTACCTCACCTGGCCATCTGCATGACTGTGGGGCTGCTGCAACAGTCATAAAGTGTGAAAAATGGTCATAAGGTCACTTTTTTAGTGCCATTGTCACAGTTGGCATTTGCTCCTCCTGACACTTTGCTTGGCCTGTCGTTACTACTACTTCTTCTCCTTCTTTCTTTCTTCTTCTTCTTCTTCTTTCTTTTCTTCTTCTTCTTCTTCTTCTTATTCTTCTGTCTTCTTCTCTTTTTTCAGGTGGGAAGGGAGAGTAGAACTCCTTAGCATCAGAGCATGTTAATAATAATATAGGAAATACTAATGCCCTGATGATAGTCATTTTGAAAAATCCTTTCTTAGTGAGCACCTAGAAACCAAGAGGAACATAGTGCCAAATTTCAAGTTTATAGGCTTTTCGGTTCTGGAGATTTTGTGATGATGTGTTGAGTGGTATTTTGCTTTTATATACCGGTATACAGAAGATGACAGGTCCAAAAAGTGGGCAGGGAGGAAAAGAGAAGGAAACCACTAAACACTTCTAATGATCTAATTTCATTCAAATAATCTCAGCTAAATCAGCTATACAAATGTCCCTTTGCAAAACCTTTGACCCCTTAAATGTGGCTTAAAACAAAGGGCAGTTCTTGGCTACTTCTTTGAAGCAAGGTTCCTCAACTTATGACAACAACTGAGCCCAGAATTTCCATTGCCAAGCAAAACAATGATTAAGTGATTTGTGCCCCATTTTGTGATGCACCTTTTTTTTTTTTTGCCATAGATGTTAAGGGATTGCTGCATTTGTTAAGCGAATTACATGATTCTTTAGCAAATCTGCCCCCTCCCATTGACTTTGCTTGTCAAAAGCCAGCTGGCAAGGTTACAAAGGCTGATCATATGACCGTGGGGCAGTGCAACTGTCATAAATACATGCCAATTGCCAGGCACCTGAATTTTGATCATGTGACCATGAAGATGTTGCAACAGTCATAAGCATGAAAAATGGTCATAAGTCACTTTTTTGAGTGCCGTTTGAACAATCATTAATCGATTGTAAGTTGAGGACTATCTGAAATGTAATCAATGGTATTTAGAAACCTTGCTACAGAACTGGGCTTTTTTCCATATGAAATCAATATCAACCATCTGCCTCTTGTTGATTTGTAAGAGATGAAGGATGCTCACACAATAGGAGAGGCTCTATTCTTCGTCATAATGCCAGACAGGAACATCGCAAGCTAATTTAGACTATGATAATTCATTTTTACAATCCAGTAACTGTTTGCCTGCTTTAACTGGCAGTAGCTGTGTTTGTACAACACACTTCACCAAGTCAGCTCGAGACTCAGAGAGATTGCATTGGCACGGTGCATTGGTTAGGTACAGTATTAAACCCGGATCAATCTGAACGCATGTGGCTCAGCATGCTGCATAACCCAGCCTATTCTTCAGTGGATAATTATGCAACCCAGAAAATGTGGATTGAGCTCAATGTGTGAACGCATTCCTTCTCTCTACTGGGTGTCAAACATTCCCTTGATTTAATTACTTGATTTAATTCAAGTTTTCAAACTGAACCTAAGACAACATAATTGCAAAGGAGGCTTTAGAAAAACTCAGCATGCTGAAACTTGATGAACTTTTTTACCTGCCTGTCAAATCTACAAATCAGAACCTTCCCATCTTTGATTTTTCAAAGAAATGGGGCCCTTTCACAATAGTGGGATTATTATACTGTTGGCCAACTTTATAAAGTTGTAAGTGTGCTAAGATTGCGTTAACAACCAGAATTCTTAGAAATGTGGTGATTCTCAAGTGCCAATGTCCATTTTGTATCCTCATTTGTGTTGCATTTTTTCAGTATTTTCAAAAGAGAAAGGCAAAGACTTTAATGTGGGTTTTTGTGGGGTTATGTTTCATATTAACAAATAATGAACGCATCAGAATATTTCTGGAGATCCCCAGGAACCTAGCAATGCCTTCCTTGAACAAATCAAAGATCCATCGAGAGTAGCACACTGTTTCTCCCAGGATATAAAAATTGCAACTTGCTCTTCTTTTTTGCCACTCAGGTATACTACTACTAAACTTAGAGGCTCCATTTATCACTGACAGAATGTAATTCTTCACCAATACCTTTTTAAAATCTTTAGTGAAGCTGACACCATAACTGCAGTGTGTGGCAGCAGCCAAAAAAGCTAATACAATCCTTGGTTGTATAAATAGAAGACAGAATCAAAACCACGTGAAGTATTAGTACCGCTTTATAAAGCCTTAGTAAGGTTACACCTGGAAGACTGCATCCAGTTTTGGTCACATTACAAAAAAGATGTTGTTGAGACTTTGGAAAAAGTGCAAAGAAGAGCAACTAAGATGATTAAAAGCCTGGAGACTAAAACATATGAAGAACAGTTGGAGGATTTGGGTTTGGCTAGTCTAGAGAAAAGAAGGACTAGGGGCAGGGGTGGGATTCTACCGGTTTGCACCTATTCGCTAGAACCGGTTATTAACATTCTAAGCAGTTCGGAGAACCGATTGTTAGAAGAAATTACTGGCCTAATCCTGTAAGGAAGGCAGGAAGGAAACATTCTGGTGTTGCTTACAGAAACTGCCTCTCCGTTAACCCTTATTACGTTCTTGGCAGGACTAGACTTCCTGTCTCAGGAACCTCTCTGGAGTTTTTTTCCCCTCCTTTGCTGGTACTTTGCATGTGTGGAGTGACCATTCAAAGCTACAACGGCACTGAAAAAAGTGACTTATGATCATTTTTCACACTTACGACTGTTGCAGCTTCCCCACAGTCACGAGAGGCCAGGCAAGGAGATCCATGCCTCGATGTGAGTGATATTGAGTTGGCCACGCCCAGCCAATAACATGACCACCAAGCCATGTCCACTCAGTCACATGACCACCAAGCCACGCCCACACCTAAGCCACGCCCACAGAACCGGTTGTTAAAAATTTGAATCCCACCCCTGACTAAGGGGAATATGATAGCAGTATTCCAGTACTTGAGAGGCTGCCACAAGAAGGAGGGGTTCTTCAAAACACTAAAAGGCGGAACAAGAAACAATGGATGGAAACTGATCAAGGAGAGGAACTGAGGAGAAACTTCCTAACAGTGAGGTCAATCAACCAGTGGAACAGCTTGACTTCAGACGTTGTGGGTGTTTCATCACTGGAAGTTTTTAAGAAGAGACTGGACAGTCACTTGTCTGAAATAGTACAGGATCTCCTGCTTGAGCAGCGAGCTAGACTAGAAGACCTCCAAGGTCCCTTCCAGCTCTATTCAGATTGATAATTAATAAACTAGAGGTAAAGAATCTCCCACTGTGTAAAGACAGTGGGATTTATTAGGGCTAATAGTAATGATCAAGAAATCAATGCTTTTCAACCCTGGCCACTTGAAGAGGTGTTGACTTCAGTTCCCCAAATGGGAGCGTGATGACTGGGGAATTCTGGGAGCTGAAGTCCACACCACTTAAAGTTGCCAAGGTTGAGAAACTAGGCTGTCCCAGGATCCCTGATATTGACCCAGGCAGATTGAATTGCCTCCAAGATGCACTGAGTGGGTAAAACTCATAATGGGTTACCACGATTCCCTTGCATTACGTGATTCCTGTCCCCAGTAGTGCAAAGACCTCCTAACATGGTGGTGATAGCACAGGTAGTCCTCGACTTACAGCAGTTCATTTAGTGACCGCTCAAAGTTACAACAGCACTGAAAAAAGTGACTTATGACTGTTGTTCACAGTTGCAACCTTTCAAGCATCCCCATGATCATGTGATTAGAATTCAGGTGCCTGGCAACTGATTCATACTTATGACCATTGCAGCATCCCAGGGTCAAAGGGGAATCCACTTTTTGTGACCTTCTGAAAAGCAAAGTCAATAGGGAAGCCAGATTCACTTAATGACCAGGTTACTGACTTATCAACTGCAGTAATTCACTTAACAATTGTGGCAAGAAATTTCATAAAATGGGACAAAACTCACTAAAGAAATGTCTCACTTAACAACATAAATTTTGGGCTCAATTGTGGTCGTAAGCCGAGGATCCTACTTGAGCAGGGGGCTGGACTAGAAGACCTCCAAGGTCCCTTCCAGCTCTATTCTGATTCTACCTATCTGTCTAGAGTCAGTATGCCTATTTTGACCAAGGCTTCCGAGACTGTAATTATGCACATGCTTATTTTAAAAACAAATCTTGGTTTATTGCAATGCTGGGAATTGTTTTAATTCCCAGCCGGTAATGAATCTCAAACAGTCCCTCGAGATAAGCACCCACCTTTCTTTCCTGTGAAGTGCTGCCAATAACAGAAGTGTCCAATGAACTAGAAAAAAACCCAACCAAAGTATAAAGAGCTTCAAGAATGAATCTGAACCGAACAAACAACTTTGCTTCCTGCAAAGGTTTCGTCATCTTTGCCTGTCCTTTATACCTTATGGGAGGGGCAATCACCTCCCAGCCTTACTCCCGAGTTGCCTCTTTTGTTTCAGCTGCTCTTGCCTTCTAGCAGCTCTGTGCACACGCAAACTGGGAATAGACTCCCCTTGTTCCTCTGCCTCGCTGCTGCCAGACTCCGGAGGCTCCGGAATCAGCACCCCATTCCCAGATGATCCTGGCCCCATCTCTGCATCGGATGCAGGTCCCTCATCCGAATCCTCTCCAGATTCCTGGACTGATTCCCTTTCTTCCCCACTGTCCGATTCCACTGTCATCTGCACAGGCTGCCAGCGAACCACAACGATGCCAATCTATAGAATTCCAAAGATGCAGATTAAATAAGAACTATCCCAGCAAACCTGAGCCTTTCCCACCCCAGCACTCTAGGTGTAGTGGAACTAAAACTCTCAGAATCCCCAGTGTCTGTGCCAGGTAAGGAATACTGGGAGTTGCAGTCCTAACTTATCTAGAGTTCACCGGACTGGGAAAGTTGACCCGGCCGCTTTCTACACTGTTCCAGTCTCTTTTCATGCTCTATTTATATTTCATACCTCTCTCACCAATTCTCTGCTTGCAATTCCAGTCTCTCAACTGGAATTAAGGTGTAAAGTGCTCCGAGCCTAAAGCATCAATTTAAACCACGCTGAAACTATCCAGTGCTCGGCAACTGACCATTTGCAAGGTCAGTTCGCTTTCCAAAGGCTTTCTCCTGCTCTTGGGGAAGACATCAATCGTTTCCCAGGGATGAGTAAAATCTCCAGGGCTTTCCAGCTGCTATTATAGCCACAACTTCTGATCTTCGGAGATGTCCAGCTGTAAAGACCAGCATGCTGGGAACAAGTGAAATGCCCTCAGGTTTGAAATGCAAACTCCACACAAGCTTTTCGTTCTGACTGTGCCTTTTTTTCCCACCTTTTCTTTCTTTCTTTCTTTCTTTCTTTCTTTCTTTCTTTCTTTCTTTCTTTCTTTCTTTCTTTCTTTCTTTCTTTCTTTCTTTCCTTCCTTCCTTCCTTCCTTCCTTCCTTCCTTCCTTCCTTCCTTCCTTCCTTCCTTCCTTTCTTTCTTTCTTTCTTTCACTGATGTGCCGGCAGGAAATTGGTTTTCCCCAAGCCTGTAGATGAAATACAAATGGCCTGCCGGGGAAAATTACTTGCCAGGGGACAAGGAGCAAAAGATGCTTTCAATCTGATCGATAGGATGTGAAAATAGAGGAATGGGGGGGGGGAAATCCCCCTTTGGAATCTTGACATGACCTTGTAAGTCTGTTTATTCTGTAAATAATTTCCTGAAGGGGGAGAAAAGAGACATTGGAGATTCCAGAAACTCTGTTTGTTCCCCGAATAGTGTTTTAGCTAGATGGCACACAATGGAATGGGTAAAACTACACACGCTTGATCTCATTGCTCCAATATACCCTGGCAGCTTTATTTTTGCCAGGCGTAGGTACCAATGAGCCCAGCTTTGGGTACCTGCCTCCCCTCTGTTCCCGAGTAGCTCCCCGCCCTTCTTGGCTTGACAAACCCAACCCATTTCTTTAACTATCATCTGCAGGCTACTGCAGAACGGCAAAGGACGGGGAGCGTTACACAAACACCAGCAGGGCTAAAGCAAAGTGGCCGTGTGCCAATAAAAGTGGGCATTGTTCAAAAGAGGGCTCCACTACCAACCCCGGGTTTTTTTTTCTTCCTCCCCCCCTAGAACCTTGATCCCTGAGAAGCTTTATTTCTAGCCTCATCCAGTGGTGAATTGCTTGAGCCAACCCTGGTCCACAAGGAGAGATGATTGTATTGCCACTGCAGAATGATCAGGCATGCCTAACCTTGGCAACTTTAAGACCTGTGGACTTCAATTCTCAGAATTCCCCAGCCAGTGAGCAGGAGAAGTCCCAAAGCCGTAACGTTGCTAGGGGTTGGACTCTTCTGACCTAGATGGTAATTTTCTTGAGAGGTAGAGCAGAGAAACAGCAGGCTAAAATCCCAGCTCTGGAATCAATGTCGTTGATTGGACATGAGCCAGAGATTAACCTATCTTACAAGGTTGTTGTGAAGATAAAAGAGGAGTGGTCTGATTTATCTGGAGGCAGGGGAGGGTTCACAAGTGAGAAAAGGGCTATAAGAATGGCGCACACTTGCATCTACCTACCTGCATCTGCACATTTGCAGAAGAACCTATTTCTGTCCCTAAAATATCTCAGTCCATACTGCGTTAAATATCCATCAACAGACACATAGAGATAAATCATATTTACATACCATTCAAGAGGCAATAAAGCAGAAGGAAACAAAAAGGCCACTGACACATCCTCTCCAACACCAGATAAACAAGGATTGACACCAGACAAACACTTGAACAGAAAATAATACCCCAACTAAGGAACCACCAGAAAAAAAACCACAGGGCCACCAACACTTGCAGGGCAAACTACAGTATATAAACAGGAAGGAGTCTACTATATATGTATACACTCACTCACACTGATGATGTTTAACGAAACATCCGCAAACAAATAGCCAAGCTCATCAAACACCAAGATCTCCACCGTTAAATCCTAAGCTATTTATATTCTCAGCTATTAAATAGAATAATTATGTGACGTAGAAGGAAAAAAAAGCTTTCCTTTACAAAGGTCTTACAAATGTATATGCTGTTTTTTTTAAAAAAATAAAATCTAAATATAGGCAGCACCTAGTGAGGATCCAATTTTGTGGGACACCTGACAGCAGCTGTAGAAGAAAGAAGAAGGCAAAGCCAAAAAAAAACCCAAAAGGATCCTGAGATCCCTGCATGGAATAGCAATTGCTCAGAGGAGAAATGATCCACTGGAAACCCAACTTAGAGTGCCAGAGAACCAAAACTTCCACTTTTTGGAAAACTCCCTTCATTCTGCAAAATATGCAACAAATATGAAAATAACAGAGACATCAGAGCTTCTGAACAGAAGGTTTAAAACCTTTTAATTTTTTGGGATGGGGGGGGGGACACCACCATTAGGCTGAAAAGTTATTTCTCCTATTGTAACAGCTGTGGGTGTGATTCAAGAACAGAGAGGAAGGCAGCCTATAGTTCAAACAGTCTCATTTTATACTGGAGGGAGATTTACATGCTGGAACAGGTATTGGAGCTAACTCAAAATCTGCCTTCTTGTCCCCTCCTGAAATGTTAAGTGAGTAGGATCACTCAGGAAAGAGTTAAGGCTACAACTAGCACCCTGTGCTTTGAGATTAGAACATCAGCGTTGGGAAAATTCTCCTGGTTTAGATCCCAGCGTTTCCAAGAAAGGCTGGGAAACCCATTCTGTATATTAGATATCTCACAGAGCGAATACAGGCAATATTGAGCTTACAGGTCTCAGAATTCAAACCTTCCTTATGTTTCTACGTACCATGAGATGCTCTTCCATCAGAAATCTTCAGTTTTATTGATTTCTGTCTGATTCCGGTTCTCCCCAATTCCAGAGCTAATAGGGCTGGTGTCCTACCATTTTCTTTCTTAACCTAGTTTCTTTGACTCATTATTTATAGGTAGACTACTTTTGAACATGGTGGCTCCCCAGTTTCTAGCATCTAACATTGAGGGATAGATTGCCTTTGAATAAGGAAGCTCTACCGTGCATAACGATTGAAGAAGATTGAAGAAGTCTTGATTTGAAACAGGAAAAAGCCCCACCTAATGAATACGTTCTAACATTCACTTTCCTACACTGAGTAGCAACGATGACTCCAAGAATGCCACAAGCAAAGAATGAAAGCGACAAAAGATTTTGTCCCCAGGAATGGCACAGGCAGATTGCCACTATATTCTCAGGCTCAATTTAATTACCACACCTAGTAGAAGATGGGAAAGCCACATGAGGACACATAATAATTTATTCTTTGCCAAGTGAGATTCATAGCAAGAAATGGCTATTGCAATCTTCCCAACCTGATGTTCCCCAGATGTGTACTGGCAAAAGATGCTGAGAACTGAAGTCCAAAACATCTGGAAAGCAACATGTTCCTTTGCTCCGGCATGTCTTTCTGATTGAGGGTGCTAATGGGTAAATTCTTACGAGCTTCCATATCTAAGGGTAGCTTATCTGCTGGAGGACTAGAAGTGCAGTGCATGAGCTGGGTTACAATTGATACCTTTGTTTGTCCTAAATATAGGACAATGATCTAGCACGGGTGTTTCCTGCATCCAACAGATGAAAGTCGACAGTTGGTGTCTATGGAAATTCACAGGAGTAGTAAATAATGGTTTAAAGATAAACAGCCCTGGCAACAGAATTCTCCAGCTGATATTTTTCTAGCATTCAAATAACCTGAAGAATGGACGGGCGCGGATGTGGAAATCAATAGTAATCATCACAACACTCCATTTACAATAGCAGGGCATCACAGGAGTCAACCAAAAGGGCCACAGCAACCAGAAACCGCCCAATCTTCTCTCCCCAGGAAGCTACCTTCCCCTAAGATAGACTGCACCGGCATATGGAGGCTCCCAGCATCCTTCAAACGGGACAACAGCTTGAACGACGCTGGGAGCCTCCATATGCCGGTGCAGTCTATCTCCTTGGAAGATAGGCTGCCCCTGGCTGTGGAGGCTCCAGAGAAGGAGGGGCGAAGGAGGCTTACCCAGGTCCTGAAGGGCATCGGGGGCTCGTCGACATCGTCGTCCGGGTCGCCCTCCTGCTCCTGCCCCTCCGGCTCCTGCCTGATGCTGATAAAGGGGATGTCCAGAAAGGCGGCGGCGAAATCCACCTGGAGCAGCTCCCGCCGCGAGGCGGGAAAGGCGAGGACGGCGGCGACTCCTCGCACCACCAGCGCCTGGCACAGCCAGCGGGCCAGCGAGGCCGGGTCCCGATAGAGGGGAGCCCCGGGCAACACCTCCAGGCTGAGGTTGTAAGGCAGGACAGCGGCGGCGGCGCGGCTGGCTCGAGCCAGGGCGTTGCGCACCCGGCTCTGCGCGCCTCCTCCGCGGGGCAGCAACGCGCCCAGCTTCACCGTGTGCCCGATCCGCGCCAGGATGTGGCAGGGCTGCGGGTGGCCCCGGCCCGGCGCGGGGAGCAGCAGCAAAAGGCTGCAGGGGAGCGCCAGGCACCAGCAGCAGAGGAGCGCCCGGCGCAACTCCATAGAGGAAGCCTGCGCGGCGCGGGCGGGCAAAGTTTGGGGGGCGCCCGGCCCCTCCGCCCCCCCTCCGGCCCCTGGGTGGGCAGGAGGGCTGGGGGCGCCTAGGAGGGGAGGGAAGGGGCCGGGCAGGGCCCGCCCATGGGAGCGTCGGGGGCGGAGGAAGGAGCCGGGCGCTGCCGGAGCTGCCGGAGATCCAGTGGCCGGGCGCTCTTCTGCGCTCTGCGCTCTGGCTGGCGCTCGCTTTCCCGGGCGAAGGCGAGATAGGCTTGCCTTGGCGCCGTTGGGCCACTAGGGGCGCTGGACGCGGCGGGGACCCGCCAAAAGAGGGCGGGCCGGTCGGCCGAAAGAGCCTGCCGGCAGCCTCTGGCCAAGACGGGTGGCATCGCTGCCTCGCGAGGCAGAGAACCGAGGGCTCTTCAAACGGATCGCCCGAGTGATGCGAGAGGGGCGACGGAGACCGAGGACGCGTCCGAAAAGCCAGCGGGAGAGGAAAAAGCGAAAGGCGACGGGTTCAGCTCCGGCATGTGGCCCCTGAGCATGCACAGAGGGCGGAGGAAAAACACGGCCAGGAAACGAAGGTGGATGAGGCTGAGGTGAAAAGGGCGATCGGCATATGGCGGAGGAGGTAACCAATCAATTAATCAATAAACGAATGAATCAATCGGAATAGAGCTGGAAGGGACCTTGGAGGTCTTCTAGTCCAACCCCCTATAGAATTTCAGACAAATGGTTGTCCAGTCTTTTCTTAAAAACCTCCAGTGATGAAGCACCCACAACTCCTGGAGGCAAGCTGTCATTGTCCTCCCTGTTAGGAAGTTTCTCCTTAATTCCATGTTGCTTCTCTTCTGGATTAATTTCTGGTAGGGTAGTCGGTAGTGGCTTTGGGGTCTTTTGCCGGGTAGGAGACGGAGGTCCGAGCAGACGGAAGGGTGGGTGGAGATTAGAGGAGGGATCGATTCCTGCGCACGGAGCCGGTGCAAGAGCGACTCTGAGGTTGTGCAGAGTGCAGGGAAGGGCGATCCAGGAGGCCAAGGAGGGACGGAGAGGATGGGCCGTTGATGTCCATTGATGTGAGCAATAAGACAAGGCGGAGTAGAACGAAAGCGGACGAAAGAGGAATGTTTCAAACGGGATTTGATACGCGCTCGGCGAAAAGTCCCGATTTATCAGGAGTTTTAGCATGTAGCAACAAAATGGAACTTCCTTGTTGAGAGGCAGTCTATCTCTAAGCAATAAACACCAAGGACAAATAGAGAAGGTTGATTTTTCCGGGCTCCGCATTGCTGGAAACAAAATAATGTGCTAAATACATATTTTATCCAAGCCAAACTTAATCAAGTTGAGAAAGGAGTTTACTTTACCCGAAGTCTTCACGTCGGACTTCCAAAGAAACTGCTTTAGCCAAAAGTGAACATCACTTGGTGTTAACCAATACAATGATTTTAAAGCATTATTCTTATATGGATCGATAGTTTGTCATTCAGTGCAGGATCCAATTACACCAATGTGGAGAATAATCGATACTGGGTCTAGAGGGAGTATTAGTCAGAGTAAGGACAAAAAAAGACCCTCCTTATTTAGATGCAGTCTACCTCTGAACACCAGGTACAGGTGTTTTACCACAAAGGGTGAGGAGTGGGATGGAGACTTGTAAATAACTGGAACAGTTTATGCCGAGGAAATGTATACATCTCCCTTGCACACAGCAATCTATTTTCACATCACATTCTTTTAATAAGCTATCAGTGTTGAAATTTCTATCTCCCACATCAACCGAGCCATTTATTTGGAAATCAATTCACTTAAGGTGGTACAGTAATTATATTTTCAAAGTGGGTACCCTTTGCTATCATGAAAAGCCCTTCAGGAACCAACAGGAGATTTTCGGCACCGGGAAAAAATATTAAAATGCCTAGGAGAATCCCAAAGCGGAGTGAAATGAAACGCCATCTATTTGTGTGGGTTTTTTTTCCCCCTAATATCTCCATTCCTGGAGTTTCTGCAGCCATTTTTTTTTCAAGCATTTTGTCTTTTTTCACTGCTCTGTAAAATGAAATCTTTGAAAACTCATTCCAGGCATTATTTTTCCCCCCAGCTTTTCAAATTATAGGTTCAACATGAGGTATTAATTCCAGCCAAATCGATATTTATTCTTTCCGTTTCAGAAGTTGAGACTATATAAATATTCTTCGTCCTTACAGGGATGGTGGGATTGTTTCATGATGTCACAGCAGTTGAGCCAATCGGTGTCAGGGATGACACTACAGGTAGTCCTCAACTTACAACAGTTCATTTAGTGACTGTTCAAAGTTACAGTGGCACCGAAAAAAGTAACTTCTGACCATTTTTCACACTTATGACCATTGCAGCATGCCCAGGGTCTGGTGATTTACATTGGTCGCTTGTCAAGGTTTACATGCTTGACAGGTGACTCGCATTTACGACTGTTGCTGTGTCCCAAGGTCACGTGGTTCCCCTTTTGTGACCTTCTGACAAGCAAAGTCAATGGCGAAGCCAGATTCAATTAATAACCATGTGGCTGCAGTGATTCACTTAACAGCTGTAGTGAGAACAGTCCTAAAATGGGGCAAATTTTTTTAAAAAATATTCACTTAACAACTTAAATTCTGGGCTCAATTGTGGTCATAAGTTCAGGACTACCTGTATAAGAAGAATGTCCTATATAGGCAGTCCTCCACTTACAGCCACTTATTTAGCGGCTGTTCAAAGGCACCGAAGAAAGTGACTTACGACCGGTCCTCACACTTATGACTGTCACAGCATCTCTATGGTCACGTGATCAAAATTCAGGCACTTGGCAACCAGCATGTATTTGTGACATTTGCAGTGTCCCAGGGTCACTTCAACGCCACTTGTGGTCATAAGTCAAGGACTACCTGTATATTTCTGTACGGATTCCCAGCCTGAAGAGAGCATGACAGACATGGACTGCTGGTTTTACTAAATACTATTTGCGTGCTTCACATTATTCAGAGCGTTCAAAGCTGGGAGTTAATAATGAGTACCAAATAAACCTATAAATAATAGTATTATGTAACAGCATCCTGTTTTTATCAATCAGAGGTCCATAATAACAGGACTATACAGTTTCCTTGGCAACATTTTCAGAAGTGATTTGCCAATATCTTCTTCTGGGGTAGTTTTGTTTTGTTTTTTTACTTTCCTATCTCAGTAAAGAGTAACAGGTGGTCTTCGACTTGCAATAGTTCATTTAGTGACCATTCAAAGTTACAACAGCACTGAAAAAAAGTGACTTATAGCAATAACACTTAGACTTATATCCCCACTTTGCAGTGCTTTACAGCCCTCTCTAAGTGGTTTACAGAGTCAGCAAATTGCCCCCAACAATCTGGCTCCTCATTTGACCCATCTTGGAAGGATGGAAAGCTGAGTCAACCTTGAGCCTGGTGGGATTCGAACTGCCAGATTGCAGGCAGCCGGCAATCAGCAGAAGTAGCCCTGCAGTTCTGCATTCTAACCACTGCGCCATTTCTGACCATTTTTCAAACTTATGCCCATTGCAGCAACCCCATGGCCCCATGGTCAAAATTCAGGCACTTGGCCACTGGTTCATATTTATGACAATTGCAGAATCCTGGGGTCACGTGATTCCCTTTTGCGACCTTCTGGCAAGCAAAGTCAATGGGGGAAACCAGATTCACTTAACAACCGGGTGACTAACTTAACAGTTGCAGTGATTCACTTAACAACAGTAGCTGGAAAGATTGTAAAATGGGTCAAAACTCACTTAACAGCATACAGTTAAGGCTGTCGTGTGAACGTAGACACTGTCTTTTCTGAAAAAGTGGGTGTATTGAGTACTCTTGTCCCACATCCCACAAAAGAATGAATTCTTACCTAGTGTATACTTCAGTATTTGAAATTATCAGATAAGTTATTGTTTTTCATTTGGATTGGTAAAATGAATCAATTAGAATACATTCTGTAATATTTCCAGTGGACATATTTTACATTTCCCAATGTATTTCTATTTTATTGGGCCATTGTCAGCCAATAAAAAATAATTGAATAGCAGAGAAAGAGAGAATCAGTCTTCCCATAATCAAAATACTGCCAAATTCGAGGGGGAAAAAACCCCTTCCTGTTGTACTCAATAACCTTTATCCAGACATTATGGAAATGATGATTTTTTTAGAATCATGAAGCTATTTTTGATGATAACAATGTCTTCAGAAGGTAATATTTGTAGCTCAGGGTTGAACTGGGAGTCCTTGTTGCTCTCCAAACTTGGTTATTTTCTTGCAGACTTTTCATTATAGGAATAGCAGTTAGTCTTACCTACTGCTTCATGGTGCTTTACAGCCCTCTCTAAGCCATTTACCAAGTCTCCAACAATCTGGGTCCTCATTTTACCGACCTTGGAAAGATGGAAGGCTGAGTCAACCTTGAGCCGGTGAGACTCGAACTGCTGGCAGTGGGCAGTGACTTAACCTGCAATACTGCATTCTGATCACTATGTCACCATGGCTAGCATGCACTCCAACCAAACAGTTGGAGAATTTCCATTGCTAAGCAAGGTGGTTGTTAAGCAAATTGCACCCAGTTTTATGATCTTATTTGTCATGGTTGTTAAGCAAATCATTAAATGAATCATACAGTTGTTAAGCGAATCCAGCTTTCCCAGTTGACTTTGCTTGTTGGAAGCCAGCTGGGAAGATCATAAATGGTGATGCGGCAATTCTTGTAAATACCTGCCGGTTGCCAAGAGCCAGAATTTTGATCGTCAGGGATACTGCAACAGCTGTAAGAGCGAGTAATGGTCATAAATCACTTTTTTTTTTCAGTGCCATTTTAATTTCAATTTCAAATGGCCACTGAACAAATTGTTATAAGTCAAGGACTACCTGTAACATCTTCAGTGCAGCGAATATCTGCAAGAAAACAGCCAAGCTCAGAGAGCACCAAGGATTTTGTATGTCTTTATTCATCCAAAATCCCGGGAGTGTGATTTGCATTGTTGAGTGTGAGAAACGGAGACCTTAAGTAGCCCTGCTCAGTGTAGCTGTTTTGATAATGAATAATCCAGGAAGAAGACAGATTGCATGAGGGAAACATTTTAAGGAGAAACCTCTCCCAAAGTTAAATTCTTTCCAATTTATTCTCGACCCTTTGGTTTTCTATATCAGAGACCAAAACACACTGCTTCTTCTGCAAACACATTTTTTAAAACAACCTATTTCCTGTGGATAAATATGGATTTGTATGCATAACTCACCTTGAGTTGTTCTTTTAAAAAAACACCCAATTCTTATTCCACCCATTTCCCAACAGACTCAAGGGAATCCCATTCACTGCCTGTGGTTTATCTTCCCAGCAACTCTTAGCAGAAACTCCCAGTGCTGTCATTCATTTCTCCAGAGTTGGAGCAAGAGAAACATCTGTTTAATTCATGCCCCGGGTTCAATTACTGCAGTGAGAATAGAAGCAGTTTGCATTTTTAAAAGTATTTTTTCTTATGGTCTGAGGTGCTGTCCAAGATGTTTTGGATGCTTGGAAAAACAATAGGACCGCTACCGTTATTACTACTACTGTTAGTATTCTATTTAGCAAGGCATGGTGCAAATAAGAAAAAAAAAAAAGCAACCCAAAGTCCACCCAACAAAATTACTTTCCACCTTAACAGCCAAGCCAATAAACACGTTAATAATTAAGACAAACTAGATGCAGCCACTACTCTACATATTTAAAGCAATGCCTTGCAGTTTGCTCCAGTTTATATAGAGTGATTATCTGCCATTAAGTTGGTGCCTTAGTGGCCACATAGATTTTCTCTGTAAACTGGTCCCAAGCATTGATAAATCCATAATTAAAATAAAAGAGCTACTAATTCAGGAACTGCCGATATGAATGAGATATATTGGGATTATCAGTCCCTACGCCAACTTGCTCATTCAATATAAAAATCTCTTTTGAAGACCATAAAACTTTCACAACAGAGAATGGAAAAGCGGAAATGATTCCTGAAAACCCAGGGCTTGGAGTCTTTGATCCTGGAATAGGGAATAGAAAGGAGGTTCTGCTCTGAGAAACGGAAGAAAAGGGCAGAGTGAAATAACAGTGGATAGATTTAGAGGTTGGGGTTCACTTATTGTAGTAGTTGTTCAATTGCTATGTTGTGTTTGACTCTTTGCAGCCCTATGGACCATAACATGCCAAGACCCCACCTGTCCTTCACTATCTCCCAGAGTCTGCCCAAATTCATATTCATTGCATCTAACTATCTCCTCCTCTGCCATCCCCTTCTCCCTTTGTCTTCAGTCTTTCCCTACATCAGGGTCTTTTCCAATGAATTCTCTCTTCATATTTGTGTGTGTGTGTGTGTGTGTGAGAGAGAGAGAGAGAGAGAGAGAGAGAGGTTAGATCAGATCTCTCCTTCTCTCTCTCTCTCACCAACGTCAGCAAGCCACCGTCAGTCAAAATTCATATTAGTAGTCCCCGGGATTTAAAATTATGAGTTTGGTGGTCCCTGAGGTCCAAAAGGTTGGTGACTCCTGATCTAAAGACTGGGTTGACCCCGGTCAACTGGGTTGAGTTCGATCCTGTTACTGTGGAGGACGTGGACAGGATACTGGGGGGACTGAATGCCACCACCTGTTTGCTGGACCCGTGCCCCTCCTGGCTGGTCTTGGCACTCGGGAGGTGACACGAGGCTGGTTCCAGGGTATTATAAACGCTTCCTTGAGAGAGGGGCTGTTACCCGCTGCCTTGAAAGAGGCGGTGGTGCGGCCCCTCCTCAAGAAACCGTCCCTGGACCCAGCATTGTTATCTAACTATCGTCCTGTCTCCAACCTTCGCTTTGTTGCGAAGGTTGTTGAGAGTGTGGTGGCACGTCAGTTCCCGCAGTACCTGGATGAAGCGAGTTATCTCGACCCCCTCCAATCGGGCTTCAGGCCCAGGCACAGCACGGAGACGGCGTTGGTCGCGTTGGTGGATGACCTCTGGAGGGCCGGGACAGGGGTTGTTCCTCTGTCCTGGTCCTGTTAGATCTCTCAGTGGCTTTTGATACTGTCGACCACAGTATCCTATTGCAGCGGTTGGAGGGGTTGGGGGTGGGGGGCACCGTGTTGCGGTGGTTCACCTCCTTCCTCTCCGACCGCTCGCAATTTGTGTTGACGGGGGGGGGGCAGAGATCGGCCCCGAGGCCCCTACGATGTGGGGTCCCTCAGGGGTCGGTGCTCTCGCCCCTGCTGTTCAACATTTATGTAAAGCCGCTGGGTGAGGTCATCCATGGCTTCGGGGTGGAGTTCCATCAGTACGCTGATGACACTCAGCTGTACATCTCCACCCCGGGCCACCCCAACGAAGCCGTCGAAGTGATGTCCCGATGCCTGGAGGCCGTGCGGAGTTGGATGGGTCGTAACAGGCTTCGTCTCAACCCGACCAAAACCGAGTGGCTGTGGTTTCCTGCGCCCAGATACAGCCAGCTGGTTCCTTCGCTGGCCGTGGGGGGAGAGGTCTTGACTCCCGTGGAAAGGGCGCGCAACTTGGGTGTCCTCCTGGACGTACGGCTGTCTTTAGAAGAACATATTGCAGCCGTCGCCAGGGGGGCTTTTTATCAGATTCGTCTGATTTACCAGTTGCAGCCCTTTCTGGATCTGGGCGCACTTCGCACAGTCACTTCCACCCTCGTTATCTCCCGCCTGGATTATTGCAATGCTCTCTACATGGGGCTCCCCTTGAAGAGTCTCCGGAGGTTGCAGTTAGTTCAGAATGCAGCCGCGCGGGTGATTGTGGGTGCTCCTCGGAGCTCCCACGTTACACCGCTTCTCTGCAGGCTGCACTGGCTTCCTGTGGCCTTCCGGATTCGATTCAAGGTGATACTGATGGTATTTAAAGTGCTCCATGGCTCGGGACCTGGGTACTTACGGGACCGCCTGCTGCCATCATCAACCTCCCGCCGCCCAGTACGCTCCCACAGGGTTGCCCTCCTTGGGGTACCGCCGCCCGACCGTTGTTGGCTGACGGCCCCGAGGGTTCGGGCTTTCTCTGTGGGAGCTCCCTCCCTATGGAATGATCTCCCCCCGGAGATACGAGCTATGACAGATATCTTGACCTTCCGGCGCGCAGTTAAAACCCTACTTTTTAGGCAGGCTGGCCTGGCCGAATGAATGGGTTCTGGTTTTAAATTGGGTTTTAGTAATTAACTTTTAATTTTTATCTAAGATCCCTGATTTTATATTGTTGTATTTGGTTTTGATGGGATACAGCCGGAAAGTCGCGTTTAATATATTTTTAATTGTATTTATAATGTATTTATATGTTTTTAGTAGGCTGTACACCGCCCCGAGTCTCTTTTTTGGGAGAGGGAGCGATATAAAAATATGATTAAATAAATAAATAAAGAAAGAAAGAACACAAACATTTTCAGAATGTGCTTCTCAGGAACTGAATGTCAACAAGTGTTCCTCACGTTGCCAACTTCAAAAGCCGATACAAAAATTTATGCCACCAGATAAAAACTGAATGCACCAATTATCACATTAAACAAGAGGAAAACCTTTTATGCACCAATTCCACCCGAGCTTTCTACAGTTTTGTAATTAACAAGCTAATAGACTCAAGGTCCATCCCACCCCTGAAAGGACCTAATGATAAAGACTGCAATGATGACACCATTAAAGCCAACCTCTTTAACACATTCTTTGGCTCAATATTTGTAAACAGCAATGGATCATGCCCAGTATTTCCTAGTCGAACCACAGACAACTACAATGATCTAATACATATCGATTTTACAGAAGACAATGTTGAAAAAGCACTATGCAATCTAAAATGATCTCTATCTATTGGACCGGACGGAATATGTGCCTACTTCTTAAAAAGTCTATCCACTGCAATAGCAGAACCTCTAAGCATAATCTTTGAAAAATTGTTCAGGACCAGCTCTTTGCCAAAACTATGGTCACAAGCCACGGTCATCCCCATCTTCAAAAAGGGAGACCCCAACCTAGTTGAAAATTACAGATCAATTTCTTTATGGTGTATCACCTGAAAAGTGATGCAATCAATTATTAACCAATCCATTATCCTCCACTTAGAGACAAACAACATACTCTCTAATAAACAATTTGGTTTCAGAAAAAAACTATCCTGTAATATGCAATTCTTACATAGCAAAAACATATGGACTACACAACTCGATCAGGGCAAAGCAATAGAAGCAATCTACATAGACTTCTGTAAAGCATTTGATTCAGTGGTACACGACAAACTACTCCTAAAACTAAAATCTTATGGTATCTCTGGACACCTACATAACTGGACAGAAGCATTCCTGTCAAACAGACAACAAATGGTCAAAATTGGGAGCGTCCTATCAAATTCTGTACCTGTCAACAGTGGTGTCCCCCAAGGCAGTGTTCTAGGAACAACTCTCTTCATACTCTACATAAATGACCTCTGTGATCATATTAAGAGCAACTGCATTCTCTTTGCTGACGATGTAAAGCTATTCAACGCCACAGACAATACTGCTATCCTTCAAAAAGACCTAGACTATCAGAATGGTCAAACAAATGGCAACTTCAAATCTCAACAAATAAATGCTCTGTTTTACATATTGGCAAAAAAAATCAGAAAATAAAATACAGGCTGAATAGTAAAGACCTTGTTGATGATCTACTCTGTCAAGGACCTTGGAGTACTCATCTCAAATGATCTAAGTGCTAGAGCCCATTGTAACTACATAGTCAAAAAGGCATTAAGAGTTGTTAACCTAATCTTACGTAGCTTTTTCTCTGGTAATATTACACTACTAACTAGAGCATACAAAATATTTGCTAGACCAATACTCGAATACAGCTCATCAGTCTGGAACCCACATTATGTATCTGATATTAACATAGTTGAGAAAGTGCAGAAATATTTCACAAGAAGAGTTCTACACTCCTCTACTCATTGCAGAATACCTTATGCCACCAGACTTGAAATTCTAGACCTAGAAAACCTAGAACTACGCCGCCTTTGGTCCGATCTAAGTATAGTATATAAAATCATACATTGCAATGTCCTACCTGTCAGTGAATACTTCAGCTTCAACCATAACTATACAAGAGCAAACAATAGATACAAACTCAAGGTTAATCGCACCAAACTTGATTGCAGGAAATATGATTTCAGCAACAGAGTGGTCAATGCCTGGAATACTCTACCTGACTCTGTGGTTTCTTCCCCAAACCCCAAAAACTTTAACCTTAGACTGTCTATTATTGATCTCACCCCTTTCCTAAGAGGTCTATAGGGGGCGTGCATAAGCGCACCAACATGCCTACCGTCCCTGTCCTATTGTTTCTTTTATTTTTCTTATACGGTATGTATCCATGTATTCATAACTAGATTTTTACTTATACCTATTATCTTGTAAGCAATTGACAAACCAAATAAAATAAATAAATAAAAAGTATCTTGGAGTTACTGGGGACTCAAACGTCTTGATATCAAGGTATGCTTTACCTCTGTCGTCAGCTGATGATCAAGTAAGGCTCGAGATTTTACAGTTCTTCAGAATGAGTTACTTTGAGCAAAAAAAGATATTGGTTTTTATTGTTCAAAATTGTTTCTCTAGCAGCAACGGACCATGCTTTCAAAGATGGAGAGTACTTTAGGGCAGGGGTCGCCAACCTTTTGGATCATAGTTTCTCTCTTTGGACTTTTGAATGGAACTTCTCTTCTTGCCCCATTAAATTGGAACTTTACCATCCTCAGAACAGGTGTGTGAGGAGGGAGTTCCAAAAGCCACAGAAAAGTCTTGAGGCTTTGTGTAGGTGCCAAAAAACAAAAAAAGGAGAATCAGGGGCTTTCCCAATGTGCTTAAACTACAACTCCCAGCAGCTCCTGCTACGCTGTCTCTATGTGAGGATTATTTACTTATTAGATTTGTTTTTAAATCCTACCCATATTGTTTTTTACAATTAACTCAAAGTGGTGACGATACCTAATACATCTTCCGCCTCCTCACAACAACACCTCTATGAGGTGAACTCGCTTTGCCTCACAACAGCACCTGTATGAGGTGAACTGGGCTGAGAGAGAGTGACTGGCCCAAGGTCCCCCAGCTAGTTTTCATCCCTGGTTTCTAG
The DNA here is from genome assembly GCA_023653725.1 of Bungarus multicinctus. Lineage (NCBI taxonomy): Eukaryota > Metazoa > Chordata > Lepidosauria > Squamata > Elapidae > Bungarus > Bungarus multicinctus. Next base: position 158,581,034 of record CM042838.1, on the reverse strand, counting down.
TCTGGTGTTTTAACCACTCAACCATTGTAGTGCTGTTATATCAAGAGGGACACCAGTAACCCCTCCCTCTCCAAGAGGCAACTAGAAAGAGTTCCTAACACATCTCCTGCATGGTTTGCCTTTTTTTCATTTCCAGTGCTAGTGCCTAAATCCAGGAATTTGCATGGGAAGCAGACGCACTGTTGCACATTAGTTACTCCTCGAAATAAATGGCGGGATGCTTGCCCTTAAACAGTCTGGAGGTTAACTGCTACCTTCGTTTATATTTCTCTGTTCTACCTGCCTCTCTGTCTCAGCCCATTGGGTCTAGAAGAGGGGTGCCCGAGGCTACCCGGCTGCTAATGCAAACGCCATACATCTCAATCATGTCCTGCCTAGATTGTGTGTGTGTGTGTGTGTGTGTGTGTGTGAGAGAGAGAGAGAGAGAGAGAGAGAGAGAGAGAGGCAGGCAGGGAGGCAGGCAGGGAGAACAGCCAGAGTCTGGGGTTTCATGCAGCGAAAGATGATTCTCCATCCTGGTTCCATTGCCAAGTCCTGAATGTTTGGATAGCTTTAATCCGTGTGATTTAAAAACTGTATCTATTAGAGGAAGGAAGGAAGGAAGGAAGGGAGAGGAGAGGAGAGGAGAGGGAAAAAAAGGAAAAGAAAAGAAAGAAAAAGAGAGGAAGCGAAGGGAGGAAAGGAAAGGAAAAAGAAAGGGAAAGAGGAAAGGAAGAGGGGGGGAGGGAGGGAGGGAAGGGAAGGGAGGAAGGAAAGCAGGAAGACAAGTGTACAAGAAGCAGACTAATGTGAAATCTAGACCAATTCCTGCTGCCTTTTTAGTAACCAGAACGAGGTGTTATGTTATTATCCCTCTCTTCTGTTTCCTCCCCGCCCCCCCAGTCATGCTTCGCTGTATGTGTGACCAGAATTCAAAATCTAAGCACTGAGATTTTTTTTCTTCCTTTTCATTTTTGGGGGGTGGGTGAGGGGAGGGGGCAAGAGACAAGCGGTAAAGAGGAAGGAAGGGTTAAGAGATTATGTTTGTTTCAGAAAGCCTTCGAGCCTTCATTATTGCTACAAATAATAAAGCTTAGATTGTCTTGGATTGTGTTTTGGGAATTAGATAATACAAACAATTATACGTGTTATTTTTGCCCATCGACAACTGTGGATATTTGGGAGATTTCTCCCAGGAATTTACAATTCTGAATTATAGACTTCTTTTTCTCCAAATGAAATCACTTTAAATATTTTTTATTGGGCTGTTTTTTTAAAGAAAAATATCCTTTTGAGATATAAATAATTGGAGTGGATAGGGGAGGAGAGATCCAGCCTGCGCCTCCCAATTGCAGGGGTGTCAAACTCAAGGCCTGCAGGCTGGATACGGCCCGCAGGGTGCTTAAATCTGGCCCATGGGGCTGCCCTGGAAACAGTGTAGGACCGGCCTGCGGTGCCTCTGCCAGCGAAAACGGAGCTCGGGAGGGCCACATATGGCCTTCCCGAGCTCCGTTTTCGCTGAGAGGGTTGCAGAAGGCCATCATGGCCGAAAACGGAGCTTAGGAGCCGATTTTCTCTGGCAGAGCTCTTGGGCCACCACAGGCATCGCCTACATGAGTGATATCGAGCTGGCCATGCCTACCCCGGCCACCCAGCCCTCCCCCCCTCCCGAGATCAAACACAACCCTGATGTGGCCCTCAGTGAAATCGAGTTTGACATCTTTGCCTATTATGTGGGGTGCCATAAGACTCTCATCTCACAGCTACATGAAGCTTCTCGGTGAGTTTGGAATGAGATAAAAGTATTTGAATTACAAGCATTTGTTTAGTGACTATTGGAGGTTACAAAATCCCTGGAAAAAGTTATTTGCGACTGGTCTTCACGCTTACGACTGATGCCGCCCCCTCACAGTCACATATTCAAAATTTGGACCCTTGGCAACTGGCATGTATTTAGGACAGTTGTGCTGTGTCTGTGGTCATGTGGCCAGCATTTCTAATCTTCCCAGCTGGCTTCTGACAAGCAAAATCACTGGAGAAGGCAGATTGGCTTAATGACTTCAAGTGCTGTGACTCGCTTAACAACTGGCAAAAAAAAGTTTATAAAATGGGGTAAAACTCACTTAAAAATGGCCTCGCAGCACCTCCACGGTTGTATGATCAACATTTAGATGCTTGGCAACCGGCATGTATTTACAACAGTTGAAATGTGCTGAGGTCATAATACAGGTAGTCCTCAATTTACAACAGTTCATTTAGTGACCGTTCAAAGTTACAACGGCACTGAAAAAAAGTGACTTATGACCGTTTTTCACACTTACGATCGTTACCTCGTCCCCAGGGTCACATGATTTACGTTCAGATGCTTGATAAGTGGTTCATATTTATGACGTTTGCTGTGTCTGCCTGATAACCTTTTGCAACCTTCTGACAAGTATATGGGCGAAGCCAAATTCACTTAACAATCGTGTGACTAATTTAATAACTGCAGCATGTCGCTTAACAACATGGCAAGGAAGGTCATAAAGTGGGGCAAATTTTCTCACTTAGCAACATACATTTTCGGCTCAATTGTGGTCATAAGTCAAAGACTACCTGAATCTTGAATGTCTGTGGGTCTGGATCGGGATCAACAGCAGGTTTTGAGTCATTCCCAGTAAGGCCAAGTGGCTCTGAGTTTTGGAACCTCTGGTTGTGTGTGCAGCTCCCCTCTCTTGTTCTGAATGGGGTTGTAGTACCATGAGCAATTTTGGGGTCTTCTGGATTTATTTTATTTATTTATTCATTTGATTTGTTTTGTCAATTGCTTACAAGATAACAGGTATAAGTATAAACATAGTTATGAATACATGAAATGTATATATATGTAAGAAAAATAAAAAGAAACAATAGGACAGGGACGGTGGGCACGTTGGTGCGACTTATGCACACCCTCTACAGACCTCATGGCTTCCACTCGGAAAGCAGGAGATAACCATGGCCAGGAGAACTTCTGCACAGCTTCATTGTCTCTGTTCCCGGACTGGGAGGCTCTGCTCTCAATCAATCATGCCTCAATCTTCTCCTGCTTGTATTACTGCAATTCACTCTTCGTCAGGCTGCCCTTGAAGAGGAGTTGGAAGCTTCAGCTCAATGCAAAATTTGGTGGCATTGATAGTTATGGTGAGCAGCCACTTGGAAGATTTCTGCACCATGAGCTGCGTTGGCTACCAGTATGCTTCTGGGTGCAATACATGGGGATTACTTTTAAAGATAAGATAATATAACGTATCTTATAAATTAGTTATAAATAAGATAATTTATTGTCCTTCTGTAATGTGTCTGACACACATTAAAAATGAAATTCAGTTGCCTACTCTCAAAAATGTACACATACACAATACACATGTTATGTACTACATATGTATATACCTATATCCTAACATATACTATAAAAATATGTTGAGGCTCTAGAAAAAGTGTAGAGAAAGCAACAAGGATGATTAGGGGACTGGAGACTAAAACATATGAAGAACAGTTACAGGAACTGGGCTTGGCTAGTCTGGTGAAGAAAAGGACCAGGGGAGACACGATAGCAGTCTTCCAATATCTCAGGGGCTGCCACAAAGAAGAGGGAGTCAAGCTATTCTCCAAAGCACCTGAGGGCAGGACAAGAAGCAAAGGATGGAAACTAAACAAGGAGAGAAGCAACTTAAAACTAAGGAGAAATTTCCTGAGAGTTGAAACAATTAATCAGTGGAACAATTTGCCTCCAGAAGTTGTGAATGCTCCAACACTGGGAATTTTAAAGAAGAGATTGGACAACCATTTTTTTTTTTAAATAGTATAGGGTTTCCTGACTGAGCAGGGGGTTGGAGTAGAAGACCTCTAAACGTATGAAGAACGGTGCAGGAACTGGGCTTGGCTAGTCTAGTGAAGAGAAGGACCAGGGGAGACACAATAGCAGTGCTCCAATATTTGAAGGGCTGCCACAGAGAGGAAGGGTTCAAGCTATTTCTAAACCACCTGAAGGCCAGACAAGGAATAATGGATGGAAACTGATCAAGGAGAGATTCAACCTGGAAATAAGGAGAAACTTTCTGACAGTGAGAACAATCAAGCCATGGAACAGAAGTTGCCCTCGGAAGTTGTGGGAGCATCATCACTTGAGACTTTCAAGAAGAGATTGGACTGCCATCTGTCAGAAATGATGTAGAGTCTCCTGCTTTGAGCGGGGGGGGGGGGGGGGGGGGGGGGCTCAACTAGATGACCTACAAGGTCCCAACTCGATTAATCTAATCTAATCTAAATATTAATCACTGTCCATCTTGAACACATGGCGGAAAGAGGAAGCTTGAGAATTCACAAGGTTGATACTGTATGGAACGGGTCACGAACCTTTTGGACCTCAGGGACCACCAAACTTGTAATTTTAAATCCCGCGAACCATTAATATGAATTGTGACTGACGGTGGCTTGCTGACGTTGGTGGGAAAGTCGGTCCCATATTCCAGAGCTGCAGCAGTCACAGGACTGGCCCTTTGGTCATCCCGGAGCAGCTCCTCCTCCACCAGGTGCACCGGCCTGCCATGGACTGGAGGAGCTGCTCTGGGATGACCAAAGGGCCAGTCCTGTGACTCCTGCAGCTCTGGAATATGGGACCAACTTTCCCACCAACATCAGCAAGCCACCCTGGGGCGGATTTCCCTCTCCCCCTGTGGGTCTTACCTTCCAGTTCCAGCTCGCATGGCTCTACTCAAGGTAAGGTTTGCGCTCGGCCGAAGGGTGGGGGCCAGCAGGTAGGTGGGCCATGTGGGTGGCTCAGCCTTGTGTTCTCATGCAGCCTGGATTAATTGCTTTGGGGGGGTTGTGTTTTTTGGGGGGGACATTTCTCGGCAGACCACCAAAATTTTCTCACGGACAACCAGTCGTCCCCAGCTCACTGGTGGCGACCATTGGTATGGAACAAAACTGAATCTGGATGTTCTGCTTAAATTCCTTCGTGGCTTGGAGCAGGGTTACCTAGAGGACATAGGATCTCCCCAATAATGTTTACTGTCCTGTAAGATCCAGCAGGAGAGGCATGCTCCAGGTTTCACCAACAAGAGAACATCATCTGCTGGGACCACCAGAGATTAGACCTTCCCCAATTCTAGTGGCCTTTCACAAGGCACTGAAAATCTGATTTGCCATCTGGGGCCCTAATAGTAGGGGTGAGTCCGTTTCTTGACCTTGCATGTGTGAACTGAATGTTTTCAATTGCTACGTTATTTTATGCTATTTCTATTGTTCTTAAACTTGGTTGTTTTACACTATATTTTTATCCTGTTTTTAACCATTACCTGCGCAAAGTCATACATGCCTTATAGGCGGCCACATTAATGTAATTAAATAAATAAATATTTCATCGATGGATAATTTGCCATAGTGTTCATTTCTTTGATTGGCTCTGGTCTGATTTTGACTAATTCTTTTTTGTCAGTTCATCTCTTGGAGAGCTGGTATCCAGAGTGGTTATGGTGGCTTTCTTATTGTTCACACACCTCTGCATATCCACGTTTTTTCCTTGGCTTCAAATTCCATTCCTCTATTTCTTCTAATCTTTTAATTCCTTCAGACAAGTCATAGAGGTGTATTGTGTAGATATAGGAACCAACTAATTTTTCTTGTAAGCTAACTGAACTCGCTGGTTTGATGGGAAAATTGGAGGAAGAAGTGCTTTGTATGCTGCCTTAAATGTTGGAGGAAAGGCAAACTATAAATATAAAGCATGAAGGAATGAATAGTTTTCCATGTAGCGAAATCTCTTTCTTACAGCTTGCAGTTGGTGGTAAGAAAGCAGGAAAAGGTGAGGCAAGCAGAAAACACTGTTTGGTGAAGATCAAAAAAATTCAAGATGAGAGTTGTGGCTAGGCCCTCAAAGTTCTACCCTAACTGAAACCTAAAATAAAAAGGATAGAGCTTTGATCTAGCCCTGTGAACTCGATGTAGGTGACAGGAAGGGCACCCGGCCAGTAAATGCTCAACTCCATATACTCACCCCAGCTCTACCCTGAATCCAGGGATTATAGGTTCGTAAAAAGGGAGACCTTTGATCTAGTAGCTGTGTTTTCCATCTTGACAAGTGTGAGTACCCTTGGACACTTGCGACAACTATTTCAGCCAGAGATTTATGGAGAAAAGAGCACAGGTTAACCACTACTGCTGCTGAATTTCCAATTAAATTTTATAGGCAAGCAAAAAGAATAGTCAAACATTATGATAAAGGTAAAGGTTTCCGTCAGTCATGTCTGACTCTAGGACACGGTACTCATCTCTGTTTCTTGGCCAAGGGAGCCAGAATTGTCCGAAGACATTTTCCATGGTGATGTAGCCAGCATGGCTCAATGCCAAAGGCGCACAGAACACTGTTATTTTCTCACTGAAGTGGTACTTTAAAATTAATCTACTTGCATTTGCATGCTTTTGAATTGTTAGATCGGCAGGAGCTACAGCAAGGAACCGGAGCTCACCCTGTTGTACGGGTCTCAAACCCAGGTTGTCGGGAGCTCACCCGGGTGCTCGGGTCTCAAAGGCTGCCACCCTTGTGCTCAGGTCTCAAGCATTGCCAGGCTGCCAACTTTCCAGCTGACAAACTCAGCATTTTGACTTTCAGGGTTTTCCACTCACCGTTTATCTTTGCTTCCGACTCTTTTCTCTGCAATTCTTTCTTTAAAATTGCAGTATATCTCATGATAGCTATATCAATCTATTGCAGGGCCATTTGGCTTATTTAGAATCCACTCTGAGAAGAATTTGATTGTTGCTTAAAATGATAGGCACATCCAGGGAGAGAGAGTGGTTTTTCTCCAAATGTGCACACACAAAGCTTACAGATAAGTCTCTGATACTCTTGGCAACTTTGCCTGGTCCCACGCAGTAACGTTATAGGAGCAGGCAGTTGCATAATGACTACACTTCCAAATCAATTTCTAGGAATAATTACTCCGAGGAATCAAATTGACCTTGAAAATAAAGTGGCAGTTAATCACCCTGCAGGGGTCATAAGATAGAGATAGCTGGAGAAGAGAAAATAGCCAGTTGATGGCAGTCAGTGTATATTTGTATACAGTTTTTTCCACCCTAAGGGAACCCGTAATGGTGAGTCATATATTACAGCCTAATAAAAGTTAACTTTCGGCTAATGCAGGAATCATAACAATGACCATCCAAATGGCTTAGCTGTAACCAACTAGAGCAGAAAGTGTGTATGTTGTAAGAAAGACTTTTAAAAAAGAGATCAGGAAGGAAAGCCACAGACTAGACAACGGGTATGTATCTTAGCCCGAAGAACGAGGGAAGGTGGGGGTGTTTTCAGTAGGAACCCTTCTTAGTTTTCTGGAAGTAAGAAGGAAAGGAATGGATCTGAAGAAGCTTCTTGGATGAGAAGTGAAACATCTTCAAAGAAAAACCAGAAAGTCCAGTTGCCTCTTGGAAAAAAGCACCTTTGGAAAGGAAGGGAGAAATAATTTCATTCTTGCAAGATTCTGCTTAATGTATCCTTAACTGTGACCTTAATCTTAACTCACTTAACTGTGAGAGGGATCTCGGAGTCCTAGTGGACAATCATTTAAATATGAGCCAGCAGCTGCCAAAAAAGCCAGCATAGTTCTTGGCTGTATAAACAGAGGGATAGAATCAAGACTATGTGAAGTGTTAGTACCACTTTATAATGTCTTAGTAAGGCCACACTTGGAATACGGCATCCAGTTTTGGTTTCCAAAATGTAAAAAATATGTTGAGACTCTAGAAAGAGTGCAGAGAGGAACAACAAAGGTGATTAGGGGATTGGAGGGTAAAACATACAAAGAATGGTTGCTGGAATTGGGTATGTCTAGTTTAATGAAAAGGAGGACTAGGGGAGATATGATAACAGTCTTCCAATATCTCAAGGGCTGCCACAAAAAAGAGGGAGTCAAGCTATTATCCAAAGCACCTGAGGACAGGGGAAGAAGCAATGGGTGGAAACTAATCAAGGAGAGATCCAAGCTAGAACTAAGGAGAAATTTCCTGACAGTTGGAACAATCAATCAGTGGAACAACTTGGCTCCAGAAGTTGTGAATGCTCCAACCCTGGAAGTTTTAAAGAAGAGATTGGACAACCATTTTTTTTTAAAATAGTATAGAGTTTCCTGCCTAAGCAGGGGATTGGATTAGAAGACTTCCAAATATTTGAAGAATGGTTACAGGAACTAGCCATGGCTAGTCTAGTGAAGACAAGGATCAGGGGAGACATGATAGCAGCATTCTAATATTTGAGGGGCTGCCACAGAGAGGAAGGGGTCAAGCTGTTTTTTAAAACACCTGAAGGCCAAACAAGGAATAATGGATGGAAACTGAACAAGAAGAGATTCAACCTGGAAATAAGGACAATTTTCCTGACAGTTAGAATTATCAATGAGTGGAACCATTTGCCTCCAGAAGTTGTGAATGCTCCAACACTGGAAGAGATTGATAACAATTTGTCTGAAGTGGCGTAGGGCTTCCTGCCTAAGCAGGGGGTTGGACTAGAAGACCTCCAAGGTCCCTTCCAACTCTGTTATTCTGTTAACCTTACCAAAAAGATAGCATTAGAACAGGTAGTCCTCAACTTATAGCCATTTATATAGTGATTTAGTTCAAAGTTACAACAGTACTATAAAAGGGACTTATGGCCGTTTTCCACATTTACAACCATTGCACAATTCCCTTGGTCGCAAGATTAAAATTCGGACGCTTGGCAACTGGCATGTATTTAGGACGGTTGCCGTGTCTGAGGCTCACCTGATCCCCTTTTGCAACCTTCTGACAAGCCAAAGTCAATGGGGAAGCCAGTTTCACTTAACAACCCTGTTACTAACTTAACAACTGCAGTGATTGACTTAAGAATTGTGGCAAGAAAGGTGGTAAAATTCGGCAAAACTCACTTAGCAAATGTCTCATTTAGTGACATAAATTTTGAGCTCAATGGTGGTCGTAAGTCGAGGAATACCTGTATATGATCTGTTGAAAGAAACAAATACAGGTAGTCCTCCACTTACAACAGTTCATTTAGTAACCGTTCAAAATTATAACGGCACTGAAAAAAGTGACTTACGACCATTTTTCACACTTATGACCACTGCAGCATCTCCATGATCATTATGATCAAAGTTCAAATGCTTGGCAACTGATTCATATTTATGACGGATGCAACGTCCCAGGGTCATGTGATCAAGTTTTGCAACCTTCTGACAAGTAAAGTCAATGGGGAATCCAGATTCACTTAACAACCAGGTTACTAACTTGTCAACTGCGGTGATTCACTATGGCAAGAAAGGTCGCAAAATAAGGCAAAACTCGCTGAACCGATGTCTCACTTAACAACAGGAATCTGGGGCTCAATTGTAGTCGTAGGTTGAGGACTACCTGTAATTGTTGCCAGAAGTCAGAACGGCTGCATTGAAGAGCTGGCCTTCTGTTTTATATGGAAATTGAATGCAGTGTGGAGAATGGGTACTTAAGAGGCGCCGTGTGATGAAAGGAAGGAGGAAGGGCGAGAATGAAGGGGCGCTGAACAGGACATGCCTCAAATGCAAAACGAGCGACCAGGGGAACAAAGAGCATCGTGCAGTTTAGTCGATGTAATTGCAAAACAAACATATGAAGGAAAAGTGACCGATTTGACAGGAGGACTGAACAAGCGAGACAGGCATGGATGGATGGAGTTAATGAGATGCTTGAGGGAAAAAAAGAGAGAAATATAAGCGTAGGCAGGCAGCGTGGGAAGAAGTGGGTGGAAGCTAGCTTGGATTGACGGGAAGGACAGTCCTCTCAGTGTCAGTCGGATTACCTTGAAACCACTTGGTTGAAGAGACCACTTGGGGGGGAAGGGGTGCAAGCCGCTTGCCAGTGCCTGTTAAATTGCAGATTTTGTCATTTGCGGTTATGTATTTCTTTTGCATGATGAGGCGGCTACGCAAGGGATGCAGATGGCATCGTTTGCATCAATGTCCATTGGTTGCATAGGCAGATAACTCAAAATCCCTGGGACTGATATAACTTTGTATGTACGTTTTATGTAATGACGCTATTACACAAAGGATGCGAAATTAATGCAAAATTGCCATAACATTTAACTGGATGGCTTCTGTTTATGTTACTTTATGGAAATGTCTGGAACGAAATTGGATCCACTGGCAAAGTCTGTCCTGTGGGTTGTCTGTTAAATTAAGGTTTCATTCTATTTCTTTTTCTCATCTCAAAGTCTTAAGTTCTTTAGCTTCCTAATCCTTACTTCTTTTTTCTTCACTTTGCTTAATGCTGCTAGTAATCAAGTAGTATGACGTGTGTGTATGTGTGTGTGTGTACACATACCCCCTCTAAAGTGGAATCCGTTATAGGGAATATCATCAACAATAATATCAATTTGTCTAATCAAGGAGACAGGTGAAATACACAAAGTCCTCGACTTACAACAGTTTATTTAGTGACCGTTCAACGTTACAACAGCACTGAAAAAAAGGGACTTATGGCTGTTTTTCACACTTACGACCACCGCAGCATCCCCATAGTCACATGGTCAAAATTTAGAGGCTTGGCAACTGATTCATGTTTATGATAGTTATAGTGTCCTAGGCAGGGGGTGATTGGCTGCTACCGGTTTGCCCCGGTTCAGATGAATCGGTTGCTAATTTTATCATTTTTAATGGTAGATTCACTTAACAGCCATGTTACTAATTCAGGGAACAGGCAAATCCCACCCCTGGCTGCCCCTGGCCACCCCTTCCTGGAGTCTCCACATGGCCCATTTTGGATCCCAGGTAAGTGCAGGACCCGCACAGAGGCTCGGGAAGGGCAAAAAACAGGCCTCCCGGAGGCTCCAGAAGGCCAGAAACAGGCCCGTTTCTGACCTTCAGAGAACCTTCGGAGCCCGTGGAGGCCATTTGTGCTCTCCCAGGGGCTCGAAGAACACTTCCAGAGCCCATGGAGGGAGGAAACACCCCCCCACCATGGTGCAGGAGGACGACTAAGCCACGCCCACCATGGCCACGCCCACCCAGCAACCGGGCAGAGAACCGGTTGCTAAAATTTTTGAAGCCCACCCCTGGTCCTGGGGTCATGTGATTCCCTTTTATGACCTTCTGGAAAGCAGTCAGTGGGAAACCAGATTCACTTAACAGCCATGTTACTAATTTAAGAACTGTAGTGATTCACTGAACAAATGTGGCAAGAATGGTCATAAAATGGGGAGAAGCCCAACTGTGGTCATAATTCGAGGATTGCCTGTATTCTTTTCTGTATGAATCATTAGTCATTCATCTGTCTCTCAAAAATCCATAACCGTGTATTGAAAGATCTGCTGAAGACTTCTTAGTAATAATAAAGTTATATTAGCTAATGCTGTGTAAGAAATATGTTTCCTGTGGCAATAAAATATTTAATGAGAGGAATCCAAGTTAGGGGGTGATTAATCCTGCATGCTATGACAGTGCCTGTGTAATATTTTTATTTGGTTATTTTAATTAATCAAATTTATATGGCCATCTTTCTCGCAGAAAGTGACCTTGGGTAGCGTACAGTAGTCCAGTAAAAAAGTAAAAATATAAATGTCATTATATAAAGCCATTAATTATTAAAAAGTATTAAAAACTGTAAAAACAAAATCTAAATCAAAAAAGGAAATCATAGGTGAAGGAATTTATGGTTCCTGGGGGTGAGATTGACACGACACAGATTGAGAGAAAGATAAACTTCAACAATTTATCACTCACGAAAGCAAATTTGCATGGCTTGAATCGGTTAGACTGGTTCAAGCCGAAAGATTTCGCTTTCCAATTTATGACCTGTCAAACCCCGAATTGACATTTCAGGGTGTGAATAAATTAGAACTTACCATTTATTTATGGCGTGTATTTATCTCCACAATCAGTTTGATTCTGGAACAGTAATAATGTTTTTCTTTTGTTATATTTCTATGCCACTTTTCTTCAACCAGTCTAAGTAGTTTACGCACTTAACATGATTTTTATTTTTTTCTTCATAACATCAACCCAGCGAAGTAACAGAATAACAGAGTTGTAAGAGACCTTGGAGGTCTTCTAGTCCAACCCTCTGCTCAGGCAGGAAACCCTATACCATTTCAGACAAATGGTTACCCAACATCTTCTTAAAAACGTCCAGTGTTGGAGCGTTCACAACTTCTGAAGGCAAGTCATTCCACTGATTAATTGTTCTAACAATCAGGAAATTTCTCCTTTATTCTAGGTTACTTCTCTCCTTGATTAGTTTCCACCCATGGCTTCTTGTCCTTCTCTTCAGGTGCTTTCAAGAATAGCTTGACTCCCTCTTCTTTATGGCAACCTCTGAGATATTGGAAGGTGAATGGATTGCCAAGTGCCAAAATCAGTGGTGGGATTCAAATTTTTTTACTACCTGTTCTATGGGCGTGGCTTGGTGGGCGTGGCAGGGGAAGGTTACTGCAAAATCTCCATTCCCTCCATTCCGACTCCAAGGTCTTATTTTTGGGGAAACAGTGTTGAAAGAAATATCCTTCTGGGTTCAGTTCCAAGTGGGGAAAGAGACACTGGAAACATGGAGGCTGCTTGAAAGGTTTAATGGTTACAGGGCCACATGCCCTGGAGCTCCAGAGAAGAATAATCACATGCTTCAAGGTGAGAAGAGAAGGGAAAAAGAGAAAAAGGAGAAAAAGAGAAAAGGGAAAAAAAGTGTTGAGGTGCTGAGAGTACCTGGGTTTTATACACTCTGTTGGGATTTGAATTGGAGCTTGTATTCTAATTGGTTGTCAGACTCCCAGGGGCGGGGGTCTTAACTTTGTAGGCTTGGTCTGGACCACATGGCTTTACCTGAATGTTGGCTAATGCAATCTTCCCAGACCATGTGGTGAGATGGGTAATCCTATCATTTCCTGAGGGCCATCCTTAATCCCATCACCCTGGAGTTCCTTCTTATGTAAAGTATTCTGGCCCAGGCCTTAATGGCCCACCCAATAACAAAGGTGGGGGTGAATTTCTGCTTCTTGAGTTGAGTTTCTGCTTCTTGAGTGACTATTCTTTTTAGGAGAAATATTCTGCCTTTTTTAATATTTCCTAGGCTATTTCAATTTTTCTAGAAGAGGGGTGGATGCTAACTTCCTACACAGGGTACCTGCCCCAAAGATTAAAGGGGAAGGGGTTTCTCTTCCTCTTTTTGCATATCCATCTTGCTTTTCCGTAGAAGGGCAAATTGTCTTCTGACAGGGAAACAATACTTTTAATTCCAGCAGGCAGAAATCCAACCAGTGTAGCTTCTCTTTGGTTTCTCTGGTCTCTTTTAAGTAGCTGCCAAAGGGGAGCCTTGCACGTGAGTCAGATGAGCACTTTATCTATAAGTTAATTTTCGAGAATAAAAGAAGTTTCTTTTTTTTTTGTATCCTGCCTGGGGGATCGATAAACCTTTCACAAACTGTTATCTATTTAAGTCCTGGCTCCCATAAAAAGAATGTAGGGAGGGGGGGAAGAGGATTTATCCCCTTGACTGTAGTCAAAGAACTGAATCCCAAAATAACATCTCAGACCTCTTTTGTGGATAATGATTTGCTGGGGAAAAGGGCTTAATTTAAAAGCTCATTGCAATTCAAACCCATCCTCTGTTTTAATTGCATAGTCCTGGCAATTGTGGGAGTTAAAAGGGCATCTCTGAGTATGTGCTAAGTTATGTTCTCCGCTGATGCTCGATTCCCCTTGAGCTTTGCAACATACAGGGATGTTGCATGTGTGAGTTATCTCTTTTGACCCTTAGCTATTTTGGGTGGTGGCCAACAAACGTTCCCTCAACACTTTTGGTGCACATTTGTCAGCCTGCTCATTCACAGGAGAAATCAACAATGATATACCTGGCTGCTAAGTTTCAATCGAAAACTCCTTGAAATAAGTTTAAGCTGTCCCCCCCCCAAAGTTCAGTTTTCAGTGGGAAGGGAACTTGGAGGTCTTCTAGTCCAACCCCCTACAAAAACAGGAGGGTTTGTCCAATCTCTTCTTTAAAATATCCAGTGATGGAGCACCCACAGCTTCTGAATGTAAGCCATTCCGCTGATTAATTTTTCTCACTGTCGGGAAATTCTCCTTAGTTCTAGACTGGATCTTTCTGAGTTAAGTTTCCATCCATTACTTCTTGTTCTGCCTCCAGGTGTTTTGGAGAATAGCTTGACCCCTTCCTCTCTGTGGCAGCCCCTCAGATATTAGAAGACTGCTATCATGTTATCTCCCCTAGTTCTTCTCTTTATTAGACCAAACATACCTAATTCCTGCAACCATTTGTGTATTTTATCCTCCAGTCCCCTATCTTTGTTGTTTTTCTCTGTACTCTTTCTAGAGTCTCAACATCTTTTTGGTATTGTGGTGACCAAAACTGGATGCAGTATTCCACGTATGATCTTAGCAAAGCAGTAGATAACGGTATTAACACTTCGTGTGATCTTGAAACTATCCCTGTTAGTGCAACCTAGGATTGTGTTGGCTTTTTTGGCAGCTGCAACACACCGCCAGCTCATACATATGTGGTTGTTTTGAATCCCACGTAAGCGCAGGGTCCACATGGAGGTGAAAAACGGGCCTCCCAGAGGCTCCGGATAGGCCTGTGGTGCAGGAGGCTGACTAGGCCATGCCCACCATGGCTACGCCCCTCCAGCAACCGGGCAGAGAACTGGTTGCTAAATTTTTTTGAAGCCCACCCCTGGCTAAAACATACGATGAACAATTGCAGGAATTGAGGATGTCTAGAGAAGGAATAGGGGTGATATGATAGCAATCTTACAGTACTTGATTGGCTGTCACAGAGAAGAGGAGTCAATTTATTCTCCAAAGCACTTCACGGTAGGACAGGAAGTCCTGGGTAGAACATAATCAAAGAAAGATCCTACCTAGAACTAAGAAGAAATTTCCTGACAGTTGGATCAGTTAATCAGTGGAGCGGCTTGCATCCAGAAGTTGTGGGTGCTCATCGTTAGAGATTTTCAAGAAGAGACTTGTTCTGACCCAAACCTGGCTCCAAGAGAGCAAACACGAGACAAAGGTAACAGCACAACCTTTTAATGTTTCATTTACGAATCCCATTCCTTCACAGATAAAAGGCTGCTTCCAACTAATTAGCTCCGATAAGAAAGAAGATAAGAAGAAACTTGGCAAGGCTGCCAAGAACACCAGATAAAATTACTAAATAAGAAATCAAAGAGTCTCCAAACACCAACTCAGATATTCCTAAGGTCCACGAGGCTCAAGTATCAAACTCCTTTGTCTTCTGCAAAGAACTGCTGGCTTTTATCTTCTCAGCTGGTTTTTATCTTCTCAGGGAGGGGCCATTACCTTGCAGCCTTACTCCCAAGTCGCCCATGCTGCTGCAGCTGCTCTTTCCTTCGAGCAGCCCTGCGTGCATGTGTGCTGGGCACAGGCTCCTCGGGGACCTCTTCATCGCTGCTGCCAGCCTCCACAATCTCCAAAGGCAGCATTCCATTCCTTGATGGTCCTGGCCCCATCCCTGCATCACACGCAGGCCCCTCATCTGAGTCCTCGCTCTCCGAGACCTTAGCCGTCTGCACCTGCTGCTGGCGAACCACAACAAGACCGGACTGCCATTTGTCCGGAATGGTATAGGCTCTCCTGAAGGACTAGAAGACCTCCAAATCCCTTCCATTCTTATTATTCTGTTCTATGGTCTTCTACTCTAGACCCAACTGTCTCTAGGGCTGAGAGAGAGAGAGTCTAGCCCAGAATCCCACAGGGAGTTCCCTTCCGTGTTTTTAGTCCAGCATCTTCACCATCCCATCGCTATTTGGGCTCAGAGAGAAGGACTTGGTGAGTTCTCATGGTGATGTAACCCTATTTTAGTGTAGTCCAAAGTAATGGCTGAGCCAAGCCAATTGTCAGGGTTCCAGCAAACCTCCATTCCAATCAATAACTCCAGGACAGACATATCCTAAAGATACCTTTATTTGGATAATAAACTGGCACATCTGTGGAATCCTGAATCTGAAAGTTTTCGGGCTTCCTTCAATATTCAAACTACAAATCCATCCCCCCTTGGCCATCATCACATCACATGGCCCAATCACAATCCGTCTTAAAATTAAGATTATTGTTTCATTCTGCGCCATACTCCATGACCTTAAACTAACAAAATAATTTTATTTTGTCTACTTAGAGCTACTCAATTGAACCCCTCCACTTCTCCCACTTCCTCAGGTTTGTGGCAGCGTGGGAGCATCAACTCTCAAAATGGCTTCCAAAGCGGACCCCAATGTTACTGTTTCCTCATCTCAGAACTTAAGAAATGGACTGTTGGGATTAAAGTAAGTTTAATGGAGCCCAACACTCAATTTCCAGTGGTAAGGTAGATGCAATCTGGAAATCTATCAACATCTCTTCCTGCCTCACTTGCCTTTAGCATCTTGGGAACATGAAGCAAAATGCTGCCTAAGGACAAATCATTATTTATTTATCACATTTATAATAGCCAACCAAGTCACAAAATGAGACTCCGGAAAGGAGTTCAGACTTGCAAGTTTCTGTTAATGTTTATAGTAAAGTATATTTTCCCCCAAATTAAAAGATGGATGCTCCTTGAGAGGAAAGCTATGGCAAACCTAGACAGCATATTAGTAATGCATGGCTATAGGAGTTGGACCATAAGGAAATTGTGGTGCTGGAGAAAACCCTTGAGAGTCCCTTGGACTGCAAGGAGATCAAATCAGTCAATCCTAAAAGAAACCAGAGCCTAGTCATGAAAATCACTGACTTGCAGTGGGTTTCATAGATTAGGGATGCCAATCTGGTGAGATCCAAGAGCTGATGATGACCACACATAATTTTTCAATGCAGGGATTTTGAGTAGGCGACATAAATATATAGGATATTCCCTTCCCTCCCTAACTCTTCCCCGTCTCTCCTGCTATCAGTGCAAAAAATAAAAAAAAATAAAAAAAAATAAACCACCAGCTGCTTCTTGCAAAAGGAAAATCAATTACAATAATAGCTGCTTGGGGAGGGAAGAGGGAAATTAATAAAAATTGCCAAGTACCAACTGCTGAAAACTATTGATCATCCCACAGGCAAATGTAATGAGAGTTGCAATGAGCTAATGAATTTCTTCCTCTTCAGTATGGAAAAATTTGCTTTTCTTTTAAAATGGGTGTATGTGTGTGTGGGGAGAACAAGCCACTAAAAGATGAAAGCCTTTCTGAATTAGCTTTGATGACTGGAAGGGGGAGGGAAACAATACAAAGCTCCCAGTAAATTGATGAAGATGATGAGCTTAGCAGCACTTGTTAAATAGGGTAACTAAATGGAAACACCAAGTTCAGAGGCAGTCTACCTTGGTACGCTGGTTTCTGTAAAGCAGCAGTTCTAACGTTTTTTACCTCAGGATGTTTTTGTCTCCTTAAAAATGATAGGACCACAAAGAGCTTTGGTTTATATGGCTTATATCTCTCAGAGTTTATCCGATTAGAAATTAAATGGAGACAGATTAAAATACAGGTAGTCCTCAACTTATGACTGTAATGGACCCTGCCCATCATAGTCATAATGGCTATGAAATAACCGACCCAATTTTACGATCTTTTTTGTGGCATTCGTAAAGCAAACCAATGGCTGACTGTGAACTGGTTTCACTGAAAACTGGAAGGAAATGCCAGTTTGGGGTAAAACCATTGTAAAACATGGTCACAGGACCATGCAAACATCTGTAAACATGGGCCAGCTGCTGAGCACCCAACATGCAATAATATGACTAAATATGTGGATGGGTGGGGCGCAGAGGTGGTATTCGGCAGGTTCTGACCAGTTCTGGAGAACTAGTAGCGGAAATTTTGAGTAGTTCACAGAACCGGCCAATCCCACCTCTGACTGGCCCCGCCCTTATCTATTCCCTGCTTCCCGAGTCCCAGCTGATTGGCTGGGTCTTCCTTGGTTGCCCTGCACAGGAGAACGGAGCTGGAAAGCAGGCTGGAGCTGGAAAGCAGGCTAGTGGGGTGGGGAGGGAATGGGGATTTTGCAGTAAGGCACCAAGCCATGCCACGCCCACCAAGCCATGCCCACAGAACTGGTAGTAAAAAAAATACTCTCAGGTAGGTCCATTTCTAACTCTGAATGGTCACTAAGCATCCAGTGGTAAATTGAGGACTACCTGGATTTTTTAAATTTATTTATTTATTTATTTATTTGATTTATATACCGCCCCCTCTCCCCGAAGGGACTCGGGGCGGTGAACAGCCAATAAAAACACATATACAAGGTACAAAGTATGAGACAACATAAAATATTAAAATTTAAAAACTGAAATACAATATGGCTCTAATAAAATATAAGCAAGTATTAAAAAGATTAAAACCCGATTAAAATTTAAAAACCCCTAGGCCAGTCCGGCCTGCCGAAATAAATGCGTTTTGAGCAACCGACGGAAGGCCATGAGATCGGGGGCGGCCCTTACCTCCGGGGGTAATTCATTCCAGAGAGGGGGTGACTTTGTAAATACCCCAAAAGAGTTTCAAGGACCCCAGGGGTTCCCCATTTCACACATTTTGAGAACTACCGTCGTAGAGCAATGCCGAGAGTTCCCATCTGCTTCCCTCTATGGGGTCCAGAAGCAAGTGACTGGCCAGTTGCTAAATTAAATTGTGTTTAATCTTGCAAATGAAGCTCAGTGTGCATGTTTTCAAATGAGTCTTGACTCCTGGTGAGTACACACGGATAGCTCTGTGATGTTTTCTAGGCACGTTTCCGGAAGCGACTTACCCTTGCTGTCGTCTTTCTAGGGCTGAGAGAGAGGGACTGGCTCAAGATCACCCAGAGCTGGCTATTGTGCCTAAGGCAGGATTAAAACTTGCAATTTCTCAGCTTCCAGAGTCCAGAGCTTTGAATCACTACCATTAAACAGGTTCGGAACACCAAGAATAGAGTTATAGCACATTATCTACTTCTGAATGCGAGCACCTATGGGTTCCTGTTACTTTGCTCCTCTGATTAATGGAACTAGAAGCATCGAGGTAGCATATGGAGAATTCTGATTTTTCTGAACCACTTTTAAATATTTTACAAATGCTTTCAAATTACTTCAGTTAATGGCTCATACCTGGAGAGCTCCTGTAGATTATCAAAGCCAACTCCTTCATCAACCTACAAAAAGAATCTTAAACAACATTTTTCATTGCTTGCCTCTTTGACAGCATAAGACTGAGGAGAAAAACACAGTGAAGTCAAACGTTGCTAAGCGCATGCTGGCAAATTAAGTCTGAATATTATTTCAGAAATTCTTCTAAGTTAATGCCAGAATTTCTCAAATGGGGGCAGGTTTCTCAAAAAGCAAAGACATATCATTTTCTTCATCATCTTAAAGGCTAGAAAGCTAAAGAAAGACCTTTCAAGTTCTGTGAAAAGAAATATAAGATAGACCGCTAATCTTACAGTAAAACAAAAGGAGGCTTGATAAAAGCATAAATGCTCAAATAAAATATTCTAATACTGTATCATAAAAATATTCTTACATGGGGGTAGAAACCTTAATTTGTTTGAAAGCTAAATTCTTTTGAAATTGGGATTTCCATACATTTTTATCCTGAATTGGAATATACATGGAATTGGAATATACATGGAATTATGCTGGCTGATAAAAGAATTTGGGTTAAATATTAGAAGGAATTTCTTTGTGAGGTGAAGAGTTGCAATTGGGCATGTAGTGTGAATTCTTTGAAGTAGGAAGCAATGGATTCTTTTTGGATGTCCACCAATCACAAAGGCCGGGGCAGCAAGTGTCCTATGTCAGCAAACAGCTGGGCTAGATGATCTTTAGAGTTTCCTTCTCATTATATGATTGTATAAATAAACTCATTCAGCATTTGCCATTAGAGCTCCTGATCTATTTTTCTATCTATCATGAACCATCAATTTATGGTATTTATATGTATGGTATTTAGGTTTCTTCAGGTATTTTTCCACATCTTAATATTTGAGCTTTTATCATAGCTTTTATGAAAACCTATTTATTTCATCAAGCCGGTCTGGCCTAGGGTTTTTTAGGGGATTTTTATTCGGTCTGGTTTGGTTTTAGCTTTTAACCCCTTTATATTTTTTTAGCTTTTCAGCCTGTTATATTTGGTTTTTTAATTGTTTTTAATTCTGTACTGTTTGTATTTTGATTCGGCTGTGCACCGCCCTGAGTCCTGTCAGGGAAATAGGGTGGTATATAAGTTCAATAAATAAATAAATGAATAAATAAATAAATAAATAGCGATGTTTTGGCAGAATCTCATCTACCATTCTCAGGCTTGTGAATTGGGTTCTTTTTAATTTTGCATGTCAGACTTGGCAGCCGTTTTTTGTTTTTTGTTTGAGGGAACCAAATTAATCTCCAATACTGAACACTTCAACAAGAGAATAATCAGGGAAGCCATCGAAATAGAGAAACACCCCCATAACATGAATAAATGGGATGATGCCTCCCACCTACCAGACAATTGGAAACTAGTCCTTATCAACAAACGAGACCCAGCCATGAAAACCAACACCGGACCCAAAGCAACACATGATGCCAATCTCCCTCACCAGACTCAAACCCAAACCCACCCCATAGACGAAAGGCAACCACCATTCAGAAACCAGACCACAGCTGCATCACCAGCTGCCACACACCCCGACCCCCAAACCAAGCAAACTGACACACACCATGAACACAGAGCCAGGTCTCAAACTCGGAGCCAAACCAAAACCCAGAATGTCACATCACAGCCACCCGCTCAGGATATCACATCACAGAACTCAGGAGATTACATCACAAAACTTCAGGATGTTGCAACACAGCCAACAACCCAGGAGATTACAACACAAGACCCAGGATGTCATAATAATAGAACTCAGAAGGTCATCACACAGCCCATTACCCAGGTTATTATGACCCAGGAAATTACAGCACAAGACCCAGGATGTCAAAACAATAGAACTCAGAAGGTCATCACACAGCCCATTACCCAAGTCGTTACAACACAGGAGGGTGATAGACACACAGCCAATACCTCAGCCACACATGTTCTTAAGAAAAAGCCAGCCAATCTGCAAACATCAACTCCATCAACCAATCAAGAAATGACAACATGACAATCCCCACCAGTATATATAGGGAGACAGCAGCTCAGATTACGCTTTGCTTGTACAAGCATGAAGCCGAAAGTACCGAAGATGGTGAGTGAGATCTCATTGAAACGTTGCCAAGACACTCTCAATCTTAAACGGGAAAAGACCCGAACACGCCAAGACCTGCATATATATATATATATATATATATATATATATATATATATATATATATATATTTATATTTCCCTTTTATTTCTACATAAAAAACCTCTTTTAGTTTTACCTAAAGCCCTTCTGTTTTATTTAAACACGGGCAAATAAAAGCTAGTGGAAACCGATCACCATTTGAAGAATTAACGTCCGTGAAGGACAGCATATTTCAGCTTTCTGGTGTTTACCTTGAAAGCATCCCAAATTGTTTTTCAGACATCGGGATGGCAGAGATCCAAAAGTCGTGGAGGGAAGAAGCCTGAAAGGAGGTGAAACAGGAGAGGCCTTTTCCAATATTCCTAAACATCTCAAGGGCGGCAGAATAAATTAGAAAAAGGGAAAACTCGACTGCCTTTGGAGGGAAGAGCAAATTTCTGACCCATGGAACTGAATGGGTATTCCTGGGCCAACCTCTACTTTTAGAGCCCAGCTCATAGAGCTATTTGTTATTCTTATTATGTATTTTTACCCAGTCTTTATTATTCATGTTGTGTACTGACTGAAGTCTTCACTCAGGTCCGTGTTTCTGGTGGGAAACATGGACCACTGCCATTGGCTGATGCTGTTTGACAGCCGGCTATAAAAGGAGCTGTCAAACAGCATCAGCTGTTGCCGCTCCAGCTGGCTGCCGAGTTAGCGCGGTAGTCACGGCAACCCTTTATTCTGTAAATAAAGTTAAAGCTGAAGTTGCTCTGGTTGTCTGCCTCAGTGATTCCGCCGCTCTACAACAATTCATGTAGAAGATATCAGGGTTCCAAGTAATAGATCCATAGCAAGCAAATCTCCGAGGCAATTGGATTCCTCAAAGGGTAGCTTTATTGGAAATATCATATTGGCACCTATCTGGTGAAAACTGACTCTTGAGGGTTCCTGTGGTTTTTACCTAATTAAAAGCAACTGTTTTTCACTTTCTCAAAACAGTCACATGGTCCAATCATGGCTCCGTCCAGTAACATCCTTCCAGGGACCAGGTGTGAGAATGTCCTTGGTTTTCAAGAGAAAGTGTTTTGTTTTGGCTACAAAGTCCCAATTATCTCCCCCCCTCCCTATCCCTCAGCTCCAGTGTGGCAGCATTGAAGCTCCAAGATGGCTTCGGTCAGATCAGCTTCAGAGTGAAGATACCTAATACTCATTCCTCTTCCTCCTGTTTTCACCACCACAACAACCCTGTGAGGTAGGTTGGGCTGCGAAGAGAAGGCTTGGCCCAGTCACCCAATCAGCTTACATACTTACAGCAGGGTAGACATCAGTCTCTTGATGATTGGCCCAAAGTCACCCAGTCGGCTTTCATGCCTAAGGCAGGAATAGAACTCACAGTCTCCTGGTAATTGGCTCAAAGACACTCAGCCAGTTTTCGTGCCCCAGGTGGGATTAGAACTTACAGTCTCTTGGTGATTGGCCCAAAGTCATCCAACCGGCTTTCATGCTTAGGGCGGGAGTAGAATTCAGAGTCTTCAGCATCTGAACAGAATAGAATAACAGAGTTGGAAGGGACCTTGGAGATCTTCTAGTCAACCCCCTGTTCAAGCAGGAGACCCTATACTATTTCAAACAAATAACTGTCCAATTTCTTCTTAAAAACTTCCAGTGCTGGAGCACCCACAGCTTCTGGAGGCAAGTCATTCCACCCATGTGTGTCCATGTCAAAAAAATCAAGATGGCTACCTATATATGTGCAAAAAAGATGGATCTTCACTTGGTTGGCTGCAGCCACCATTTTATTCCCTCATCTTACTGTCCGTGGCCCACTGCAAATGACATAAAACAAAGAAACTGCAAAAGGCAACATTTTTTGCAACTGATTTGGAGAGAAGAAAATTCCAAAGATGCTGAATTTATGCTAAATAATTTTAATGGCAGCATTGTCCACAAAATTGCAAACTTCTATTTGCAATGAAATCTAGAGTCTTGCTTTTAATTTATTTTTTTTAAAGATGCATGCTGGTTCTTTTTCCTGCATCAAGAAAAGTTTACCATACTTTTGAAATATTATTTTTGTCCTTCCCATATTCTGACTGCCAGCTTTGAATAAATCCTTTTTAGAAGAAGAGCACAGTGGATATTTTAAATGCCAATTTGAACAGCTCCTTTAGAACTACAGTAGGCTAAAACATTTCTTAATTAAGGTGATGCTTGATCTGATCCATTGATGAGTCCTCATTAAGCTGGAAAGCTTTGACAAGGGGATTGTTCTGTGTTCTGCTTGATTAGGAGTGGATGTTAACTTTGATAAACTAACAAACAACAAGATGGCTCAATGTCTTTATAAAAGAGTCAACTTATTCTCCAAAGCACCAGAAGGTAAGACAAGAAACAATGGATGGAAACTAACCAATGATCCAAATTCTGTCAAGGATCTTGGGAGTACTCATCTCTAATGATTTAAGTGATAGAGCCCATTGTACCTACATAGCCAAAAAGGCATTAAGAGTTGTTAACCTAATCCTACATAGCTTTTTCTCTGGTAATATCACACTACTAACTAGAGCATATAAAACATTTGCTAGACCAATACTCGAATATAGCTCATCAGTCTAGAACCCACATTACATATCTGATATTAACACAGTTGAAAAAGTCCAGAAATATTTCACAAGAAGAGTTCTCCACTCCTCTACTCGTTGCAGAATACCTAATGCCACCAGACTTGAAATTCTAGACCTAGAAAACCTAGAACTATGCCGCCTTCAGTCCGATCTAAGTATAAAATCATACATTGCAATGTCCTATCTGTCAATGAATACTTCAGCTTCAACCTCAACAATATACGAGCACACAATTGCTATAAACTCAAAGTAAACCGCACCAAACTTGATTGGAGGAAATACGACTTTAGCAAGTGGTCAATGTCTGGAATACTCTACCTGACTCTGTGGTTTCTTCCCCAAACCCCAAAAACTTTAATCTTAGACTGTCTACTATTGACCTCACCCCTTTCCTAAGAGGTCTTTAGGGGGGTGTGCATAAGTGCACTAACGTGCTCACCGTCCCTGTCCTATTGTTTTATTTTTCTTATATGTACCCATTTCATGTATTCATAACTATGTTTATACTTATACCTATTATCTTGTAAGCTATTGACAAATCAAATAAATAAATAAATAAACCAAGGAGAGAAGCAACCTAGAATTAACGAGAAATTTCCTGACACTGAGAACAATTGATAAGTGGAACAACTTGTTTTCAGAAGTTCTGAATGTTCCAACACTGAAAGTTTTTAAAAAGAGATTGAACAATCTCAGATAGGGTTTCCTATTTGAGCAGGGGGTTGGAATAAAAGAATGGAATGGAATGGAATAGAACAGAATAGAATAGAAGTAGAAAACAGAGTTGGAAAGGACCTTGGAGGTCTTCTAGTCCAACCCTAGGCTCAAACAGGAACTCCTATACGATTTCAGGCAAATGGTTGCCCAACATCTTTTTAAAAACTTCCAGTGTTGGAGCATCGACAACTTCTGCAGGCAAGAAGTTGTTCCACTGATTGTTCTGTCAGGAAATTTTTCCTTAATTCTAAGTTGTTTCTCTCCTTGATTAGTTTCCACCCATTGCTTCCTGTCCTGCCCTCAGGTGCTTTGGAGAATAGCTTGACTCCCTCTTCTTTGTGGCAGCCCCTGAGATATTGGAAGACTGCTGTCATGTCTCCCCTAGTCCTTCTTTTCATTAGACTAGACATACCCAGTTCCTGCAACTGTTCTTCATATGTTTTAGCCTCTAATCATCTCTGTTACTCTTCTCTGCACTCTTTCTAGAGTCTCAACATCTTTCACATGTATTTTTGTTGTGTTTTGTGCCTCTGTGATTACTTTATTCCTAACTCCATTTATTTCAAGTCTTCATCCTTTATTAATTTATTTTGGAAATAATTGATATGAAAATTTATAATGGAGGTTTTAATTACATTACAGTAAACTGTTTGAACTGGCAGGAAGTCTGATTAGATTAGAGCATTACAATAAATTATAGCCTCACACACATAAATAACCCAAAGGCAGAAGTGGGATTAAAGGAGATCTTAATTTTATTTTTAATTTTATTTTCTCTTCTTAAGATAAGACCCAAACCCATCAACCTCCAATGATAAAAAAATGAGGATTACAAGTAACTTTTAAGAAAAATTTCCTAGCCTGATGGTCTTTTCCTCAGTGGAGCAGGTGGTCTTGAAAAATGTGTTAGGGTTTTTCTTAATATATGGTACAGAACACAGATACACAGATGACACAATTTTTTTTTAACATGGCACTCGACTTACAATTGCAATTGGGACCAGAATTTCCGTTGCTAAGCAAAGGCATTGTTAATTGAAGCATGCCTGATTTTATGACCATGTTTACCACTTCGTCACAAGTGCATCGTCACAGCTGTTATATCAATCAGGCAGTCGTTAAGTGAATCCAGCTACCCACATTGCCTTTATATGTCAGAATCAGTCTGGTAAGATTGCAAATAGCCACCACATGACCCAGGGGTGTTACAACAGTACATGCCAGTTGCCAAGCATCTAAAATTTGATCATGTGACTGCAGGGAATGAGGTGATGGTTTTAAGTGTGAGGACTGGTTGTAACTCACCTGTTTTCAGAGCAATTGCAATTTCGAACAGTTGCTACACAAATGATTGTTAAGTCGAGGACTACCTGTATAGGTAGTCCTCAATTTACGACCACATTTGAGTCCAACACTTCTATTGCTAAGTGAGACATTTGTTGAGGGAATTTTGTCCCCTTTTACAACCTTTCTTGCCACAGTTGTTAAGCGAATCACTGCAATGGTAAAGTTAGTAACTTGGTTGTAAAGGGAATCTGGACTCCCCGTTGACTTTGTTCGCCAGAAGGTCGCAAAAGGGGATCTCATGACCGCAGGGGACACTGCAGCCATCATAAATATGAGTCAGTTGCCAAGCGTCAGAATTTTGATCTTGAGAATATGAGGACATGGCAATCGCGGTAAGCAGTGGCGGGATTCAAATAATTTCACAACCGGCTCGCCCAGGGTCAGGTTGGCTGTCGTGGGAGATGTGGCCCAACTCTGACCCTGAGCGAACCGGTTGTTAAATTACCTCCCCGCCCCAACTATCAAAGTAGATCCGCTACGCTGCACTGCCATGGAGAAACGGGCAATGGAGCAGCCAGCATGAGGGGAGGAGCGGGGAGGAGAAAGAGGGAAAGCGCCCTTCTCCGTCCCTCATGCCGGCCGATCCGTTGTGCGTTTCTCCATTGCAGCGCAGTGCCCAGGATCCAATTTGATAGCGGGGGCGGTGGTCAAGGGTGGGCTTCAAAAGTGTTAGCAAAGGCTTCTCTGCCCGGTTGCTGAGTGGGTGTGACCATGGTGGGTGTGGCATAGTCAGCCTCCTGCACTACAGCGGGTGGGGGGCGTTTTTGCCCTTCTCGGGCTCTGGAGGCTTTTCTCGAGCCTCCAGGAGAGGGAAAATGGCCTCCCTGCACTCGGGAGGCTCTCATCATTCCTGAACTTCTAGGGAGCCAGTTTTTAGCCCTCCCTGAGCATCCCCACAGGACCTGCACTTACCTGTGTTGACAGAAATATCCTTCTGGGTTCAGTTCCAAGTGGGGAAAAAGACACTGGAAACATGGAGGCTGCTTGGAAGGTTTAATGGTGTACAGGGCCACATGGCCTGGAGCTCCAGAGAAGAATGATCACATGCTTCAAGGTGAGAAGAGAAGGGGAAAAAGGGAAATTTAGATGCTGAGAGACCCTTATATAACCTCTGTTGGGCCTCACCTTAGTGTTTCCTGTTCCTGTGCAAGAAATGAATCCCATTGGCTGTCAGACTCCCAGGGGCGGGGGTCTTAACTTTGTAGGCTTGGTCTGGACCACATGGCTTCACCTGAGTGCTGGCTAATGCAATCTTCCCAGAACATGTGGTGAGATGGGTAATCCTATCATTTCCTGAGGGCCACCCTTAATCCCATCACCCTGGAGCTGAAGTGGGGGCGGGGGGGGGGGGGGGGGCGGGGAGGGAGCTGCAGGAAGCTGCTTTGTCTTTAAAACGTATTTCTCCTTTTCTCATCCAGGGAGATATAATATTCTGCCTTTTAAATATTTCCTAGGCTATTTCAATTTTCTAGGAGAAGGGTGGGTGCTAACTCCCTACACTTGCATCCAAAACTGGCCACGTGGAGACTCCTGGGAAGGGTAGTAGGGGGTGGTTCAACCCCCTTCCCAGGTAAGCACCAAAACTCTGGACCCCAGGAGGCAAAAATAGCTTGCTCATTCCAGGTGGCAAGTTCATCCTTCCACAAAAACTTCTAGCTCC
This sequence comes from Bungarus multicinctus, assembly GCA_023653725.1. NCBI lineage: Eukaryota > Metazoa > Chordata > Lepidosauria > Squamata > Elapidae > Bungarus > Bungarus multicinctus. Next base: position 158,553,477 of record CM042838.1, on the reverse strand, counting down.
CTTAGATTCTTAAATACAGACTAGATTGGCAATCCTGTGTGACACGACATTCCCTAGAGTGGCACCGGGGGGGGCGGGCTGGATTGGATGATCTTTGAGGTATCTTTTGTCCTGATAATATCATAAGTTGGAGCATAAGCACACCAATGTGCCTACCGTCCCTGTCCTACTGTTTCTTTTAATTTTTCTTATATGTATCCATTTCATGTATTCATAACTATGTTTATACATACCTGTTATCTTACAATCGCTTGACAAAATAAAATAAATAAATAAATGAATAAAATAAAAAAAGGTTTGGGAAGCAAAAAAAGTCATCCACTTCCCCCCCCCCCAAAAAAAGACATGTTTGTGCAGCAGCTGTGGGAGTTTGCTTTAACCAAAAATTAGCAACGAGGCCAAATAAGCTATTAAGCAAATTCTCAGGATGGATAGTTTATCTGCCCGGGGGCTGACAGTTAATTAAGGAAATCGATTGCGGCAGGGTTCAAGCGGCAGGATCTCCCCTTCAGCTTTCTTGGCACCTTTAAATAAGCCAAGAAAATACCCTGCTAATCACTAAAAATGACTCAGGTTTATCCGGAGTTTTTTGGGTGGGGAGAGGGAAGGAAAGAGGGAGGGACACTGGGATTAGCGAGTGTTGCTCGTCAGGCAGAAACTTCACATCAGCCGAAATGAAGGCCTCACCCACTCCGAGCTGCAGTGCATGGTTGTATCCTTCACCTCCACTGCCTCGGCATCCCAAAGTGAGATTGATCAGGTATCCTTGAGTTGTATGGAAAGAAGTGGGTCTGGGAGAGTGTGTCTCCCTTAAGAGATTCCTGCCTTTCCTGTCTCTGGTGTACGAAGACAGGACATCATTTCTCAAGACCTGTCAGCTGAAGGGAAGTTATTATAGAAGTAAATGATGCTGCAGAAAATAGAAGGAAAGGCACCTTCGGCTCAAGCTTGGTTCCTGCTTCCTGTATTCCTCAACCTTGGCAACTCTTAAGATGGGTGGACTTCAACTCCCAGAATTCCCCAGCCCAGGGGAAATCCACCCATCTTAAGAGTCGCCAAGGGTGAGCAACCATTTAGGCTTTGTAGTCCCCCGTTAAAAATACTCTGATTTTTCTTAGCTTCTAAGGCTAAACCTTCCAAGGCTAGGCCTTCTAAGGCTAGATACAAGCAGTCCTCAACTTATGACCATCACTTTTGAAGTTATGACAGACTTCCTCAGAAGTACCTGTGACCCAGTTTTGAATTTCTGATGGCCGTGCTTCTCCTTCCTGCAGTCACATTATCACATTTTGGGTGCTCAGTTACCAGCCCAGCTTTATGGCTGTTTGCACTGTCCTGTGGTCACATAACCACATTTTTTGATATTTTTTTTGCCAAAAAAGCAGCATTTACTTCCAGTTTTTGTTAAATAGCGACCCAGTGAACAATTGGTTTGTTTAATGACTGCAGTGCTTGCTTAACAACCATGCCAAAAAAGGTTGTAAAATCGGGTCAGCCATGACTTAGAATTATGACTTAGGACCATAAGAACTGCAGTGGCCCAATGGTTAGAATGCAATACTGTAGGCTAATTCTGCTGACTGTTGGCTGCCTGCAATTTGACAGTTCGAATTTCACCTGGCTCAAGATTGACTCAGCCTTCCATCCTTCTGAGCTCTGTAAAACGAGGACCAGATTGTTAGGGGCAATTATGCTGACTCTGTAAAATTGCTTAGAGAGGGCTGTAAAGCACTGTAAAGTGGTATATAAGTCTAAGTGCTATTGCTATTGGTTCCAATACAGTCATAGGCCAAAAGGACTACCTGTGTAGACTTGCTGAGTCATTTCATGGACAAGTTTCCAAATCAGGGAGGGGAGAAATTATACACAGACACACACATCCGTAAATAGACAATAAATAAGTTGTGGTTGTACATATTGCGGGGGGAGGGAAAGGTAGTACGTCTGTAGAAAAAAAATGTATGAAGTTGTCAACCATCTTTTCTTTGATAGAAGTCCAATATGGGGATGAGAGAAAAGAGTGGTTTTCAAGGACAGAAAGGTATAGAGAAGGAGAACGAACAGGGTTGCTATAAATTATTTTTAGCTCGGTTCCTTTTCTTTAATTCAGAATTTTTATTTTGGGGGAGGGGGCTTTGAAGGCCTTTGTTGACACACATCGCATCACATTGGATTGGCAGGTAAATAACTTTAGTTTAAACTGCGGTTTCATGTAAGTGTTTGATTGTAAGACAAATGGGTAGCTTCAAGGACCTTTGGCAAAGGGGCCTGCCCTTCTCTATAAATGCAAACCTTCAGGGAGAGATTGATTCTAAATCATAACACGTTAGGGGAGCTGCATCTTGGTCCTACAGTTAAATTATAGGTCTAGCAGGCTGCTTTACTTTTCAGCTGGCAATCTGAGTCTCTCTGGGATCAGGCTCAAACTTGAAAGGGGCTGAATGCATTAATCCTATGCTCGCACCCCACTTTGGTTACTATCTTGATAGAAATCTTGCACTGAATCTTGAATGAAGCAAATTGCTTTGGTTAATAAAGGCAAGTTTAAAACCTAACCAAGCTTGCAAGAATGCCACTGCTAGGTTTGTGCCTGATCTGGTTAACACTTCCTTTTGAATATAGCTGTGAAATCATTACAATAGGTGTCATGTATGAAAAGATGCTTTCCTTTTTGAACTGTATCTTGTTTCATGACTCGGAGAAATAATCTGCAAATACAGTTTAATCATTGTCACAAGTGACAAATTTTATTTGCAGAGATCTAAGTTGGAAGTGTGCAGACCTTGTCAGTTGAACTCGTGTTAATAGGAGCTGCGTGTTCTGAGAAACGTCCAAGAGAAAGGAGGAAAGTTTAAAAACCCAGGTCAATAGCTTGAAACCTGGGCGCTACAATATATGGAGCTGTGGGTTTAGTTCCATGTAGCCCTAAATCTAATTTCTACCATGCTCTGCAAATAAAGAATTCAGTTCTGCGGCTACAGCGAAACATTACAATGATGCTCAATGGGGATAAATAAATGAGAAGTGTTGTAAGCCGCCTTGAGTCGCCATGTGTGAGTAGGCGGCAATATAAATTTTCTAAAATAAATGAATAAAAGAGGAGGGGAAATGGTCCAAAACAAAATGAGGCTCCTAAGTCACTTCTGGCTCCACTTCTGGCCAGTACTTGCTATAATCTCATCTATCGTTAATACAGATTTATAGGTAATACATAAAGAAATGCAATTCTTAAGATATAGAACCAGTGGTGATATCTTATTGGTTCGGGCCAGTTTCAGCAAACTGGTAGTAAAAGAAACAGCTACCTGTTCAGCTGAACTGGTATTTCTTTTTTTCCTACAATCAGCAGTGCCAGGATCCCCCTCGCTGTCTTATTGCTTCACCCAGAAGGCAAAAAGGGGAGCGGGTGGAGGTGCTGCACAGCTCCCTGTGCACCCCTATTTGCCTCCTGGGCCTCAGGGAAGCCTTCTGGGAGGCTTCCCTGAGGCCCAGGAGACAAAAATATGGAGCTGCAAAAAGAAGCAGCCATGCCCACCCAGTCATAATGGCCAGGCCCACCTAGCCACTCCCACCTAGCCTCACCCAAAGAACCGGTAGTGAAAATATTTGCATCCCACCCCTACATACAATGTAGAACATCAGCAGAGTTGGAAGGGACCTTGGAGATCTTCTAGTCCAACCCTCTGCTCAAGCAGGAGATACTATACTATTTTGGACAAATGGCTGTCCAGTCTCTTCTAAAAAGCCTCCAGTGATGGAGCAAGACGTTCCATTGGTTGATTATTCCAGGTGGCTTTTCTCTTGGTTAGTTTCCATCCATTGTTTCTTGTCTGGCCTTCTGGTGCTTTGGAAAATAGGCTGACCCCCTCATCTTCGTGGCAGACCCTTATATATTGGAACACTGCTATCATATCACTCCTAGTCCTTCTTTTCCCTAGACATATCCCCTGGACTAGACATACATGAATATATAAATAGTGCTGCTTTCCCTAATCCCAATGGATGATCTGGCCAGATTCACTTAGTGACCGCATGATTCACTTAGCAACTGCAGTGATTAGCTTAACAAGGATGGAAAAAGATCTGTTCAATTGTATCTGATTCCTGGTGATTCTATCGGCCAGCTCTCTCCATATCTTCCAATCTAGCACTGCTTCTTTGACTCACCTAACAGTTGCCTTACTTAGCAATGGAAATTCTGATCCCAATTATAGTTGTAAATTGAGGATTACCTGTACTAATTTCGGCTGTTAAATGGATTCAACCCTATGACAAGTAACTTTTGAACTGAACATTTGAAAAGCCCCCAACTTGCTGTTTGGAGTTATGACCTACCCAATATTAACTTGCAAGCCAAACATTTCAGAAAGCACACCAAATGCATTATGGCAATATTTCACGCCTAGTGGCTGCATTGAGCTGCCAAGAGGAACACATCAAATTAGCCTAAAGTTTTCTGCACACAGCAGGGAGAAAACATTACAGTGAGTGCAATAAACATCTTCAACATTCTCAAGATGTGTGTTTATACAATCCAAGCACTGCTCTTTTTGTGTATGTCAAAAGGCTGGGGCTTGGAGTGCAATTCTACACCCATGTTGCAGATTTTCACATTTCTTGGGCAGGGTGAATTTTGCACGTACTTTTTCGAATCCTCTCCATCTTCTCTGGCATCCACATCAAACGATAATGCCAAAATGATGTGTACAGAGTGATACCAAAGTGTAAACTCCACCTTTATCTTCTTCCATTCTGATTTGTAATTCGTGATATTGTACATGTTTCATAATTTGCTTCTCCTTGCTCCCACCGATGTGCCTACTACTCCAGCCCCACAAGGACATAAATATCCTTAAAAGATGATAAGCCACGGATAAGTAATCCCCAAAATTGTATTTTTCATTGCATTTTATCTGGCTGTATACTGCCCCGAGTTCCGTCGGTAAAGGGGGCGGTATAAAAGACCAAATAAATAAATGAATGAATAAATAAATAAAATGCAACAGGTAAATAAACAACTATTTCCAGCATGCACAAACCACACACCTAAACCCCAGCTACCAGATCAAGGTTGCAACAATCAGATTGATCCTTATACACCTGCAAAATGACACAGAAAACTCACTGGGTAGTTATTTTGATCTTGCTAGGGCTGCATACTGGTACAAAATGCGGCCGCGTGGGTGGTTATGGGAGCGTCTAAAAGCTCTCATGTGACGCTTCTCCTGCGCGAGCTGCATTGGTTGCCAGTGGCCTTCTGGGTGCGCTTTAAGGTTCTGGTTTTGACCTTTAAAGCGCTCCATGGCATCGGACCAGGCTATCTGCAAGACCGCGTTCTGCCGGTAGTCTCCCACCGACCTGTGCACTCCCACAGGGAGGGCCTCTATGTGCCGCCTGGTGACCCCGAGGAACAGGGCCTTCTCTGTTGGGGCACCCGATCTCTGGAATGGGCTCCCCCCTGAGTTGAGAACGACCACCGACCTTAGGGTGTTCAGGCGTGATTTGAAGACCTGGCTCTTTGAGCAGGCTGGCCTGGGCTGATCTTAAATTGATTTTAATGGGGTTTAAGTAATGAATTTTAAGGTTGGCATTTTAGATTCGGTAGCAGCCCTTATTTAATTCTATTTTAACTTTTGTATATGTGTTGTTTTAGTAGGCTAGAAGGGCAGTATATAAATTGAATTAATTAAATAAATAAATAAATAAATTCTATTTTAACTTTTGTATATGTGTTGTTTTAGTAGGCTAGAAGGGCAGTATATAAATTGAATTAATTAAATAAATAAATAAATGTGTGTGAGGGGAACCTTTACTTTTGGGCTGCAAATATATATATGACCAGTAGTTGGCAGCAAAGATTTGTAGGATTATGTCTGCTGCCATCTAGTTTTCAGCTGTATTCTTTCTTTCTCTGATACACACATCTTTTTAAAGAGTATATCAGAGAGAGAGAGAGAGAGAGAGATGCTCTGTCCTACATATTGGCAAAAAAAATCAGAAAATAAAATACAGGCTGAATAATCAAGATCTTGTTGATGATCCAAACTCTGTCAAGGATCTTGGAGTACTCATCTCAAATGACCTAAGTGCTAGAGCCCACTGTAATTACATAGCCAAAAAGGCATTAAGAGTTGTTAACCTAATCCTACGTAGCTTTTTCTCTGGTAATATCACACTACTAACTAGAGCATACAAAACATTTGCTAGACCAATACTTGAATACAGCTCATCAGTCTGGAACCCACATTACATATCTGATATTAACACAATTAAGAAAGTTCAGAATTATTTTACAAGAAGAGTTCTTCATTCCTCTACTCGTTGCAGAATACCTTATGCCACCAGACTCTAAATTCTAGACCTAGAAAACCTAAAACTACGCCCCCTTCGGTCCAATCTAAGTATAGTATATAAAATCATACATTGCAATGTCCTACCTGTCAATGAATACTTCAGCTTCAACCATAACAACACAAGAGCAAACAATAGATACAAACTCAAGGTTAATCGCACCAAACTTGATTGCAGGAAATACGACTTCAGCAAGTGGTCAATGTCTGGAATACTCTACCTGACTCTGTGGTTTCTTCCCCAAACCCCAAAAATTTTAACCTTAGACTGTCTACTATTGACCTCACCCCTTTCCTAAGAGGTCTGTAGGGGGCGTGCATAAGTGCACCAATGTGCCTACCATCCCTGTGCTATTGTTTCTTTTATATTTTATTTTTCTTATATGTATCCATGTATTCAGAACTATGTTTTACTTATACCTATTATCTTGTAAGCAATTGACAAATAAACCAATAAATAAATAAGAGATAGATTTTAACTCTTTGATGCCCTCCAGTGGCTACACATGTCCATTAACTCCTATGCTCCCCCTTTTAATAAAATCCCACTAAATCAACGTCCAGCTTCATTTATTTGTCAATTGCTTACAAGATAATAGGTGTAAGTAAAACATAGTTATGAATACATGGATACATATAAGAAAAATAAAATATAAAAGAAACAATGGGACAGGGACGGTAGGCACATTGGTGCACTTATGCATGCCCCCTACAGACCTCTTAGGAAAAGGGTGAGGTCAATAAGTAGATTCATGCCTCTCAGGAAGCTAATATGCTGGTTGGAAAGGCAATATAATAGCCTTCTGTCCCTCTGCTCTATGAGAAAGTTATTCCTTGCAGGCGAATTGCATGCTGCCCAAAGAAACTTGGCCTGCTAAATCTCAAGGAATACGGGTGCCAGCATCCTCTCCTTGCTGTGGGTTGGCTGTTTTCAGATCTAGGGTAGAGATTGTGAAAGCCAGACTTAGAGATTACAGCAGGGAATTGGTGCAAACCAATGTATAGGCTGATGTTTAGTCCAGAAGAAGAGAAGACTGCGGAGAAATATGACAGCTGTCCATCAAATAGCAGACAGGGCAAAATCATTCAGAGTTGTTCCAGAAGATAAGAAAAGAAACAGGATGTTTCAATTTACTGCATATGGAAATAGATTTCCTTCTAATAGAATACTGGACATCAGGAAAAAAAATCTTAAAACTTAAAAGAGTAGTTTAATACAGGAAATCATCAGTTTACAACCATTTGTTTAGGGACTGTTTAGGGAAGTTACAGTGGCACTAAAAAGTGACTTGTGGTTGTTGCAGCCTCCCCATGGTCACATGATCAAAATTTGGATGATTGGCAACTGGCATGTTTTTATTGTGGTTGCAATGTCCTGGAGTTGTGTAATCATCTTTTGTGATCTTCTGATAAGCAAATTCAATGTGGAAGCCAGATTCACCTTGCAACCATCTTATTAACTTAACTACAGTGATTCAATTAACAACTGTGGCAAGAAAGGTCATAAAAAGGAGCAAAACTCACTTAAACTGTCTTGCTTAGCAATGGAAATTTGGGGTTCAGTTGTGGTCAAAAGCCGAGGACTACGTGTAATGAAACAGAATGTCTTGGGAGATGCAGATATTCCTCCGCTGGAAAGATGTAAATCGAGGATGTATGTAGCAATGGATGGCTACATTGGCAGAACATTGGACTAGATGACCTCTAGAGTTCCTTCCAACCAAACCAGACTAGGTAAAGGTAAAGGTTCCCCTCGCACAAATGTTTCTGGCTCTAGGGGGCACTGCTCATCTCCGTTACAAAGCCGAAGAGCCAGCGCTGTCCGAAGATGTCTCCATGGTCATGTGGCCGGCATGACTAAATGCCGAAGACACACGCAACGCTGTTACCTTCCCACCAAAGGGGTCCCCTATTTTTCTAGTTGCATTTTTTACATGCTTTCGAACTGCTAGGTTGGCAGAAGCTGGGACAAGTAACGGAAGCTCACTCCATTATGCGGAGCTGGGGATTCGAACTGCTGCGCTGCCGACCTTTCTGATCGACAAGCTCAGCGTCTTAGCCACTGAGCCACCGCGTCCCTTAAACCAGACTATGACTCTGCTATTTACACAGATCTGAAGATGGATAAGGCGTTTTTTTGCTAGAGGCGTGTTTCTCAACCTTGACAGCTTTAAGAGGCATGGATTTTAATTCTCAGAATTTCTCCACCAACCTAACTGCGCGGGGGGGGGGGGGGGGATTCTGGGAGTTCATGTCCACCCTCTTAAAGTTGCCAAGGTTGAAAAACATGTACTAGACCATCACTTTTAAAAGTTTACTTTTTTGGCCAGATTATTTAGACTTATATATTATATAGATGTTAAAGAACCCCCCACATCAGCTCCTATGTAGACAGAACACACAACAAAGGAGAAGCGACAGTTATTAAGCTAAAAGCATTATCTAAAGATCTTGGCTTTCAAGCAGGACTTGCGGCTCAGACATTTTGGGTTATTAAACGACACTTTAAATCAAATGGGTTTTCCTTTAGGGCTGTAATCTGGACAGCTCTGCTGCTTTGCCTTAAAAAGTGAGGCTGAGGAACTGTCGAGGTGTGTGTCAGAATCGTAACAACCAGCTCTATAGAACTGGTCCAAACTGGCAGAATCCCACCCCCAATCATGTCCCCTCCTTTCCTAGGGGATCCCACTGTCCCCTCACTTTCTGCTTGCAGAAGAGAGAAGACTTTGAGAGAAGTCTGGTTCTTGGTTATAGTAGCAAGTATGTCACCTCCGCTCCTTCCTTCTATATGTATATCCTGTATGGGGGTGGCTTACTCAATAGGTTAGGCTGAGACATCATGGATATCCTGCCTCAGTAACCTTGTTAAGATCTCATTTTGAAAGCGCAAAGCAGAGTAAATGCTTCAGGCATCATCTTTTCTTTCAAGGACCTCTCCAAGTCCAACAGTGTCTTATGTTGGTTTTTTTAAAAGGGTTAGCTGTGGTTCATGATTACATTTACCTGAGATGGGCTTTCCTATTGTTTGTGCTGCTTAGCTGTGTGATGCTAACTGCACTTGTTTGTTCTCGCCCTCAAGCGTATCCATGCAAAGTTTTTTGTTTTTTTCTTTAAAGCTGGCTTGTTGCAGAACCCCACAGCGATTTGGACTGAGTGGCGATTTGGACTGAGTGACGGGCCCAAGGTCACCCAGCTGGCTTCTTCTGGTGAAATCTCCAGCTAGACTGGAGGGAGGGTATTAAGAGGGGCCGAGCTTAGAGTCCTTGCACTGCAGAAAGCTGCAGCCGAGGCCATACCTCCCCAGAATCCCTGAAGCATTACTCCCTTCCCAAGGGAATGCACTCGGTCTGGAAACATTCGTGTAACACGAGTGACTATCAATGAAACTTCTGCTTGAGACTATTCACAAGTAGTTTTTGTTGCATGTGCCTGACACTTCTGACTCTATAAAGAAAAACACTAGAATTTGGGTTTCCTGCTTTGAATCCGGTGTCTTTCAGCACAAACCACACTGGCTAAAACCATCCACCTATGTATTTATCCACCCACTCACCCACCTGATGCTGCCACCTAGTTTGGTAATGAAAGGTCTGTAAGAAAACAATCAAGCTCAGAGAGCACCGAGGACCCCAGTTCAACCCTGAACTTCAAATATTTTCTTCTATTAAAAAAAATACTTGGAATGGGTGGAAATCAATCTTACAGGTTCCCTGCCGTTAATTGTATTTTGGGAACATCCACCCCAATAATTATAAAATCAGAAACCCCCCCCCTTTCCAAATCTATGGCAACCTTGAGAGTAACTGCAATTCCTGAATGTGCCCAAATTAAAGGGTGACTATCCCTCCTTTTTTCCCCAACAGGGGCTAATAGACCTTATTAATAAAATGACTCAGCTGTCTTCAAACAACCAATATTCAGTGGGTATACTGCCTCTAAACATGGGAGTCTTCATACATTAGCCCTCATGTTAATATTGCCTGATGCCTTCCTCCTCCTGATTAATGTGTTAAAAATAAATATTCAAGGAGTTAAAAGAAGCAAAAGGACCCCAGAGTTGAGAACAGGAATATCTAGAAAAATCAAATTAAAAGGGAGCACCGGTTTTCACCTGAAGCAAAGCAAAATAGGTGGGAAGAGGAAGACCGTGCTCTGTGATTGGAGAGAGTCAATCTCTGGGTTTCTTAAAAGGCATTGCCACAACTGAGAAGAAATTTCTCTCTCCATCTCAGACCAGCTCCTGCAAGCCACGTGAATAACACCGAGCTACCTGGGAAAATAGTTTGAAGAGCTCTAGGGCAGCATTCTAATATTCCCATAAAGACAGAGCTCTGCAAAGGGAGCATGCTTGGCATGTAGAATATCCCAAGGGGAGGAGGTGGGAGTGGGTGGGGGAGAGGAAGCAGAAATTCTGAGTCAAGGTCACCGTCGGTTTCTTAAGACAACACGAGGCAGACAAGGCGGCTTCCAACATTCCTGGGTCTGACAAAAGCGAAGCTGCAGAATTCTCACAGAAACCCGAAGTGAAAATGCAGGTTCCATCATTCCACTGAAAATGGGAGGCAAGAGATGGGATTCTTAGCTGCCAGGTAAATCTTCTGGGGTCTGTGACAATTCGCCATGGCCAACTCGCTGCGGGACAAGAGTTACACTAATATCAAAGAAATGGTGGTGGAATAGAATCATTAAAGAAAGTGTTAGGGTAATAAAGAAAGGAAAGAAGTAAAATATATTATAGAGAGAGAGTAGAGATTTACTCTATAGGCATGTCTTACCTTGATGTTAGGCAGTTGTTTTCCTATGTATGTAGAAGGATTTATTACTCTATAGGCATGTCTTACCTTGATATTAGGCAGTTGTTTTCCTATGTATCTAGAAGTATATGTCTCTATAGGTATTTCTTGTTGTAGAAAAAATTTCTCTAACCTTTTGTAAAACACATGCCTGCAATTAGTTACATCTCTCTCTCATATGAAGACACATGATTATCCCATCTAAATCAATATGAATGGAACGTACTCCCTGGGAACGTTAACTCTCTACATCTGGAGCAATGTACACCCTTTTGAAGTATGCTGTTAATAGCCCTCTTAAATGGTAAATTGTGATCGAATAACAGACAATAGGAGAAAGGATACTGAAAGATAAACAAGTGCCAGGAGGACATTTGTCTTTTTGCAGGAAAGATGTAAATCAAAGTTAGAGTGTTTTACAATGCAGTTACTCTACTTCTATAAGAATCTTAAGAGTTACTTTCACCTATATGCTTTGTAACTTTCCTCACATACCTGTGTGTATGAGAGGAGAGGTCTTACCCTTTTATTGGTCAATAAAAGTTAGATTTTGTTCTTCAAAGCCTCTGCTTAAGTTCATTTTTGGCACATCGTGATCTTAAGTTATAGCTGAACCTTACAAAAGGGTGCAAAAGGAGGGACAGATATGAATGGCAACAATTTTTTTTATTTTATTTAAAATAATTAAATGGAATTTAATTGACAGACTAGAACACTGGGCCGTATCTAACAAAATGAAATTCAATGTAGAGAAAATAGTCTTACACTTAGGCAAGAAAAACCAAAAGTACACATATAGACTGAGTGAAACCAGGCTCAAGAGCAGTAACTGTGAGAGGGATCTTGGAGTCTTGTGGACAACCAGCTAAATATGAGCCAGCAGTGTGCAGCAGCAGCCAAAAAAGCCAACGCAATCCTAAATTGCATTAATAGAGGGATACAATCGAGATCAAATGAGGTACTTATACCACTCTATAAAGCCTTAATAAGACCACATCTAGAGTACTGCTTCCGGTTTTGGTCACATTATAAAAAAGATGTTGAGACTCTAGGAAAAGTACAGAGAAAAGCAGCCAAGATGATTAGGATATTGGAGACTAAAACATATGAATGATTATAGGAGCTGGGCTTGGCTAGTCTAGTGAAGAGAAGGACCAGGGGAGACAGGATAGTGGTCTTCCAATATTTGAGGGGCTGCCACAGAGAGGAGAAAGGGGTCAAGCTATTTTTTAAAGCACCTAAAGGCCAGACAAGGAATAATGGATAAAAACTGAACAAGGAGAGATCCAACCTGGAAATAAGGAGAAATTTCTGATAGTGAGAACAATCAACTAGTGGAACAGCCCTCGGAAGTTGTGGGAGCATCATCACTTGAGACTTTCAAGAAGAGATTGGACCCCCATCTGTCAGAAATGGTGTAGGGTCTCCCGCTTGGGCAGGGGGTTGGACTAGATGACCTTCAAGGTCCCTTCCAACTCTGATTACCTGTTTAAATTGTCCCACAGCGTAGCCATGGTTGAGTTAGCTGTGGCAAGCTGTCCCATTCCCAGTCTTCTGACCCAAGTCATGCTGGCAAGGCAGAGATTAAGGAGGGTCTGTTTATGGCTCACTTATTGCAGTGACAAATGACCCACTGTCAGCTGCCCCCGGCCCCCGCCCCCTGCCAGATGGCTCTGGGACTGCCTTGTCCTCAGCCCTTGGGCTCTCAACTCCCATTCCCACGCCTCCTCCGAATCAGGATCTAACACAGCCATGACACGAAGTTCCCTGCCTTGATAAAATAAAAAGTGTGGGAAGGTGGGTGGCTGGAAATAGGCAGCTACGACTGAAAAAGGGACTCTGCTGTCTTGACCAAGAGCTGTGGGGGGTTTCATTCTCTGCTCTGTTTAAAAGCCCAAAAGGAAAGCTGGAGGCCCAGGTTTCTTTTATGCATGGCTAGGAAATGAAGGAGACGGGAAAGCTGGCCCTGCTAAGCAGAACAAATAGCTGCCGTTCAAAAGAAATGGAATTATGTTGCCTTCCTTATGCCAGATGTCTCCGTCAATATCGCAGGCTGCCAATTTGGGGCAACTGAGCCTCGAAAAGGGTAAAGTCATCATCTGGGTCTGGGAGAAACAAGCTGAGAGGACCAGGGTTTTTTTTTCCTTCCCCCTCCCCACCAAGGGCTGGCTAAGGACAACTTTCTGCTTCTCGTCTCTCTCCCACGCAGAGCGTCAAGAGTGATTTCACTTTCTATGCAATTAAGAGAAATCCCTGCCTTTTCCTCAGTTTGCAAAAAATAAAATAAAATAAAGCCAATTGTTCTTGGGCAACAATGTATGGGTGCAGTTCGTGCTTGGCAGGACCCAAAACCTCTTTTTCCAGCCAGATGTTGCTGGGAAAATTCAGCAACAGGCCATATGGTAAAGAAAAGCAATTTGCTCTTTCTCCATGGAGCGATGCTGCTCCTGAACATGTGGCCTACATTGTTTTGCTCTCGTTTTAGGCCCCATTAATAAGATCACAAAAAAACCAGCTCACTGGATCAATTATGGCCGTCTAGAATGACCCACTCGACAGTCGAAGAAGTCTGTAAAACAGGGCTGAACGGCTACACTCCTTCTATTTGTGACTTGCAATTGGTGTTCTGAGATGGACTCTTCCTGAAGGTGAGCATTTCGCTTTAATTGTCGTTCCACAAAAGCCCAGCATCTTCCTTTCCAGTGGTGTTCAGCAGATGCTCTGCAAATCTCCCAGGCAGGACACACACAGTAGTAGAGCCATTAGCTAGGAGACAGACAATAACATTAAAGGGAATTGGGGGTGGTGGGGGGAGGGGAATCAAACACTTGGGTTAACAGTTTTTGTTTTGGTGTTTTGTTTTTTAAAAAAAATATGTAACACAATGAATAACGTTTTGGCTGAATACAGAAACAGAGGGCTTTTTTTTCTCTAAAGAAAGAGAATTAAACAAGATAAAATAAAATCTGCTACATGGCAAATGCATCCTGAGGTTGGCGCTGAAACCGGCAAGTCTACAGAAGCCAAAGGAACTGTCTTGAAAGAAGCCTAACTAGACCTCCTGAGATCTGAGCATGTTGGTAGAATGACGGACCAGACAAAAAGTCCACAATTTTTTCTGCAAGAAGAGTAGCAGGTCAGTTAAAAAGACACCCCCACCCCCCATGTTTTTTTGCTGGCCTGTGACCGTAACAAAAATAGTTTTTTCCCCTTCTTATCATATCAGGTTGCCCTTGCAGGGAAGGTTTTTCCCATCCTTTCCAAATGAGGAAAACATGACAAAATACGATCTTCCCCATCTCTCCACTTTTTTCTCTCCCCAGCAGGATCTTGAGGGCAGGTAGCCTCTGTGCTCAGTCCAGCTGCACGGGTCATTCCTCTGGCTTAGTCCACTGTCCCTCTGCCTGGCCAATTACAAGGAGGGCATGAGGGCAGTTCCACTGACTGAGTGGGATCCATTCGAAGCCCATGGTTGTCTTCAACCCCTGGAAGTTCCCAAGCACACGAGGAGTTCTAAAGCAGCCACGTGATTTCCACCTGGAGAAAAAGGGGTTGATGGCATCTGGAGGAACATCTACAGTGGCTCTGTTTGTGGAATGAAAGGACTTTGTAGGATGGAAGGAAGCTCTTTTCCCTGTTGGGTTATTCTCCTTTCATACTGTCTGCTGTTACCCATAAAGGTATTTTTTTGGAGGGGGGTAGGGCTCCTCCCCGAACACCTAGAGGCTACAGACTTCCATGTCCAGCCCTGCTGGTTACGAGAGGTTATCTCTGCAACTGTATACATCCCCATCAAACATTGTCAAGGAGGAAATGGCTCTGTCCAAGATGAATCTCGACCGGCTTGTCTCTCCTTCCACCTCTAGCCAGGATTTAGAGGCTACTCTATTTGGCTGAGGTGATGATAGAGCTAGAGAAGTCGAAGAGACTCTTGTTGACCTTCCGCAGGGTGTTGACTTCCTCCTCCAGTTCTGTCACCTGAATCTTCAGTTGCTCTTGGTCGCCCATCAGATTCTGTGACGAGAGAACAAACCACGGTAAGAATCTGGGAAGGGGGCCCAGGGGATCTACCTACCACCTACCTTGGTTCTTCTGCATCTCGACAACTTTAAGATGGGGGACTTCAAGCCATGTTGGCTGGGGAATTCTGGGCTTTGAAGTTCACCCATCTTAAAAGCTGATGAGATGGAAAAGGAGTGACTTACCTGTGGTAGGATAAAGGTCTGGAAGAATTGGGTCAACTTCGCTATTTTAAGGCCAAGACTTTTAATGGTTTTAAAAAAAAAAGGTCTTCTCTTGAGTGGTTGAGGGAAGAAAAAGCAATTGTTTATACAGTCCTCAACTTACAACCACAATTGAGCCTCAAATTTAAGTTGTTAAATGAGAAATTTCTTAAGTGAGTTTGCTCCATTTTACGACTTTTCTCACCTCAGGTGTTTTGGGATCTCTAAGGCAGGGATCTCCAACCCTGGCAACTTTAAAGACTTGTCATGACTCAAAACAAGCAGGACATTTTGGATATTTAAAAACCCTACACATGGTCAGATGCCAGGTTTGGTGGCCAAAAATGAAGCAAGACATTGAGGATTATGTAAAGAGTTGTGCCACTTGTGTCACAAGGAAAACCAGACCAGGAAAACCTCCAGGATTATTACAATCTGTAACAGAACCATCCTGGCCTTGGGAGGAGATAGGGATGGATTTTATAGTAAATTTACCTGAGAGTGGGGGGACACACAGTCATTTGGACCGTAGTGGATTTATTTTCCAAACAAGCACATTTTGTTGCATGCCCAGGACTACCATCAGCCAGGAAATTATCCAAAATGATTGTGAATCATATATATAGATTGCATGGAATGCCTCGCAGAACCATTTCTGATAGAGGGGTTCAGTTTACTGAAAAATTCTGGAGGGAATTTATAAAAGCAATTGGATCCTCTCAAGGTCTAAGCTCAGGATTTCATGCACAAACTAATGGGAAAACTAACCAAATTATTGGACAATATTTAAGATGTTATATAAATTATCAACCAACTGGGCTCATTTGCTGCCATTTGTAGAGGTTGCTTATAATAATACTATACATAGCAGTACTGGATTAACATCTTTCTAAATTAATACTAGGATGGAGTTCATTCCCATGCCTAAATTGCCAAGGGACCCCCCACTCCATCCATGTCAGTAACTGAGTTGGATGGATACAATTAAGGAGTCTTGGCTGAGGAACACTGGGAATTGAAGTTCACAAGTCTTAAAGTTGCCACGGTTGGAGACCCCTGCTCTAAGGGAAACAAACAGGTGAGGAAATTCTGCAGCCCCCAGCCAAGTCCCAAGCTGCTGAGGGAAAAATCGTATGTTAAGACAAATGGCTTTTCCAAATGTACCTGAGTGCTCTTTCACGACACAGGTACAAGTAGTCCTCAACTTACGACCATAATGGAGCTTGCCCCTTATGGTTGTAAACCACCTCAGTCCCAATGACTGAGCCAATTTTGCAATCTTTGTGTGGCGGTCATTAAATGAATCCTACAGGACCTGGGTTTTTGCCGACAAGGCAAAAATGGCAATTCTCAGCAAAAATGCCACAAAACGTGGCCACGTGGCCGCAGGACGCTGCAAACAGTTGATTGCTGAGAAATACAATCATGTGATTTTTGTGATATTCATGACCCAGTTCTGTTGTTAACTGTTCCCGGGGAGGCCTGTGGGGCCTTAAAGCAGTTGTTAAGCGACCGGTCATAAACCGAGGAGTATTTGAATTGCAAACCGGTTTTGGGTTAAGTATCCTGGGTCCCGACACTTCCGTGGGGTTGCAGGTAGAAGGGAAGATGCCAAGGTGCCTCACCTTTTCTTTCGTTGAGCACATCTGGAGAT
Organism: Bungarus multicinctus; assembly: GCA_023653725.1. Lineage (NCBI taxonomy): Eukaryota > Metazoa > Chordata > Lepidosauria > Squamata > Elapidae > Bungarus > Bungarus multicinctus. Next base: position 158,536,457 of record CM042838.1, on the reverse strand, counting down.
ATAAGCGCTCCGTTCTTTCCAAGTAACTCTCTTCCGAACCCTGTGGAAGGCAGAGGGAAAAAAATGAACACAGAGGCATCGAAGGGTTAAGCCTCCTTTAGAAGCTGCTTCGATGCCAAAGGGAGCCTTAAGTCAAAGCTGCACGCTTGTTTTACAATGACGCCTGGAGAAAGGAACAAGGGGTCACAAGGGATCGCTAAGTAGCTCTTGACAACGTTGTGACACTAAGGAATGGATCATCCCTTAATGGACGGCTGGGGTTTTAGAATTCAGGCGAGGAAAGGAAAGATCAACCAGGAGGAAAGTCACAAATGGGTTTCCAAGAAGGCCTTCTTCAGAAGGAGCTCACAGGGTAAGTGGACTGGGAAAAAAAACAACAGACCAGACTAAGGAAGGGTCCTTGGTGCTCTATGCCCTTGCTTGTTTTCTTGCAAACCTTTCATTACCCTAACTAGGTAACATCATGGTAAGTGCCACGGTGGCGCAGTGGTTAGAGTGCAGTACTGCAAACTACTTCTGCTGCCTGCTGGCCACCTGCAATTTGTCAATTCGAATCTCAACAGGCTCAAAGTTGACTCAGCCTTCCATCCTTCCGAGGTGGGTAAAATGAGGACCCAGATTGTTGGGGGCAATTATGCTGACTGTGAAAACCGCTTAAGAGAGGGCTGCAAAGCACTGTGAAGCAGTGTTTACAGAGTCAGCATATTGCCCCCAATAATCTGGGTCCTCACCCAGATGCCCACCAGAATGCCTATGGCATTTTGCTCTAACCCAGCATGGGGCAATCATGATTGATCTCAAAGAGGGTAAACCTGGTGAGTAACAAGGTGGGAGACTAATGCAATAAAGAAATACCAAGACAATCATAGTGAAAAGTAGGTTGTCTGCTTGACCACTAGAAATCAACAAGGCTGCCATATTAGATTGAGATGCGGGGGGGGGGGGGGGGGGGGAGGATAAAGGAAGTAATCAGAGGTAAGCCATCGGTTGTCAGATGAGACTCTTGGGTTGCCATGAAGCTAGAACTGAAAACCAAGCTCAAAAAAAATCACAGGAATAAGGAACAGGAGAAGCTGTGTTCCTTCAATTCAAATGAATCACCTATTTTAGGACTGTGAGCACCTGATGGCTGGTTTCCATCAGGGGTGATCCCTGACCTGATTCTCAGGCATGTATGATCAGCAAAGGGAAGAAAATACAGGTAGTCCTCAACGTACTAATAGTTCTTTTAGCCACCATTTGAAGTCACAAGTGCGTTGGAAAATAGTGACTTATGACCGTTTTTCACACTTACGTCCATTGCAGCATCTCCATGGTCACTGATCAAAATTCAGATGCTTGGCAACTGACTCATATTTATGACGGTTGCAGCCCTGGGGTCACGTGATCCCCTTTTGCAACCTTCTGACAAGCAAAACCAGATTCACTTAACAACCAAGTTACTAACTTAACTGTAGTGATTCGTTTAACCACTGTAAGCAAGAAAACTTGTAAAATGGGGCAAAGCTCACTTAACTGTCTCACTTAGCAACAGAAATTCTGGGCACAATTGTGATCGTAAGTTGAAAGCTAGCTCCATGGCCAACCAAACACACAGGAGCTGGAGCGAAACATCTTCAAAGAAAAAACAGAAAGTCCACCTGCCTCTTGAAAAAGCACCTTTGGGACAACCATGATCTGGATGACTGAGAATCTCCATGGACATTCAGGGTTGAACTATTAGGTTCTTGCTGCTCTCCGAGCTTAGTTGTTCTCTTGCCAATGTTTCTCCTCTGTGAGACCCCTCATTTTCTGGACATAAACTGTTTCAACTCCTACCCTCAAAATGATGCTATAGAGCACTGCACACCAGAACAATATAATTTGCCAATTGCACAGTGGCAGATAGGAAAGCACTCCAGAGGGTTAACATCATTGCCCAGAAGGTCATTGGTTGCCCTCTCCCCTCTTTGGAAGAGCTTTATAGCTCCCAATGCCTTACGAAAGTTCAAAACATTCTCAAAGATCCATCTCATCCTAGGCACTTCCTTTTTTTGAAATATTACTGCCTGGTACAGGATAATAAAAACAAAGACAAATAGGCTGAAAAACTGCTTCGATTCTAGGACAGTAACTCTACTGAATTCTACTGTATAGTGCAGTGCTGGTGCGGTGTCAGGGGTTTTCGGTTCAATGCGTGGAGAGTGAAGGATGTGTGTTTGTGTTTATTTTTCTGGTCATGATGTGCACTGAAGATGGTGTTTGATTTCATTGTATGAGGTGCAATGACAATAAACCAGACTAAACTAAAGGAAAGGACAGTTTTTCCCTGAACGCCATCACTCTGCTAAACAAATAATTCCCTCAACACTGTCCAACTATTTACAAATTCTGCACTACTATTACTATTAATCTTCTCATCGTTCCTATCATTCATCTCCTCCCACTTATGACTGTATGACTGTAAGTTTGTTGCTTGTATCCTTACGATTTATACTATTTCCTAGTACGATTTGATTGCTTATTGTACCCTATAACTATTATTAAACGTTGTACCTTATGATTTTCAACAAATGTATCTTTTCTTTATATGCACACTAAGCATATGCACCAAAGACAAATTCTTGTGTGTCTAATCACACTTGGCTAATAAAGAATTCTGTTCTGTTCTATTCTATTCCTACTCCATATTATATTCTCTTCCAGGCTAGGGAACATCAGTGTGAAGGAGAGGGAGGTGTTTCAAATGGTGATGTTATTTTGCCCGATAATGAAATTTCTGCTGAAAGGACCATACTGACACACACTTTATTATATAACCTCAGACAATTTTACAAAAAGAGGGCATCGTGAGTTGGGTGATCCAGCAAACCAAGGCTCTTCCTTAGACTTTGGAACACTTTTTCTGCTGCTGAACCCAAACAGCTACACGTAGTCCTCGACTAAGCCCAATATTTCTGTTGCTAAGTCAGGCATTTGCTAAGTGAGTTTTGCTCCATTTTACGACTGTTCTTGCCACAATTGTTAAGTGAACCACAGCAGGTGCTAAGCCAGTAACAGGGCGATTAAGTGAATCTGGCTTCCCCCACTGACTCTGCTCGTCAGAAGGTGGCAAAAGGGGACACTGCCACCGTCATAAATTCGAGTCTGTGGCCAAGCGCCTCAATTTTGATCAGGTAACCATGAGGATGTCGCCTCTGTGGTGTTAGAAACAGCCATAAGGTCCTTTTCCCCCCAGTGCCGCTGTAACTTCAAAACGGTCACTAAATGAACTGTTGAAAGTCAAGGACAACCTGTACTGGCCAGATTGTGGACACTTTGAATGGATCCCTCTCCTCAAGGGCCTGTTGGGAAGGAGGGGACCAGAATTGCCCTTCAAACCATCTTCCATATTTGCAGCAGAGGCCAAAGAAAGTCGACATATCCTTGGGAAGGAGAGAAGGACACCCCCCCAGCCCCTCCCACCTTCCCTTTGCACCCCAGTGAATGACAGCAATTCATCAGGAACTCCAGACATGCAACCCTGAGAGCCGCTTGCAGTTCTAGTTCGGGAAGTGACATGGCGCTGATAAAAGGAGACAGCCGATCTTTATCTCGCGCAGGCTGGCTCCTGGGATCTGCAGAAGCAATTGGGCCCTCCAGGCACAACACCCCGCCTCCCCTTAGAAGACCTAGCAATTGGTATTATTGCTGTGTCTTCCGAGATGAAGACGGAACACCACCACCTCCCTCCCCTTCTTCTCTCCCTCCCTCTCTCTCTCTTATGAGCCACGGGAAACAGCACAAGCAACTTTGCTGCAATCTACACTGGATGGACAAAAACAAGCAGGCACAGTTGTCCCACTCCACTTCCCTGTTCTTCCGAAACCTTTCCGTGATCCAGGATTCCCTGATTCATGATGAATGTATTTAGGATGGTCATGATTATCACTTATAGCTTTTATGTACACTGAGAGGTTATGCACCAGAGGTGTGGTATTCAGCAGGTTCTGACCAGTTCTGGAGAACCGGTAGTGGAAATTTTGAGTAGTTCGGAGAACCGGCAAATACCACCTCTGACTGGCCCCCCTGCCCCCATCTATTCTCTGCCTCCCAATCCCAGCTGATTGGCTGGGTCTTTTTTGGTTGCCCTGCACAGGAGAACAGAGCTGGAAAGCAAGTTAGTGGGGTGGGGAGGGAAATGGGGATTTTGCAGTATCTTTTCCCTGCCACACCCACCAAGCCAAACTACACCTACCAAGCCACACTCACAGAACAGGTAGTAATTATTTTTTTAATCCCTCCACTGTTATGCACCAAAGACAAATTCCTTGTGTGTCCAATCACACTTGGCCAATAAAGCATTCTATTCTATTCTTACCGTGATCCGCAGCCAAAAAAGCTAATACAATCCTCGGTAGTATAAACAGAGGCATAGGATCAAAATCACGTGAAGTATTAGCACCGCTTTACAAAGCTTTAGTATAAAGCCGAACCTGGAACACTGCATCTAATTTTGGTCACCGGATTACAAAAAAGATGTTGAGGCTTTTGGGGGAAAAAATGTGCAAAGAAGAGCAACTAAGATGATTAAAGGCCTGGAGACTAAAACATATGAAGAACAGTTGCAGGAACCGGGTTTCGCTAGTCTAGAGAAAAGAAGGACTAGGGGGGACATGATAGCAGTCTTCCAGTATTTGAGAGGCTGCCACGAGGAGGAGGCGGTCATTTACCAAAGCACCAGAGGGCAGGACAAGAAACGATGGATGGAAACTAATCAAGGAGAGAAGAGAAGAGGAGAAACTTCCTAACAGTGAGAACAATTAATCAGTAGAACAGCTTGCCTTCAGAAGTTATGGATGCTTCATCACTGGAAGTTTTAAGAAGAGATTGGACAGCCCCTTGTCTGAAATGGGATAGGATCTCCTGCTTGAAAAGAGGGTTGGACTAGATTCTAGAAGATCTCCAAGCTCTGTTATGATTGATCCCCATGCCAGGGGACTCAATCTCAGGATTGCCTTGAAAGGAGGTCCAACTGATACATGGTCTGGGAATTTACCCTTATTAGTCATCTGTTTAGCCATTGTTCAAAGTTACACTGGCACTGAAAAAAGTGATTTACGATCAGTCCTCACACTTACGACCATTGCACCATCCCCACGGTCACATGATCAAAATTTTGGTGCTTGGCAACTGGCATTCACCACGGTTGCAGCATCCAGAGATGTGATCACCACTTGCGAACCTCCCAGCTGGCTTCCCACAAGCAAAGTCAATGGAGGAAGCAGGATTCACTTAACAACTGCTTGATTCACTCAATGACTGTGGCAAAAAGTCATGTAAAAGAGGCCTGACTCGCTTAACAACAGAATTTCTGGTCCCAGTTGTAGTCATAAGTCAAGGACTACCTGTGCTGATCCCAGTAGGCAAGAAACCCACCCTCATTATAAAAAAGATGTTGAGACTCTAGAAAAAGTACAGAGAAGAGCAACCAGGATGATTAGGGGACTGGAGACTAAAACATACAACGAACGGTTGCAGGAACTGGGCGTGGCTAGTCTAGTGAAGAGAAGGACCAGGGGAGACATGATAGCAGTGCTCCAATATTTGAGGGGCTGCCACCTGGAGGAAGGGGTCAAACTATTTTCTAAAGTGCCTGTAGGCCAGACAAGGAATAATGGATGGAAACTGAACTGAGATTTAACCTGGAAATAAGAAGAAACTTTCTGACAGCGAGAACAATCAACCAATGGGACAGCTTGCCCTCAGAAGTTGTGGGAGCGCCATCACTTGAGGCTTTCAAGAAGAGATTGTACTGCCATTTGTCAGAAATGGTGTAGGGTCTCCCGCTTGGGTGGGGGGTTGGACTAGATGACCTACAAGGTCTCTTCCAACTCTCATTATCTGTTATCTAGCCTCTCGTTTCCTCTTGCTCAGAGAGATTTATGATGAAGAAGCCAGTGGCACATTCCCCTCCTGGTCCCACATTACACACCTCAATACACACCTCAAAAAACACCCCTCATGACTCAGCCTTCTGCTGAGGTACCAAAAGTACTGCACGATAATAGTACATTCATAAATTCATTTAAGTTGTGCCCAAGAAACTTTGTGTTGGATGTATAATAAGAATTTTTTTTTTTAAACCCTACATTTCTTTTTTCTAGAAAATGTTTTTGAACCCTTTGAATCACTTCCCTGTTCCTAGTAACAAAAGCATCTTTGCTTGTCTGGCAAATGCTATGGAAGCCCATGCAAGCTCATCTGGTAAGGTGTTGTCAAAGATTACATATAATTCTTGATCCATTTAGACGGCTATGATTTATTTTTTTTAAAAAAAAGCAACGGACCATTTTTGAACGTTCTCTACTTGGTTCTTTTATAAATGTGGTCAGTTGGTAACTGTATGTGATGTAATTCTTCAGCCCAGCCTGGAAAGAGATTTGAGTTGTCTATGAGCTTCATCTTCGCACGATTGTTACAGGGATTAGGCCAAGGATAGCCAACCGTGGCAACGTTAAAGATTTGTGGACTTCAACTCCCAGAATTCCCCAGCCAGCCATCATCAATGCGCTTTTGAATTGTGCTTGTCTGTCAGGATACTGGTCTTTAAACAGGTATTGACTTGATTTGATTTGTCAATCGCTTACAAGATAATAGGTAGAAGTATACACATGAGTTTATACTTATGCCTATCATCTTGTAAGTATAAAAAAATACCTTTTTATGTGATGCAAATTAGTATGGATTTTGTCTGTTCGGCTACTTCTGGGTAGGGATCTTCTCCTTTTTCCTGGGGACAAGGTCATCCATTGGATGCTCATCCATTTAATTTTAGAGGCTCCAGTATCCTGGGAGTTTAATTGTCTGCCTCATTCTGCAGGCTGAACCTTCAGCCTGTTTGTCTCAATTCTTCCTTGCCATTACAATGGAGACTGCCTAGCAGACTTCTTCACCTCCCATGGGACCGTTTAATTCTCTTTCAAAGCTGGCTACCTAACATTTCAAGGCAGCAAGTCTCACAAATTAATTGCCGTTTATGCAACAGACAAAGGGCTCTTTTGTATCTCCCTAACCTACAATCCATGGATTTGATTTTATGATCTCCCCCTTCCTTCCGATTCTAGTTATACGAGAGAGGGGGGAGGGAACCCTACCTACCTCTTCCCGCACCATGCATAATTGTACCATAAATAAATCATAATACATACATTTATTCATAAACTTATTTATAGGCTGCCATAATTCAACATATAATCCTCTAGCAAGCCAGCCTTTGGTCTTCCTGGGGCTCTCCTGAAACGCTGGGCTGGGTCAGGTCCCATCATCCCCAGCTCTGTGGGCTGGGGATGAAGGGAGCTGAAGGATAACTCAGTAACCCAAGGACTGCCGGAGGGGAGATTATCCAGTGCTTTTCCATCAGTCCTATGCCTCTCGATACTGAAAATACGACGGCGGCTGTCCTTGGCTGCAAGGCACGTATTTCTTCTATAAAATGCTCTATTCACTCTACCTTTCTCTCCCCAGCCCCCAAACAGTCTCTTTTCCTTTCTTAAAACATCATATCGGTGGCATCAGATCTAGCGTGTGAGGAGCATTATTAAACTGAAGTGATCCCTTTATGAATGCAGAGGAAGGCTGGAAAGGGGAGGGGAAACCTTCACATTTTGGAAAAGAACATTTTTTTAATATCAGGCTTGAGCACAGAGCAGATGGGGGTAGGAGGGGGTGGCGGCACAATGGTCTCTTTTGGGAGCCACAGGCAATCTGTGAGTTTTGCGGTCATACCACTCTCTGATTGGAAAATCAGATGCCCTCAGATGTATTTAGGACTTGGGACATACAGGGCATATAAAGGGCCATCCTAAACTTTGCAGGTTACCACACCTGGCATCTAAGTCTGCTCTGGAGATGGTGGAGGGGGCCCCCCAAAGAGCCATGCAGATGCCACCTGGGACTGGGGGATTAAGCAAGCGCCTGGATGATGTGCGTGAGACTTGATTGTCTATGGAGATTCTCCAACTGTTGTGGTTCGCTGGCAGCAGGTGCAGATGGCTGAGGTCTCGGAGAGCAGGGACTCAGATGAGGGGCCTGTGTGTGATGCAGGGATGGGGCCAGGACCATCAGGGAGTGGAGTGGAGGCTGTCAGCAGTAATAAAGAGGCCTCCGAGAAGCCCGTGCCCAGCGCGTGTGCGTGTAGGGCTGCTCGAAGGAAAGAGCAGCTGCAGCAGCACGGGTGACTCGGGAGAAAGGCTGCAAGGTAACGGCCCCTCCCTGAGGAGATAAAAGCCAGCTGAGAAACTGCAGTTCTTTGCAGAAGGCAAAGAAGTTTGATACTCGAGCCTGGTGGACGTTAGGAATATCTGAGTTGGTGTTTGGAGACTCTTTGATTTCTTATTTAGTAATTTTATCTGTTGTTCTTGGCAGCCTTGAAAAAACTTGGACAGGCTCTTCCTTATCGGATTAGTTGGAAGCAGCCTTTTATCTGTGAAGAAACAGGATTCGTAAGTGAAACTTTAAAAGGCTGTGCTGGTAACTTTGTCTCGTGTTTGCTCTCTGGGAACCAGGTTTGGATCAGAACACCATCATCCAGGTCATGGTTGTCCCTAAGGTGCTTTTTCCCAAAAGGCAACTGGATTTTCTTAGTTTTTTTTTTCCTTGCAAATATTTCACTTCTCATCCAAGAAGCATCTTGGATGAGAAGCAAAACATATTCAAGGAAAAAACACCCTATGGGCATCTCCTTTATTCAAATGTACATTTCCCCCCCCCCTGGGATGACGTGGCACCAGGAGAGACCAGGAACAAACTGAGAGGTACAGCATGCACCTTTTGGATTTCAAACCCGAAGCACTGCATATCCTTCAGTTAATGCTTCATCCATGAGAGGTAAAGTCGTCAATCTCATAGGGGGAAAGCAAGAGACAGATAGGAGAGAGATCAGATGAAAAGTGCCCTTGAAGGGGAAGAGAAGCAGGTGGATGGATAAGAGGCCTTTGCAGTGAGCGATATTGACTAGATCTCTGCAAAGAAGGATGGACTGTCCTCCCACCCTTCATGGTGGTTCTTTTCTCCTTCACCCTCAGGCTCAAGAGGAAGAAATCTATCGCACTGCTTCCTACTGGGCAGATTCCACCAAAGGCCACGGCACTTAGCAGTGGAGGCAAGGAAAGAGATAGAATAGAATAGAAGTGAAGTTGGAAGGGACCTTGGAGGTCTTCTAATCCAACCCCCTGCCTAGCAAGTTACCCTACATCACTTCAGACAAATGGTTATCCAACATCTTTTTAAAAACTTCCAGTGTTGGAGCATTCACAGTTTCTGGAGGCAATTGATTAATTGTTCTAACTGTCATGAAATTTCTCCCTGGTTCTAGGCTGCTTCTCTCCTTGATTAGTTTCCACCCATTGCTTCTTGCCCTGCCCTCTTTGGAGAACAGCTGACTCCCTTTTCTTTGTGGCAGCCTCTGTATTGTATAGTATAATATATTGTATATGGCATAGATATTGTAGGACAAACTCATATGATCTGGCACCAGGGGTCTCACAGCAGCCAGCTGGAGGCCTCTGTGAAGTCCTCAAGGAGGGCATGAGAGCATCAGCCCCAGCAACCAGGCATTTGCTGATCAGCCATCTCTTCTCTCTTTAGATTCTGAAGCTACAAAAACAGGTGCAGGAAGAACTTCCCTCTGTAGATTCACTCAATCCCTCTTTAAAGACAGGTGCAAAAATGAAAGGGAAAGGAAAAAACAAATGAATACATTTCAGAGAAGTGGTCACTACAGAATTGTTGAGGCTGGTTTTTTGTAATCCTCTAGATGTCCTAATCAAATATAATATGTACTTATCGTGTTTTCCTTTTTAGTACTAACAGTATACTTTGTTCATATTCCACCTCAACTCCTTTTCAAAGCCTGCTCTTCAAAAAGACTGTAGCACTGATTTCAAGATAATGCAGACTTCGTTGTTTAATGTTGGAGACTCTGCCTTCGCGCATAGTTATGGGGCTGTCGATGCTACCGCTTCGGTTCTGGACAAGCAAACCTGAAGCTGTGCCACTGTTCTGATTTTCTGTATTGGTGATTTTCTGCACTCTGCCCGAAGTGTTTGTTGATACAGAATGACAAAACAAATATACATATCAGAGTTTTTCAAGCTGTGTTTCACTAAGGGCAAAAAAAACTCAAAGTAAACCCACTCTAATCCAGCTAATTTTCTATCACTAGTATTTTGTCTTTTGTTCAGGGAGATTTTTGTTTTGTTTTAACTAACAGGTTCTGAGGCTTTTACAAAGTTTGAAAACCCCCCACATGAATAATCTCTTCAGTCCTTGCAACTCCACCACAAGAGTAGTTAAGTGAGAGTTAAATATAAATATGGGGTATCTGCTCTTTGCTATATATACATTGGTCCTCACCGCCATCTTTTCTCTCTGTCACAAACAAAGAAAGTGCTGAGAAACATGTCTGGAAAATGATACTTTCCAGTTGCTTGGAATAAAGAATGGAAGAAACCCGATTTCTCCTTGATCTCCTCCTTCCTATTATGGCAAGATCCAAAAGATCCTGTTTCAGCATCTCTTGGAAAATGTGGATGGACGAGATTGTTCCCCCATTGTTTCTCCTTTACAATCTCATATTCAGGGAATATTGGCCTTGAACATGGAGATTTTATTGGGGAAAATAACTTTTGATAATGCAATGTAAGACCCACTTTGCTGCATCTGATCTAGCCCAGAACCAGGATATCCTCAGTGGTGGATCAAATAAATTCTAAGGAATTCCCCAGTAAACAGCACAATTATTTGCTCCTTGCTGAGAGTGAAAGCCCAGCTCTATTTATCATTACGGCTCTGGATTGAACTGTTTCCTCCCCTGTGCCACCTGATTTCCATTTACAGCTCATCCTAAAATTCAAATTCCGAAATTCAATTCCGAACAAATTCAATTCCGAACATTTATGATCCTTCCCAGCCGCAGTGAGCACAGGGGTTCATTTCAAATCCCAAGAAACGCAGGTGTGGCAGTGGTGAAGCTTATTACTGCTTTAGTGCCCGCCAAGAGGATATAACTCATACCGATGCTCACAACTCTTTCCTTATCCCCAGAGGAAATACTACACCAGAACATTTAGCTAGGCCTGTTGAAGATCTGCATGGCATCACCAGGGACTAGCCATCTGCTGAGGCTGCTCCCGCTTTGGCTGGAAGAATGAATGTCTCGCACACCCCACACATATGGCTGGACAATTCATCTCTCGCCAATTCCTTCTGCTTCGTTTCCTTACCTTCTGATGCAGCCCCAGGCACAGTGTCAGCCCCTCACTGGCAGAGTTTTCCATGCTCTCTGTGCTGTGAAGATGTCGGCTGAATTTTGGCAGTGGGATGCGAGGCTTGCTGTCCGGATTCAGCATGTTGGCAGGTGCCAGGGTGAGGAAAGCATTTGTGATCGGACCTACCGGAGCAGAAGGAACGGGTTACATGTAGCGGGCATACGCAGCTAATAAAAACAGCAGCTTGTGTGGAACATAAAACCCCGTGCGATAATAAATGGTTAGCTTGAGACACCCCAAGAGACTGTTGCTTCTGCTGCAGAAGATGCACATGGCTGCCCTTTAGGAAAGAATTGATTAACATAACTCAATATCCTTTCCATCAGGGTGCTTAAATCCTTGCACTCCAAACCAACCATAGCATGCAACTGGCCTCTTTTGTTCTGACTCAGGTTTCCTAAACTGTAATTACATTCAGGTTTCCTAAACCGTAATTATACTTATTTTAAAAACAAGACGTATTTTATTATAACGCTGGGAATTGTTTTCATTCCCAGCCAGAATTAATCTCAAACAGTCCGAGATAAGCACACACCTTTCAGTTCTGTGAAGTGCTGCCAAAAACAGAAGTATCAAATAAACTAGAAAAGAAACCAAGTACAAAAAAAGCAACCGATGTACAAAAAACAACAACAAGCGAAGTACAAAGAGCTTCAAGGATGACTCTGAAGCGATTGAACTACTTTGCTTCCTGCAAAGGTTTCATCACCTTGGCCTGACCTTTATACCTTAAGGGAGGGTCAATCACCACCCAGCCTTACTCCCTAGTTGCCCCTTTTGTTTCAGCTGCTCTCGCCTTCTAGCAGCTCTGCGCACACGTGCACTGGGAACAGGCTCCCCTTGTTCCTCTGCCTCGCTGCTGCCAGACTACAAAGGCTCCAGAGTCAGCACCCTACTCCCAGATGATCCTGGCCCCATCTCTGCATCAGACACAGGACCCTCATCCGAGTCCTCTCCAGATTCCCGGACTGGTCCCCATTCTTCCCCACTGTCCGATTCTGCTGCCGCCTGCCTGCGAACCACAACATCTTTAAGCATCTCTTACAAAGGGAGCCGTTTACAGGGAAGGATTAATTTGCTTGGCTAATCTAGCGATCTTGCCTAATCTCAAAAAAAAAAAAAAAAGGGAAAAGATGGAAGTAGCTATTATTAAGCAATTAGGCTTTAAAAAGAGGTTGAAAGAACTCTGGCTGATCTAAAGCCCAATTTATTTGGGCTTAAACCTAAATACCGGATGGGAAACTTACAGGGAACCCCAGAAAGCTCAGGCGGATCAGCAAGTTGAAGGGGAAAAAAAACAACAACGCCAAATAAACAACTTAAAGAAGTCAGTGGCAAACCATTTTGTACAGCTGCCAAGAAAATGACATGCCTGTGCCCATATAATCAAGAGGAATCAAGCTTGATTCTGAAATGTTTACCTTTCCTTCAGTTCAAGAAGAACCCTTCCCAAAGGATCTTCCCCAGCTCTTTTAATGTAGGCCTTCCTGCATGCAGAGTAAGTATTTCAGTGCTTCATGACTTGGATGTCAATGCACCGAGAGCTGTCTTGTCTATTTGTGTTTAGAGCCCAAAGGTTGCAGTTCAATGTTCAGTCATGGATTTCAAGACACAAGAGTGAAACCGTTAGTCAGAGAGCTTGACTTGTCAGGCAGAAAACTGACAAAAGCTCTGAAAGGCCCAGAAAACACAGCCTTGTGGACATTTACATTGGCAATAGACCTTGAGACACCCACAGGTAAGCTTATTCACCTAAAACTCTTCTTACCTGCTCAGCCTTTCAAAAGGGAAACTTTATGAAATCTCTGAAAATGCCCTGTACGGTTTAGTAATGTGCTTTTTTAAAATTGTTGCTATTGCTATCTTTAAAAAAAAAAAACAATTGTACTACATTGCTCCTACACATTATTGTACCTTGTGTTCAACAGTGTGCTGTTTGTTTCCAATTTAGCTAACAAGTGAATTCACCTGTTACGGTTTTATCACCAAGGACCCCTACAGACCACCCATGGGCATTTAAGTACCAAGCTCTTATTTTTAAAGGCTGCATGACGGATTGAAGGAGAAAAAAGGAAGAGGGCTGTTTAACCCATGTTTTGGGGACATTTACACACAAGCCAGGAGAACTGCTATGGACTAAAGCTCTCCCTCTTCCCCATATTGACCTGAGGAGGATGGGAGCTATAGTCCAGCATACCTGGAAGAGTCCAAACGGAGGTTGTCTGCCTTGCAGTGTGAATCAAAAGACCTGCCCGCTGTATTATTGTTGAAGGCTACACAACGGAGGAGCTGACTATCATTTTGTCAGGAGTAGGGTCATCAAAGAGGCTGCTCCCCTCAATACATTGGAATAATTTATTTTTCTATTTATTATAATTATCTACCTTCTCTCTAAGACAGAGTTCTTCAACCTTGTCAACCTTAAGATGCGTGGACTTCAACTCCCAGAATTCCCCAGCCAGCCATACTGAAATCCACGCATCTTAAGGTTGCCAAGGTTGGGAAACCCTGCTCTAAGAGACCAACAGAAATCTTCCCTATTATTATTATTATTATTTCCATAGCAGCCTTGCAAGAGATCCAAGAAAGCTCCATGGTCAAATGTAAGGATCTGTGCTCTTAGCGCTCTGTGAGCTTGGTTGTTTTCTTGCAGACATTTAATTACCCAACTAGGTAATTCCTTCTGTGTTAGACGAGAGTAGAGTTTAATCTGTTTATATACAGTGGCTTGCCCTGTCAGTATCCTAGACCAATGATGGCGAACCTTTTTGCTGTAGTGTGCCGAAAGCTCGCACGTGCAACACCCACTATGCAATGCGCCGTCAACTCGTACCTGCACTGCACATTGTGTGCCCCCCAGCTGATTTTTGGCCCGTTTGAGGCCTTTTTTGGCCTCCCAGAGGCTCGAGGGGAGCCTCTGCAGCATTTGGAGACTGAAAAACAGGGCCCGTTTTGTCACTTTCTGGTTTAGCCACTTCCGGTATTTCCGGAAGGCCCGTTTTTTAGCTTCCCTGAAGCTACAGAGGCTTCCCTCGAGCCTCTGGGAGGCCAAAAAAGGCCTTAAAAGGGCTGAAAATCAGCTGGGAGGCATGCGCATGCGCAGTTAAGTTTGGCTGGGGCTTGCATGCCCGCGCAAATGGCTCTTCGGGCCACCTGTGGCACATGTGCCATAGGTTCACCATCACAATCCTAGACCAAGCTAAGTTGAAAAACGCGAGAGTATTCTTGAAAGCTTGGTACTGAGACAAATTAGCCATCAGTAGGCATATAGAGATAAACAACACTTACATGCTACTCAGTAGAGAAATCAAAAAGCTAAAAGGGAAAGCAAAAGACTTAAACACCTCCCAGCCAGCAATCAACATCCAGGTATGCAGGGATTAACACCATGATTAATACCAGACCAGCAATCAAACGGTGAACAATAGCCAATTAAGGAACTTCCAAGAAGAAAACAACACCCGGACCGGCACTGACAATGGGCAAGCCACTGTATATAAACAGGAAACAAATCCCACTCCTTTCTTCGGTAGGGTAGCAAAACATCTGCAAGCTCAACAACTAAGCTCAGAGAGAACCAAGGACTCCACTGTTGAACCCTGAGCTACCAATATTCTCTTCTGTTGGTATGAAAGGATTTGAATCTAGCTCTCTCCTGTTCAAGTCATGCTCCCTCCTGTTTTATACGGGAGCCAAAAATAGTTTTCTATGTCAAGATTTTCATCTGTCAGCCTGTCCTTTTAATCAGGTGTTGGAACAATCGCTCAGGAGTTCAGACTGAGCTGTCGGGAAGTGGCACTCTTTCAAAATGGTTGCAAATTGAATGCATTTTCCCCCTTTGCAGGGGAAGAGCAAGATTAAAGAGCAATCCTGCTGCTTAAAAAGATGACTAGGTATAATTTGCGTCTGCCCAATTCTGCGATTGAATTTTGAGGCCGGAGCACCTGCTGACAAAGCAGAACAGCCAATTATATAAGAAGTAATGGATTCTGCAAGCTCTGCCCAGATTGATGGTCCCAAATTGCACTGGGTTGAGCTATCCAAAGCCAGGACTCCCTCCTGACTGTGTGAGTATTATTTTCTTCCCAATTTACTGTTCGGTTAGGTGTCCAAAGTTAACCAGGAGGAAAGATTCCTCTACGATCTCCCTGGAGCACCTGGATGTAATACTGAATGATGGCCATGCTGCCGTCCCCTGAGCAAGACATCCATCACTGTGACTTTTGTAGCTGCCCACGGTAATGATGTCTCTCCCCCTTCACCGGAGTTAATGAATGCTTTAATTACAGCATTTACCCACACAGCTGTTGGCCGCTGTTAGCTTTTCCCTTAGCCTTAATTCACACTCATTCTCACATATGAGTACACTCAACGGCAGCCGATGATAAGGAAGATCCAGGAATGGCCTGATGGGTGAGCAGAAGAGGGTTAGTAACTGGAAGAATTTAGCCCTGAGAAGATCACAGTCGCTTGTCAGGTAAACAACTCCTTTGCTTCTGCCTGCCCCACTTCCCCCTTCCAGCCAGCAACTGGAACAAACACTAGAATGACACCAATGCCAACACCAATTCTAAAGAAAATGTCTGAGAATGCCAATTCAAGTGCTTGTTCGTTGTGGTTGAAAACTGCCAGTTTCTCATCGTCTTTTCTCAAGACCAAACCTACTCTGCTCTTTTAATCATTTCTCATTGCTTAATTTTCCAGGTTGCCTTCCTGTTCCTGTTTCTTGAATCTTGCATAAAATATGGAAGTCTGAGTAGTCATAGTGAGGTCTGACTGAATCCAAAGAAAGTAGAATGATGATTTCTCCTGATTCGAGGATTAAACTTATGCGGATGCATCCTAAAAGTGCATTTGAGCTTCTGGACGTTCTTATTACATTCTTAAATACACTTATTGCACTGATATTTATGAGTGGATAATCTAAGACAAACTTACCTTCTCTTCCAAATCCTAAAATATTATTTCTTAACGATGCTTATTTTTTTTGTGATATGTTTACATAAAGTAATGCTCCCCCCCAATCTTATCGATGACTTCTATGTCAAAATTTAGCAGGGGCTGATAAAGTTTACAGATGACAAAGCATGGCCAATACTTTAGATAAGAGAGAGGGGATGTTAAAACATCTAAAAATTAGTGGCTAAAATGAAGAAGATGGAATTTAATACAGAGAAATGCATCTACATCTGAAAAGGAAAAAGGCGCCTAGGATGGGAAGCAGTGGTGAGATTCCATTTTTTTTACTACCGGTTCTATGGGCGTGGCTTTTCCGATTCTCCGAACTACTCAGAATTTCTGCTACTGGTTCTCCAGAACTGGTCAGAACCTGCTGAATACCACCTCTTCACTAAGTAGTAAAATATGTGAAAGTTTGGGGTGCTTTCGTTTACTGCAAATTAAACACGAGCTACTTGTGGAATTGCTAAAAAGGCAAAGCCAATCTTGGCTTTAACAGGAACATGTTAATAGGAATGCAGAGACCAAGTCATGGAAAGTAATTTTTTCCCTTCTGTTCTGCTTTGGTTAGATGTTTTGGAGAATTGTACTCAATTCTGGCCAACACGGTTCAACAAGGGACGTAATAAACTGGAGCAAGTTCAGAGGAGGGCTACCAAGATGGAGAAGGATCTGGAAACCAAGCGCTTTGAGGGATAATTAAAGGAACTGGGAAAGTTTAGCCTACAGAAAAGATAACTAAGAGGAGATACGATAGCAGTGTTTGTATATCTGAAGGGCTGTCACACTGAAGGAAGAGTGGACTTATTCCTTATTGCCCCAGGAGGCATCAAAACTATTAGATTATAACCACAAGGAACAGAATTCAAGCTGGACATCAGGACCAACTCCTGGCTTTGAGCTGTCAGCCAGTGAAACATGCTGCCCATATGCCATGGCATTTTTTTTTTCTTTACTAGAGGTCTTCAAACAAGAGCTGGTTGCCTGTCAGAGATGCTGGATTGGCCTTCGCACTGAGCAGGAAAGTGGACCACTAGACCAGTATTTCTCAACCTCAGCAACTTGAGTGGACCGACTGGGGAATTTTGGAAGTTTAGATCCATGCATTTTAAAGCTGCTGAGATTGAGAAATATAGATCTGGATCACCTCTATGGTCAGTCCAAGTCTATGACTTTAAGAATCAGCAATAACTTATGACTATAATACGCCTAATTACAGCTCTTCCTGGCTCTGAGTTCTATGGATAAGGTGACATTAGATACCCGAGTAGGTTTAGCATAAGGATATTTAATTTGGCTATAGGTCTCTTTTCTTCCAAAATCTTTTTATCTTTTCCGTTAGTCTGTGAACAAATCCATTTTTTTCCCCCTTGGAAATTTTCTATACCCGATTCATTAATATTCTATTTCATTCTATTCCCTTCGATTCCAGCCTTGGACTCCCATAATTCTCATCAATCTTGAGCACAGTGCCTGAGGAAGGTAGGAAATGTAGTTACAACAGCTGAGGATCATGGGTACCTTGCAAGCTCCATATGGCTCTCACCATATTAGAGTGAGAGTTGAGCCCTTTATAGCAGCGGTCCCTAACCTTTCTGGCTCCGTGGACCGGCTGCGGTGGTGGAGGAGGGGAAGCGGGGATGGTTTTGCATGTGTCAATCACTTGCACAAATGGAGCTTTAATTTATTTGTTGTGTGGCCAGTTCCCAAAGGGCCACGGAGTGCTACTGGGCTGCAATATAGGGATTGGAGACCTGTGCTTTATAGGATTTGACCTGTAGTAGCACTGAATGTCTTTTTCTGGACACATTCTTTCCCTGTTCATACTAGTTTTAATGCTGCATGCCTCCCAGTGCCTTTATAGAGTTAGGAGGCCTTGTAAGTGTGATAAATAAAAAATGAATAAATCAGCAGGAGCCCCGGCAACCTTCGGAAGCTGAAAAAAATGCAATACTAAGGACCCCTCCTGATTTTTAAGTAAACTGCCTGTTTGGAAAGAGAATAATCCAGAGCACTGACTTCAGTTAGAGGACTATTGGGGAGACAGTTCTGCCTTCTAGTATGCAGGACCTATATCCTGGAAGTGACTGAAGTACGCAGAGAAGTGGGAGAATAATTTATTTGGCTTTTACAGCGATTGCAATAGCATTTAAGCTTATATATATCTCCCCATAATACTTTATAGCACACTCTGGGCAGTTTATACTGTCAGCATTATTTGCATATTGCCCCCAAGAATCTGGGTCCTCATTTTACCGACCTGGGAAGGATGGAAGGCCAAGTCAACCTTCAGCCCCATTAAGGATTGAATTTCAGGCTGTGGAAAGTGTTTGCCTACAATACTGCATTTCACCACTAGGCTTCTATTTGATTTTTTAAAATCCTGACTTGAATTACTTTATAAGTAATTCAAAGCAGCAAATCTACATAATACTTCTTCCTCCTCCTACTTTCCACACAATAATAACCTTGTGTAGTGAGTAGGGCCAAGAGAGAGTGACCATTCCAAAGTCAACTAGCCAGATTTCATGTCTAAGGCTAAACTGCCCAAGGAGCTGCTGATCCAGTTCTACAGAGGAATTATTGAGTCTATCATCTGCACCTCTATAACTGTCTGGTTTGGTTCTGCAACCCAACAGGACAGACACAGACTTCAGAGGATAATTAGAAAAAACAATTACTACCCACCTGCCTTCAATCGAGGACCTGTATACTGCACCAGTCAAAGAGGACTGTGAAAATATTTACAGACCCCTCACATCCCGGACATAAACTGTTTCAACTCCTTCCCTCAAAACGATGCTATAGAGCACTGCACACCAGAACAACTAGAAAGCCATCACTCTGCTAAACAAATAATTCCCTCAACACTATTCAACTATTTACAAAGTGTACACTACTATTACTATTAATCTTCTCATCACTCCTTATTACCCATCCCCTCCCACTTGTGATTGTAGGACTGTAACTTTGTTGCTTGTATCCTTACGATTTATATTGACTGTTTCCTAGTATGATTTGATTGTTGATTGTACCCTATGACTATCATTATGATTCTTGATCCTTAATGAATGTACCTTTTCTGTATGTATACTGAGAGTATTTACACCAAGACAAATTCCTTGTGTGTCCAGTCACACTTGGCCAATAAAGTATTCTGTTCTGTTCTGTTCTGTTCTGTTCTATTCTATTCTAGAACTCACCATCTCCTGGTTTCTTGGTCAGCACCCGAAACACTACACCAAACTGTCCCTAGACGGGACCCTTCCAGAAAATCAGCAAGTAGGTATCTATGTTGGTGAGCATTTTGAACTTACAGAACTTTGGGTCTCTTTAATTCAGTAACTTCTCATGGCCTTTGTTTCAGTGCAGGAAATAGAAATGAATAGAAACCATCTTCTTTTAACGATCCCATACTCTTTTGCAGGGTGGAGTCTGGGCAACTGAATGGAGCTGAGTGTTTACTGGCCAGATGCCCTTCCTGTCACCAATGAGGAATTTTGTTTAGCAGATATATTCTCATTGTGCCCAGAGAGAGAAATATCTGCCTGTACCTAGGTTCAAACTCACAGCCTCCTGATTGTGAGATGAGGCTCTAGGCCACTGCACCACTCCACAGAAACTAAAAGAAATGTTTGCCCTAAACTCAACCCAGGGCATGGTGACTATTGGTAGCAACTGATTAGAAATCCTACAGTTTCGCTACTGCTAGTCTTAGCTGACAATTATCTTTCATTATGGACAAAGGTGGTTGTAGAACAAAAATTAAGGCCACAGGCATTTTACAGCCGGCAGGTCACATCCAGTCCTTTTCCTGTCCCTGTCCGGCTAGCGGTTGGTTTGGGAGGGAGGCAGCGGTGCCTGGGGAGGGGGCAGCGGCAGGACACTCCACAAAAGCTCCTGTTTCTGAGGTGACTCCTTGGGAAAATGAATTGCCCACCCTTGCTGCAGATTCTGCATTCATATTATGTTCAGGTCAAAAAGTTAGTGTTACAAAGATTGGATAACTGAATTACCAATCTGAAGTCAACTCATTCATTCTTTCAATACTCCTGATCCATGCAAGACTTAGGCTCCTGAGAACCTGCCTGGTGTTTGTACATATTTATTTCCTCCGGCTTTAGGAAAGGATTTATCAGCACCAGACAGAACATTCTTCCACCTCTGCTACTATTTGGCAGAGTTGCCAATACTTCCCTAACTCAGAGCTTATGCCCTTGTGATTCTGGGGAAATCAAATCAATTCAACATGTCTTTGTTTTACGATACGTTTTATAAGGATCTTCAAAAGGAGCTCGGAACTCCTCTTTTACTAAGTACACTTGGGAGACTGGATGGTTTTCATACCTACGTTTTACCTCCAGACTCGAAATAGTGAAATTTCTTAATGAGGGAGCCAATTTTTTTTGGTGTTGCAGCAGTTAAAACGAGGCAACTGTTGACATCAAACCTCATCCTTTCTCTTTCCTTTTGTCTGATTTCATTTGGCCGTTTCTACTGCTGATCCGGGGTCATAACTTAAGAAATTGATTTGATATGAATCTAAATGTATTTTCTTTTCCCCCTACAAGCAAATGTTCAGACTCAGCCTGTGCTTATTAAATAAACCTTAAGATAGATCTGTTAGGAGCCTGGTGGAAGAAAATACTATCAGACCTGAGTTATGTATTAAAATGACAGGCCTTACAGCTAAGCTTTGAGGCATCTTATTAGCACTGTCTGGATCGTCTTCTCTTTTTTCCCCCTCCTCCTGCTTAAGAGGGGTTGTTGTTTTTTTGACTCTTGTCTTGCAAGAGCAGCCTCTAAGACCCAAAGCTGATGCTGAAGAAGACTGGGAGGCATTTGGGACTGTGAAACAGAAGCAGCCAAATGGTTCTTTGAGGGACAAGGTGGGAGGGATTTCCAAGAAGGCACGCAGATCTCCAAGGAAAGAGATATCGTTGCCTGAGCTGTCACTGGCAGCTCCTTATCTCATGTTCTGCTAGGTGGAGATAAAGATTGTTAATAGCGTTACTTCCCAAGGGGCTGGGCCCGAAGAGCCTTCTGCAGCGAACAGAGTGGAGGGAAGTAATTAAGACACTGCAACAAGGAAACAGTTTTGTTACGAACCAGGGAAAGCAAAGCTTCCTTGACCCCATTAAATTAAAAAAAAAAAAAATCCCTGAGAGGCAGTTAACTAGCTTGGTTCAGAACAGCACGACCCGCTTCCCGCTGGAGTGAAACCTCACAGCAAGTTTGCAGATTCCCAGTCGGATGACAGGTCAGGGAGGGAGTGACCCACGCCAGCTGTTAGGAGGCTGGGCCCAGCCAAAGTAAAGATAATAAATAAATGGAAAGGAAGCAATTCACTGGAGGGACAAGCCAGGACACAAAGGCACATTCAATTTATATCATTGCAGCAGCTATCCGGTGTATCTTTTCATCTTATTTTTTAATCGGAAAATGAACTAAAGTTCCATAACGGGCCAAGTTTGTTATCTGTTTCTGAGCTGAAGGACGTTCCACACCCTCCTTTAGCATAAACACAGCTCTTGAGCTGAAAGGAAGGCTACAGATTCTCCAATATATATATATATATATCTATGATATATTATTCTACTTTTGGACTCTTTTGAGTCCATGGGAGCTGAGTGGCTAATACATTTCAATAAATAAAAGTAAATAATTGGAAAGGAACAATAACTTCTAGAAGGCCATGACGGTAGTCCTTGGTTTACAACCAACTGGTTGCTTAGCGTCCATTCAGAGTTCTGACAGACCTACCTGAGGGGATAGTTATGACCTGGATGTAAAGTTCTGATGGTTACACCCCCCCCCCAGTCATGTGTCAGCCACATTTATGGCTATTTGTAGCATCCCTTAATCACATGACCACATTTTACAACATTTTGCTGAAAACTGGCACCTGTTTCCGGGTTTTGGCAAACCGCGTAACGACTGTGGATTTGCTTAACAACCAGGTTGATTTTACTTAACAACCGCCACAAAAAAAGGTTGTATTTTTAGGATTGTGACAAGTAGATTCCGCTAAGGTCGTAACTCGAGGACTGCCTGTAATACATTACCCACAAAGTGGGTACAATAAGACCCAAAGAAAGCCCTCACCGGCCTCAATTTCTTTCAAGCCGGGTTTCCAATTTCTTAAAACCATGTAGGAATGGAGCTCGGTTGGTCTACTGGAGGTAAAACATCAGGAGAGGTCTGGTGGAGTTTTTTCTGACTAAACACATTTTATTTAAAAAAGTATAGGTGTTTGTTAACCGCTGCCAGACCATTTTTTGATCTATTTCCTAAAGTGACCGGCTAAATGCCTTCAGGAATCCTATGGAACACCAGATGCTCCCTCTGAATGGTTACTAATTGTTAGGTTTCTTTAAGAAATTTAACTGTATTGGTTTACTATATATGGCTGCAAGTCAGAAATGACTCAGCACTATCTTGTAGCCACAATGCTGATTGGCTACAGGAATCAGGAGTGCTATATAGTAAGAAGCCAGAGAGCACATGGCTAGTACTGTTAGTATCTGTTAGAGTGCTGTTTGTGCTACAGGAATGCTGCTACTGGTTTCCTCGGCTTCTACTATGCTACTCTGCTACTTGGCAAGTATCTTCAACATTGTAACTATATTTCTCCATTGATGCATGGATGTATTGAAGATGATGTATTGCTGTTATATCTACTGAACAAGAATAATCTACTGATGGATGAACTGTGTATGATATTGGAATGGAACGTGGACTGTGCTTATAACCATTGTATATAAAGACTTTGCACTTCAACTGCTGTGGTGTGGTTCTATACTCACTGCTACAATCTGAACACTACTTCCGTCTGCTGTATTAATCCTTGACACCAAGGATACTAAATACTTAACACTAATTATCACAGATGATTACCAAAGATCCTCTCTTCCCTATAGATTCTATCTAAACCTGTGATGGCAAACCTATGGCATACGTGCCACAGGTGGCACACAGAGCCATTTGTGTGGGCACGCGAGCCCCAGCCAAACTTACCTGCACTGCGCATGCGTGCACCTCCCAGCTGGTTTTCAGCCCGTTTGAGGCTGTTTTTGCCCTCCTGGAGGCTCGAAGGAAGCGTCGGGAGGCCGAAAACGGGCCTTTCGGAAATACCAGAAGTGCCGAAACGGGCCCCGGTTTCAGCCTCCCGAGGCTCCCAAGACTTCTCCAGAGGCCCTCCGGAGGCTGAAAACGGGTACTTCCGATATTTCTGGAAGGCCCATTTTTCGGCCTCCCGAAGCTGCAGAGGCTTCCCTCGAGCCTCCGGGAGGGCAAAAACAGCCTCAAACGGGCCGAAAACCAGCTGGGAGGCGTGCACATGTGCAGTGCAGGTAAGGGGGCAGGGAGGGGGTGTTGCGCAGCATGCGTGGGGGGGCAGGATGCATTGCATTGTGGGTGCATTCTACGTGCGCTTTCGGCACACCACAACAAAAAGGTTTGCCATCACTGATCTAAACTCTGCTTTAAAACCCTTTCAGTATCCACTACGATATTAACATTGAACTGCTCAGAGCTTGTTTTCCCTCCCAATGATTCTGAAGCTGTTTGCCAATCAAAATAAATACTTACTCTAAGTACAGGTACTCCTCAACTTACAACAGTTCAGCTAGTGACTGAAGTGACACTGGAATACTCTGCCACCGGAGCTCCGTACCGGCACGGACCTGAGGGCCTTCAGGCGCGCGTTGAAGACCTGGCTCTTTGAGCAGGCCGGCCTGGGCTGAGATGGTTTTAATTCGGTCTCCATCTTATTTAATTTTAAATTGGGGTTTTAAGGGCGGGGGTGGGGTCGTTAGTTTATTAATCAGCCGATATTAATTTAATACTTTTTTAACTTTTGTATTTTTGTGGGGTTTTAGAAGGGCTGTACACCGCCCTGAGTCCCTCGGGAGAAGGGCGGTATATAAATTGAATAAATAAAATAAATAATAATAAATAAATAAATAAGTTACAATGGCACTGAAAAAGTAACTGATGACCATTTTTCACACTTACGACCGCTGCAGCATCCTTACGATTGCATGATCAAAGCTCAGAGGCTTGGCAACTGGCTCATATTTATGACAGTTGCCGTGTCCCAGGGTCACATGATCCCCTTTTGCAACCTTCTGACAAGCGAAGTCAATGGGAAAGCCAGATTCACTTAACAACCGTGTCACTCACATAACAAACTGCACTGATTCAACTAACCAACGTGGCAAGAAAGGTTGTAAAGTGGGGCAAAATTCATTTAACAACGGTCTCACTTAGCAACAGAAGTTTTGGGCTCAATTACGGTCGTTTGTCAAGGACTACCTGTACCCTCTTTGCTGTGAACTCGGCATCTGGTTTCTGTTCCTTTTGTGGTGATTTTATAAATGTGCTTCCGCTTCCCTCATTTGTAACCCATCTTAGAAACATCTCAATTCAAGAACGGCGAACATAAATTTAGTAAAGCACATCAGAAAAATGTTCTCTGTGGCAGATATATAAAAACCATTATCGCATTGACTGAATTTTGTCATTTTTTTTTATATGGAGGGAGGAAAAAATCTCAAATGCTCAATTTTGCACAAAGAATATTATTGGTTGTAGATCATTCTGGATCTCTCTCTCTCTCTCCCTTCTATGCCCAGCTCTACTGTCTCTCCCTTGCTTGCCGGCTTCTGACAAAGCAAACTCAATGGGAGAAGCCAGATTTGCTTAACAATTACACAGCACTTAACTGCTGTGATTTGTTTAACAAGAAACAAACAAACAGGTCGTAAATTGGATGCAACTCTCTTAATAACTGCCTCTTTTAGCAATGGAAGCATTCCAGAGATACATCCTAAGAACGGCGTTTCTCAAGTACAGATAGTCCTCGACGTATGACTTCAATTGAGCCAAACATTTCTGTAGGTGAGGGAGACATAACAGATAATCAGAGTTGGAAGGGACCTTGTAGGTCATCTAGACCAACCCCTTGCCCAAGCAGGAGACCCTACACCATTTCTGACCAATGGGAGTCCAATCTCTTCTTGAAGGTCTCAAGTGATGGCACTCCCACATTGTTAAGTGGGTTTGGTCCCATTTTATGAACTTTCTTATCACAGTTGTTAAATGAATCACTGCGATTATTAACTTAGTAACCCGGTGGTTAAGTGAATCTGGCTTTGGCATTGACTTTGCTTGTCAGAAGGGTCGCAAAAGGGGATCACGTAACTCTGGGACGCTGCAACTGTCGTAAGTATGAATCAATTGCCAAGGGCCTGAATTTTGAGCACATGACCATGGGGATGCTGCAAGTGTAAAAAACGGTCTTAAGTCACTTTTTTCAGTGCCGTTGTAACTTTGATTGGTCATAAATGAACTGTTGTAAGTCAAGGACTACCTGTAATTATGGTCCACCCTTCTTAAAGTTGCCAAGATTGAGAACTACTGCCCTGGAAGTAATGTTACGTGGGCAGCCTTACCACTTTCAAGCCCGTGCTATGGCTTTTTTATACTGTACAAACAGAACTTCTACCGCGGCTTACGTTGTGTGTTTAGCTAACTACCAAGTCATTCAGCACGATGAAGAATTGATGGTATCAAGCCTCATTACGGTATTTAAGATTCAGCCATGCAAATTTTATATCCCTTTTGCTAACTTAACGTTTTAAGCATCGCTTAGGCTGTTCTGAACATCAAAAATACAGAGGAGTTGTAAATCATACTGCGATGGTAATGAACTGGAAAAAAAAAAAACCACCCCAGTCTGCTTTCATGGGAAGTTCACTTGAGATGAAGGTTTTATGCAACAACAGAGCTCTGACGTAAAATAAAACAGTGACTTGGATCCCTGCCCAGCCCCACCCACCTCGAAAGTGGAGAAAATTCCCCAAGGAAAATTGTCAATCAAATGCGACCGGAATTTCTCAAACCTATCTTCAGAAGAACCATCGAAGTTAATTATCTAGGTGTACACAAAAGGCTTTTAAAGCTTTACAACAGGTACAAATTCTTTTGAACCTGGTAGGAGAGCAGAGCCAGAATGAGCCAGAATCGTAGGGAAAGGTTACAAATATGAATGAGAGCTGAATGCAATGAAATTTCATTTTAATGTATGCTGATGAATGTACATTAATGTACATTTAAAGTATCAAAGTGGTAATATTCTATTCCTATTCCATTCCATTCTATTTTAAATATGTTGGGTTAAAAACAATAAAAACTGTAAACCCTTGATTATAGGTCAACCTCAACTTACAATAGTTCATTTAGTGACTGTTCAAAGTTACAACATCACTGAAAAAAAGCAACTTATGACCCGTTTTTCACACTTAAAACCATTTCAAACAGTGTGTGTTGTCTGGGTACAACTGCTTTTAGGCAACCATCATCGAAATGTTTATTTTATAATATTTTATAGAGCTGTGGTGGCGCAGTGGTTAGAATACACTACTGCAGGCCACTTCTGCTGACTGCCGGTTGCCGGAAGTTTGAGTCCCACAGACTCAAAGTTGATTCAGCCTTCTGTTCCAACTTATTAGGCTGACAGTATGAGATATTTTAGCTAAAAAGCTTCACGTTTTGAACTTCAAGATTTAAAATGTTCCTTTTCTTTCCCAACTTTGTCTTAAGAGTCAGCAGTTTTTCCTTCTTCCACCAAGTAAGTTAAATATCTATACCAGGGGTCCCCAAACTTGGCAACTTTAAGACTTGTGGACTTCAACTCCCAGAATTCCTCAGCCAGCAAAGCTGGCTGAGGAATTCTGGGAGTTGAAGTCCACAAGTCTTAAAGTTGCCAACTTTGGAGACCTCTGATCTATACAGAGACGTACAGACCTTTGTAATTCACGGTGCGGAGACATTGCTTGCTCTGGATGTCCCACAGACGAACTGTTTCATCATGCGAGCCAGACAACAGAAGGCTTCCATCAGTGGAGACAGAGAGGCACGTCACCTGATTCCTATGGAAAGAAGACGACAGGGGGCTTTACTTGAGGTTCTTCAATGTTTTCGCAAGTGGTGCCGTCAAGAGAGGATTTGGGTCGAAAAGTCCCTGCTCTTGCTTGGCAGAACAAGAGGAGGGATCCTACTTCTCCAACATTTACGGTAAGTTGAAAATAAAAATCATATTACACTCTGAAGAGCACCCCGAAAGAAAGCTGAAGTAAGGTTTGTTTATTTATTTATTTATTCATTCATTCATTCATTCAAGGTTGTAAGCACACTAAATTTAGATGCCACCAGTGGTGGGATGCAAAGATTTTTACAACCGGTTCTGTGGGCGTGGCAAGGGAAGAATACTGTAAAATCCCCATTCCCTCCCCACCCCTCTAACCTGCTTTCTAGGTCCGTTCTCCTGTGCAGGGCAACAAAAGAAGACCCAGCTGATCAGCTGGGATTCGGGAGGCAGAGAATAGATGGGGGCGGGGCCAGTCAGAGGTGGTATTTGCCGGTTCTCCAAACTACTCAAAATTTCCGCTACCGGTTCTCCAGAACTGGTTGGAACCTGCTGAATATCACCTCTGGATGCCACCTATCTCACTATCCAAAGTGACTCTGGGAGGCTTACTGACTGCATTGCTTAATGACTGAGTTGCCAGTCCTGATTTGGGTATTAAACAAGGAAACCAGTCTAAAACGACTTACTTTGATTTTGAAGGTCCTCGGTCATCTGTGAATTTGCCTGTTTTCTTGCAAATGTTTCATTACCCAAACTTGGTAACATCATCATGATGTTATGGGCTGGGCTATAAATATTCTCCTTTATTGTCGTTCGATTTTATTTATCACTATGATTTCTGTAATTTTTTAAATTAAGAAAGTGGTTGAAATGGTGCTTGAGATGTCTATGCTCCCACACTCTAGCCCTCCTCACCCAGGTCCTCTTAACCTTATTGGATGGTACTGGCCACAGAGAGGGACTCTCACTCACAGGTAGGTGAGCTCATAGGAGCCTTTATGGGACCTTTCCCATAAGGTCACTGCTAACGTGATATGTTCTTTCTTTCCTTGCTCTTATTTCTCAGACAAAGATGGAACCGAGATCAGCTCCAATTCCTCATCAAGGTACAGATAGTCTTCAATTTGCCACCATAACTGAACCCAAAATTTCTAATGCTAAGCCATTGTTAAGTGGGGTTTGGGCCTATTTTAGAATAGAATAGAATAGAATACAGAATTCTTTATTGGCCAAGTGTGATTGGGGACACAAGGAATTTGTCTTGGTGCAAATGCTCTCAGTGTACATAAAAGAAAAGATACATTTGCCAGGAGTCAAAAATCATCAGGTACAACACTTAATAATAGTCATAGGGTACAATAAGCAATCAAATCATACTAGGAAACAGTCAATAAAAATAGGATACAAGCAACAAGGTTACAGTCATACAGTCATAAGTGGGGAGAAGATGGGTAAAAGGAAGGATGGGAGGATTAATAGTAATAGTTGGACAGTGTTGAGGGAATTATTTGCTTAGAGTGATGGAGTTCGGGGAAATATGAAAAAAAATTAATGACCTTTCTTGCTGTTAAGCTGTTAAACTGCAGTTGTTAAGCGAATCTGGCTTCCCCACTGACTTCGCTTGTCAGAAGGTTGCAAAAGGTGATCGATCCCATGATCCTGGGACACTGCAACCGTCGTAAATGTGAGCCGGTTGCCAAGCACTTGAATTTTGATCACGTGAAAAAAATGGTCAGTTCACTTTTTCCAGCACCTGAATGAAAGCATTCTTTTAATGAATATCCAGTAACTCTGAACAGTCACTAAATGAATGGTTGTAAGTCGAGGACTACCCGTAGAAGGGACCGGCAGCCCATTCTGGTGAGATTTAGAAACTGGAATTGAACCAAGAACTGCCATTTTTTTCAAGTTGTACCACCAGTGGTGGGATTCAATTTTTTTTACTACCGTTTCTGTGGGCATGGCTTGGTGAGCATGGTGTGGCTTGGTGGGCATGGTAGGGGAAGGTTACTGCAAAATCCCCATTCCCTCCCCACCCCATTAACCTGCTTTCCATCTCCTTTCTCCTGTGCAGGGCAACCAAAGGAGACCCAGCTGATCAGGCAGAGAATAGATGAAGGCGGGGCCAGTCAGAGGTGGATTTGCCGGTTCTCCGAACTACTCAAAATTTCTCCAAACTACTCAATACTCAAGCTATCGGTTCTCCAGAACTAGTCAGAACCTGCTGAATACCATCTATGTGTAGTACCCTCTGTGCAATCTCACCCAATGGTTGCCATGTGCCCAAGGAGAGATTATGGGATATTCACCTCAAGAACCCATCTGTGACTCTTAAAAATCTGAAAAAAATATCAGTGGTATGATTCTTATTTGGGGGGGTCTTGCTATCTTGGGATTATGATAGGCATTCATTCCTGCAGTAGTCATAAGTGGAAGCCATGCTGGCCCAGGCTAAATATTCAAGTCGTGCCAGTTCCAGGAAGGAACATAAAAATGAGACACTCACCTATGTCCTTTGAAGATCTTTCCATTCTCCTGCTCAGACTGAAAACCTCTTTCTCTTTGCACAGGCTGAGAGAAAGGGGAAAATTATATTTTAATACACCATTCTGAATAATTAAACAGGAATGAAAGATCGAGGAAACTCCTTCCAAGTTAATAATCTATTATATTCTTTATATTTTGCTCAGGAAGTAGTAGTTTGGTGGAGAGACCTTCCCTTTATCTGTTACCTAATGCTTTTA
This sequence comes from Bungarus multicinctus, assembly GCA_023653725.1. Taxonomy (NCBI): domain Eukaryota; kingdom Metazoa; phylum Chordata; class Lepidosauria; order Squamata; family Elapidae; genus Bungarus; species Bungarus multicinctus. The sequence continues at coordinate 158,506,533 of CM042838.1, read as the reverse complement.
AACTGGAGGTACTCAGGATCTTCCACTGAATTATGGTTACTAGAAGGAACTATGGTTGCCAGAAGGAAACAGAGATTTGCTGTTGAAATTCACACCCAGGTCTTTGGCATTTGAGGTACTGTAACCTTAAGGCTGCCCACCAACATTGCTTTCCTCCCTGAACAATTTATATTCCGCCCAGGTAGGAGAAGAAAAGTGGGAGAAGAATTAAAGTAGTCTCTGGTAAACAAAAAGTAGCAGGCTATGGAAGAAGCAATGGCCATTAAAAACAAAACAAAACTAGGAGGTGGTTTGTTCCTTAACCCAATTAGGAGAAAGCAGGATTTGGGGTGACTTGTGCTGTTGAGCTGATCTGCAGGAGCCCAAAGTCCAAAAGACAACAGTGCAACTACACTCCAGTCACATTTTAATGAGGTATATTGTATTGGTTAATTATGGCTTTCTTTCTCCTTTTCCTTTGTGGGCTGCCTAGAGCCCCATGGCTTCAGCTGGATGGCCACATTAATAATAACTAATGGGAAGAAAACATGGACTATACAGATCTGATTTTTTATTCCTGACTTAACTGATTCAGCAGACCCACAAAATGTGCCATTATTTTATTTTATTTAATGTAAGGAAGGACCTTCTAACTGTTTCTTTTATAGTAATAGCAATAGCACTTAAGAGTTATACACCGCTCATAGGTCTCTACAGCCCATTCTAAGCAGTTTAGAAAGTCAGAATATTGTCCCCAACAATCTGGGTCTTCATTTTATTGACCTCGGAAGGATGGAAGGCTGACTCAACTTTGATCTCTTCAGGTTCGAACACCTGGCAGTGGGCAAAGTTAGTCTGCAATACTGCATTCCAACCATCGCAGCACCACGGCTTGTATTATCATGAAAGATTTTGTGCACTGCTGTGTAAATCAGTAACTGCCAATGTGCTTATTCATGAGCATCAAGATGTAGGAGAATGTTTGTAAGGTTGCCTCAGGACCTTAGAAATCATTAATATTTTAAAAGATTTTTTTTAAATGCTCGAAACCTGGCAAAGGAAGACCTCATGGAAGACCTCACCTCAAGCACAAGTAGACCTTGACTTATGATTGTAAATGAGCCTGAAATTACAATTCTAAATCATTGTGATCATAGGTCAAAGCATCATGTGACCGGATTCAAAGCTATAATCATTTTTACGGTCATTAGATGAACATCATGGTTGTTAAGCAAACACAGTGATTGTTAAGCAAATCTAGTTCCCCAATGTGCATTTTTTGCTGGATCTAAAGGCCATTTGTTAATTTAATTTTACTTTTTTATATTTTTGCATCCACGCAGCAACAGACCCCCCCTGAATATCTGTCCTGAAGTGCAAAAGATTTCTATAGAACATAATGATCTCTAAAAGGTCTGAGATTCATCCCACTGCGCTGCCCAAGGCATCTGGAATGATTACTAGTTACTGCATGCAATGGGACTTACCCAGGAGCAGAGATCAACCAGGAAGATGGAACCATCCAGCCCGCCGCAGAACATGTGGTATTCCGCAAGGTCAAGGGTCACTGACATGATGCTCACATCGAAGACAACGGAGAGGAGAAGGTTCCCGGAGGAGATCTCCCACAACTGAGAATGGGAAAAGGCGCAGATTAAAATCCAGATTTTAGCTATAATGTACAAAATTAAGCCGGGTGCCAGTCTGTGAATATGACATACATTACATATCAATAGCAGTGCAGTGAGATTTTTTTAAATAGAGAGAGAAAACTCTTCTTTTCAGAGATTGTAGAAAAAGACTTGGGAAGCAAGAACAAAAGGTGATGAATTGTTATAAATGCATCTTCTCCAACCTGGCATTGATCCACGCTCTGTCCCTTCCCCTGAGATTAAGCCCACGTGTTGAACACAGAACTTTCTGCTGTTCTTTGTCCTCGCTCGTGCCTTATAATCCAGAATGGAATTTTATGTAACCTAACCTCAGGGAAACAGCCACAGCTTCAATTAGACAGGCTGAGGCGCACGGCTACTGCCAGTCGTATATAAAAGCTTGGAAGAAAACCGGGAATATCTGAAGGAGCACCAAGAAGCACACATGAACGGCAATTTTGTGGCTGAGGCTACTTTGCATACAGGCAGTCCTTGTTGAACGGCCACTCGTTTGGTGACCGTCTCAGTCACGCTGGGCCAGACCTGACAGCGAAAGAAAGGGAGCCAGAACACGTACCGTCAGCGGCAGGACCCAGCTTTAATTCCAACTTCATTCACAGACAGGCTGAGCCTCAGAACGCGACGAGTTGGGAAACCTATACAAAGTCACACTGGGAGCGTCCACCTCCCAGCGCTTTTTCAAGGGTCCAGGCCCCACCCCAGTACATCCGGCCGCCTCGCCCCACCAATAACTAGCATCCAGTGGCCGGCAGCAGGATCCGCCTGATGCAAATTGCTCTGGAGGACTACTGGACAGCTGGGAGTCGTGTGGAAGACCGCCTGTCAGCTGGGCATTGCAGGTTCTGATGCAAACTGTCTGTAATGCTGTCTGTCCAATACCAGGGCTGCTGTTGGCAGGCCACTGTGCCTCTCGTCACCCCTGCTGTGTGGCATCCCCGCTGCCCGCAATTGGTGGCGAATGCCTTCCCCATCTGGTGCCACTGGACATGGATCCGCCACCAGTGAGTCGCCACCTCCACAATACCCCTCAGAAATGGTGAGCCCCAAGCCGGGGCTCGACAGATCATTCCAAGTTGAGATGGTTCTGAATGAGGGGTACTTATGACAAATCCTCACAGTTGCGGCTGTTTGCAGTGTCCCTCATTACAAGTCGGGCGCTTGGCATCCGACTTGAAATTATGACATTGTAGTGTCGCACTGTCATGTGATTTGTCATTTGCAAAACCTTCGCTGTCAGCTTCAATCAAGCAAAGTCAATAGGGAAGCCAACAGGAGGTTGCAAATGGTGATTGCACTTCCAGGAAATGCTGTGGGATTTGCTTAATGATGGCAGCTGGGATTGCTGGAACTACCATTGTAAGTTGGCCACAGTCACATGAAGCTGTGCCTTACAACTGTGTTGCTTAGTTACAAGGTTCCCAATCTCAATTACTGCGATTAAACGAGGACCTACTGCCCCTTGAAAATTGTAGTTGTTGAAAGTTGTAGACTGTCCCAAAGGTGCTTTTTTTAAAAGAGGCAACTGGACTTTCTGGTTTTTCTTTCACTTCTCATCCAAGAAGCTTCTTCAGCTCTGATTGGATGGTGGGGAAAAAACGCTGATGGGATGGTGAGTTTTTCCCCCCACCATCCAGTCAGAGCTGAAGAAGCTTCTTGGATGAGAAGCAAAGTGTCTTCAAAGAAAAACCAGAAAGTCCAGTTGATTCTTGAAAAAAGCACCTTTTGGACAACCATGATCTGGATGACTGAGAATCTTGATAGACACTTGTAGACTCTCCATAATGCAAAACTGTAATAGGCACCATGACTGTGAAAGACGACCAATTTTGATCTCAGGGCTTCATTTTTCCTGCACTGCAGCTATGGTGCTGCTTTTTTGGGTCCTTGAATCAGGAACATCCAGCATTTAACTTATCTGTCTCTTTCCCCAAATTTTGTTGCTCTCCTGGTGATCTGAGACTAATTAGAATACATAATGAGATTATTTTACAATATGTCCAGTTCACAACCCATTTCTGAACTCTGTTGTACATAGGACAGAAAAAATGCATTCTGAAAACAGGCTCTAAATTATAAGGGGGGGGGTTATATTGCCCCCTCTCTCCCCAATAGGGTTTGTATCCAGAAACCTTTAGAAAAGCATTTGTTTGCATGTAAGCAAAAGGTTTTCCATTTCCAGACCTACTAAGTATACCAGCAGAAATTAATATGCATGTGTGCATATTTGCCTAGCAGTGGTTATGATTTCCTATCTTAAAAAGGATTCGGCATGAACAAAGCAATTCAATTCCCTAGCTGTGTGCAAAATTATGCGATCCAGTTCTGGGACATTCCATTTTGCTCCCAAAACAGATTGAACTGCCTTTTCCACATACAGTTTTGCTATTTTTCAAAAATAGGAACAGTACAATGTTTGTGCTGTCCTAGTCAAAGTCAATTGCAGAGAAACACTAGGAGTTTCACTGGAGAATTTTTGGAGAAAATCAGAACATTCCAAGAACACAGTATTTTGCACAAAAATATAATGCAGCTAGTCTTCAACTTTTGACCACCATTGAGCCCAAAATTTCTGTGGGACAGAAGTGAGACAGTTGTTAAATGAGTTTTGCCCCATTTTATGACCTTTCTTTCTTGCCACAGTTGTTAAATGAATCACTGCAGTTGTTAAACTAGGAATACAGTTGTTAAGTAAATCTGGTTTCCGCATTGATTCTGCTTGTCAGAAAGTTGCAACAGTGGATCATATGACTGTGGGACATAGCGATTGTCATAAATATGAACCAGTTGTCAAACATTCAAATTCTCATCTTTTGACCAAGGGGATGCTGCAATGGTCATAAGTGTGAGAAACAGTCATAAGTCACTTTTTCCAATGCCATTGTCAACCCTGAAGCTGACCTAACCAAAGCCTTCTAGGAGCTTCAGTGTTGCCACACTGGAGCTGAGGGATAGGGAAGGGGGGGATTAGAGATAGCTGGGATTTTGTAGCCAAAATAAAACACTTTCTCACACATTCTCACACCTAATCAGAGGAAGGAGGAGTGATGTCACCAAGGAACCAGACAGCGCCTTGATTGGACCATGTGACTGATTGTTTAGAGAGAGGGGGAAACTTTTACTTTTAATTAGGTGAAAACCGGGACCTTCAGAGTCGCTTTTCACCAACCTGTACTATTCTTTGAGGAATCTATCTGTGTGAACTCATAAAACATTCCTATGCCTGTTTTAGTAGTATAATAAAGAGAAAAAGCCCCCCCCCCCCCCCCCCCCAGGAAAGAAATCTGGTAGAGCCGTGTGGCAGCTTGAAATCGAAAGTACATTCCAACTCTTATCTTTTAAAAGATTGTAACTAAACTACCAGAGCTTTTGCCCGGGAATATATTTAATTGGAGAACGTGAATGATGACACCCAGCTCATGAACGTGCTCAATTGGAGAATCTGGTTTATGAGATGCTCAGGGGAGAGGGAGGAAATAAGAGTCCCAGATGACTGTAAATTATGTACACAGGTCAATGCCAGTATGTTGCCTCTAATAAATCCTTTGAAGTCTTTTGAAGTTTGGCTCGAGAATCATGATTTAATTAGGGCAATTGCTGGAATCCTGACATCTGCCTCGGAGTTTTGTTTGCTGTGGGTATGTTATTTGGAACCCTGACAGCCGTATCTTTCGACGGTCACTAAACTAATGGTTATAGATTGAGAACTGTGCTACTTCCAAATTGAGTATTCTTACCTTTGCTGTTTGGTCCAAAGAGGCTGTGGCAGCTCTGGCCAAGGGACCGCCAACACCGCAGCAGAGATCTGTGATGGGAAGGCTGTGCCGTGACCACACGTGGCGGGGCTCAGGGCTCTGGCTATGTTCCACCTGCAGCACACTGAGAAATGAATCAATTTTAACACAGTAAATTGGAAAGTTGTAAGCTGCAAACATGCACTCCATTTAATCGCTAAAGCAATAATGCTAAAAATGAGTGTTAGGGAATTCAGGTGGAAATCAATTGAGCAGATAATTACAGGCTGCCTGTTTTATCTGCGGCTTATTTTTGATAAAAGTTTAAATCTTTAGACTTCTTCCAGTTGTCTCTACCTTCCATTTTAGATCAATGTGCCCAAATCCGAATAAAGGAGGAAAAGGAAGCTTCCTGAGGACATTGAATAATCTCAGAATGCATTCACTGAGATATGTTTTGGGGAAAATTTTCCCACCCACAAGAATCTTTCCTTTTTTTTCCTGACCTTTAGAGGCTTTTATGTTATGCCTTTTAGCCTAAGCAAACAGTCTTACTTTCATCTATCTCATATGCCACTGAGGATGATAACTAAAGAGAGGATTCTGTATAGGTAATTCCTAAATCCTGGCCAAGAACTCTCTTTCTAAATATCAGCAGAAAAATGGCATTCTTGTTTTTTTTGCAAATTTGGTTAATTCTATAAAGTTTATAGATCAAGGCATGTGGCCTTATTGTTTAAACTACCCAGGAGAGAATGTGATTTTGACAAATCCAAACTTAAAGGTGCTTTTTAAAATAAATACTAATAATTAAATAGTCCATAATTAAAAGCAATTTAACTTAAAGCTTAACTACGACATTGTTTGGCTGGATGTATTTGTGAAAATAATACAAAAGGATCTCTTTCTGCACAAAAGTGGAACATACCTCCTCTAAAGCTCAGGATGCTCTCAATATGCTAAAAGTTGGTGCCTAAAATAATATTCTCATGCGGGAACACTGGTAAATGCAGTGATGCTGTTCTTGTGGGCAGAATCGAGAAGTGGGAAGCCATTTTAATTCATACCTGTACAGGCTCCAGACTATAACAAGACAGTCTTTGGCTCCAGAGAGAAAATGGCTGCTATCGTCCGTGAAGGCCAAGCAGCTTAAGTCCTGATAATGTCGATTCAGGATGGCAAGTAGATTCCCACTAGATACCTGCAGGAAAGAAAAAGAAGAGCGGAAGTAGAAATAAAAAGATGAAATACAAGGTCTGGAACGTCTCCTGCAAGCGGACACATCTATATATCTCTAAAATTCTGATTCCGTAACCTTTTAACTGCGTAAAATGTTGCACCATAGGGCAAAAGTATTTCAACCAAGGTATCTGAAAAGGGCTAACCTACAGAATGCATCTAAAATCAGGACCCATGACTCAAGTAGAGTTGAAATTTGGCAAATTTTATATAATATTTTATGACATAAAAATGATCACCAAACAATTTATGACATAACACATTTTTTTTAAAAAAAAAAATCATTGATTTTTATCTACCCTGCTTCACAGAAAGAGTAGTGGAAGGTTGGAAATTCCCAGAGGAGGTAGTGGGTCAATCATCAGTACCTTAAGTTTAAGCATGGTTGGGATAAATAATAATGGAGTAAATAAATTAATACATAAAAATAAAATTAACAACAATAATAAAATAAATAATAAATATTTAACACCATCAAATATCCATATGTGCTTATCCCAAGTCTTTGAGAAGGACTCGGCAGGCAGACAAAAATGTCAAATCCAGTCTGAACATCTGGTTGATTGGGCAATGGGCCAGAAAATTAATAATTAACAAATAATTAATTAAAAACAAAAAAACAAACAAAAAACTCAAAGGGCAGACTAGATGGACCTCTGGGACTTTTCCTGCCATCTGTTTTCTATGTTTCTATTAAAACTGGTACCAAATCAAACTTCTAACATGCATTTATCTAGCCTTCTCTCAGGCCTTGGGGGAGAAAGCCAGATTTTTAAAAAAAAAAAACTTTTCTAGGGAAAGCAATATGTTGGAAGCTCTGCCATTGTTGAAGGCAATATGGAAGCCAGTAAGGAAATATTCCTGAAAGGATGACCAGCGGCTCACAGGTTCTCTAGGGGTACATTTGCTAGATCAATACTTGAATACAGCTCATCAATCTGGAACCCGCATTACGTATTTGATATTAACACAGTTCAGAAAAGTCCAGAAATATTTCACAAGAAGAGTTCTCCACTCCTCTACTCGTTGTAGAATACCTTATGCCACCAGACTTGAAATTCTAGACCAAGAAAACCTAAAACTATGTCACCTTTGGTCCGATGTAAGTATAGTATATAAAATCATACATTGCAATGTCCTACCTGTCAATGAATACTTCAGTTTCAACCATAACAATACAAGAGCACACAATAGATACAAACTCAAGGTAAACCGCACCAAACTTGATTGCAGGAAATATGGCTTCAGCAACAGAGTGGTCAATGTCTGGAATACTCTACCTGACCCTGTGGTTTCTTCTCCAAACCCCAAAAACTTTAACCTTAGACTGTCTACCATTAGCCTCACCCCTTTCCTAAGAGGCCTGTAGGGGGCGTGCATAAGCACACCAACGTGCCCACCGTCCCCATCCTATTGTTTCTTTTATTTTTCTTATACTATATGTATCCATGTATTCATAACCAGGTTTTTACTTATACCTGTTATCTTATAATTGCTTGACAAAATAAATAAATAAAATAAACTTTAAGACTTGCGGACTTCAACTCCCAGAGATCCTCAGCCAAGTCCACAAGTCTTAAAGTTGTCAAGGTTGGAGATCCCTGGTCTAGTATAAACAAGTGTGCTGTTACAGAAAACAAGACTCATCGTAGCAATGCACCTAATAGGATCTCAGAAATGCAAACCCTCGTTTTATTGTTTTTGTGAAATTACAAATGAAACACAAGGAAACTTGTTTTCAGGCCCATTTGGTTAAACGTGTGATAGAATGACAAGCTGTGGTGGGATGCTGCCGGTTCGCACCGATTCAAACAAACCGGTAGCGCCGGTGAACAGTTGGCCCCACCCACCCGCCCTTTCCTGTCCTTTATTTCCTTGGTTTTGAGCTCAGCTGAATTGCGCAGCAGAGTGGATTACCGTGCCTCAGTTGTTTGAAGCTCAAAATTGGTGGTGTTTGACTGCTGCGCATGTGCACAAAACACACTCTCATAGAACCGGTAGTAAAAAAGGTTGAATCCCACCACTGATCCAAAATACTCAGCTGCTGCATTACAAATTAATCTGCAATACAGCACTGTATAGTAATTGGCTTTTCAGGAACTTTGGACACTGACTTACTTTTGTGGAAGGGTCAGTTTGAGGCCAGTATTATATATACTCTTTTCTCCTAATTTTATCTCTTCAAATAGTGAGATTGCTGTTACAGGAATGAAACTATTTGTGGACTGATTTATTTGCCTGAAACCTTTTGTGACCTGCAAGGGAACACAAGATGATGGCCAGCAAGCTCATTTTCAGGGTTGAGTTTTTCATTTAAGAACCTCTGATAAAATTCCTGAGGATCACTATACTTTGCATTGTGAGTGTCGCCAACATCCTGATCTGACTGGAAAGGTTAAGTGATGTACAACATGATCCACACACACAAAAAGAAGCTTTTGAACTCTTAAAACTCTTTTCCATTCCAAAATCAGGCCACTCCAATGTTAATGAGATTTAACTCCGGTTCTGTATAAATGCAGACAAATCCCCCCCACCTTTATTTTTTGACTGACAGGCTACTCTGAACCAGGAATCATAATATTCTGATTGCAAACTATTATTCTTTACAAACCACGGTTTGTGCTAACGATTAATTAATGGAATCACAGCCATAAAGGCAATGTGGCAATAGAGAAATTAATGGAGTGGTTTTGCCACCTGCTATTTTTTTTTTATCTAAGCGGCTTTCTTCCAGATAGAAATCACATCAAGTGGCTCAGCTTAAAACAATGGCTAACAATTTAGCAGACACAATACAAATGTAGAAAAGAGACAAGAGAAAATCATCTAATGTCTCAGGCTACAGCAAGAGGCTGTTAAGGAGATGTTCTGGAGACACTGCCTTCTATGAACCTTTGGAAGATTAGGTCGTGGAGCTATAGCCTTCAATCATCCAACAAAATGGTTTCCAGGTTTCCACCTACTCCAAAATTTAATGATCGCAATGGAAACTGCTTCCAGCTAAAGAATAAAGAGAGACACATTCCTTCTGATGCAGCCATCTGGAAGGGTGCCTTTGGAAGCAACTAAAGAAAGCAGGGGGTTGGACTAGAAGACCTCCGAGATCCCTTCCAGCCCTATGATTCTATGAGGAGTCCTTGGCGCTCTCTGAGCTTGCGTGTTTTCTTGCAGACGTTTCATGACCCAAACTAGGTAACATCATCCCTGCTAGTAAGGATATAGCACTGATGACGGTACCTAGTTTGGGTCATGAAACGTCTGCAAGAAAACAAGCAAGCTCAGAGAGCGCCAAGGATCCCTCATTTCAACCCTGAGCTACAAATATTCTTCTTTATTGGTACTAGGATTCCATGTTCTAAAGCACAGTATCACGTCACTTAACATATCGTGATGTTTTTTTGCCTTTGCGGAGCCAGAGGTGGGCGTGGCCTTTGCATGATGCACCTGGCCCTTGGGCCGCCAGTTTGACACCCCTCTTCTAAAGGAACAACCTAATAGCCTGAATTTGCCAAGGGAAATCTTGTCTCAGATGCAAAAAAGTGGGAAGGTTGATGGGAATAAAACCATCTCTCCACTCTCTCTGATGCACTGGGCAGGATGGATGGGATTCTTCTAAAGTTCTGAAGAGGGCAAAAAAGCTACCTTGACAGAGAGGGAGCTGTCAAAGAACGGTATATAGGCCATTATTCTTGCCGCCTTGTTTGCAAGCTTCCTCAAAACATGCACTTGGTTGTCGTATGGAAGCAAAGAATTGTGGGACAGCTAATCTTTGCACAGGAACACCTCCATAAAGGCTGATATAAAGTCTGAAGTCAGGGGGGAAAAAACCCTGTTTTAACTTCAGCTCCCTCCTGAAACGTCCACAGAACACAAAAATGCTTCGTAGACAAACAAAAGAAAGCAAATAATCCTAAATGGAGTCAATCTTGCATAAGATGCTCTGAGAGCCATGCGGGCAGAGTACAGAATTTTTTAAAAAATGCTTTAAAATAAATAAATGCTTTGTTCTTGTTCTGGTTTTAGAATTGCAAGCCTTGCACCGGATAGTAAGTTATGATCGAGTCAATAAACGGCACTGGTTGCTGATTTGCTTCTAGGGCCAATTTAAGATGTTGGTTTTCACCTTTATGGCACAAGAAGAGTCTTGCCCCAATGGGATTGGTCTGCCCCATTCACTCTGGCAAAAGAGGGGTATTTTGGACGCCACCAGCCAAAAGAACTTGATTGGCAGAGTCCAGAAGAGCCTTTTCTGCCATGTCTATGGACATTCTCAGTCATCCAGGTCATGGTTATCCCAAGGGTGCATTTTCCAGAGGCAACTGGACTTTCTGGTTTTTCTTTCTATTTCACTTCTCCTCCAAGAAGCTTCTTCAGCTCTGACTGGAGGGTGGGGAATGGAAGGATTTATATTCCTTGCAGACAGCTGGTCATTTGCATTCTTTTGGAGAGTCGTTGAGGCCACCTGGAGGTTTATCTGTGCCCTCAGGATAACGTGACTAGTGGAGAGGCGCATAGAGCCTTCTTGGAACTGCAGAAAGGACTATATTGTAGACTGGAGCAGTGGTGGGATTCAAATATTGTTGCCACTGGTTCGGTGGGCGTGGCTTCATGGATGCGCTTTGCGCGCGTGCACACTTTGTGTGGGTGCGCATTTTGCGCAGGTGCAGAGGCGTTCTAACTCGCCTCCTGCAAGCCTGCATGATCCCGGTCACTTCAGCAGCTGCACTCTTCTGTGCTGTGCAAAGCAGCTGCGCTTCAACTTCAGCGGATAACAGTTGAGTATGGGAGCCCGGGCAGGTGGATGGGCCCAACACAGAGCAGCGGAGAGAACCGGTTCAGTCTCCGCTGCTCATTGCTGCTACTGGCTCACCAGAACTGGGACGAACTGGTAGAATACCATCATTGGACTGGAGATAGATGGTGTTGTATTCCTCTTTCTCTGTGACTCACTTTCAAACCAGTGGTCCTTCCTATCCAAAACAACAATTAGCACCTAGACTTACATACCACTTCAGTGTGCTTTACAGCCCTTTCTAAGTGATTTACAGAGTCAGCATAATGCCCCCAACAATCTGGATTCTCATTTACTGACCTGGGAAGGATGGAAGGCTGAGTCAAACTTTGCTGTCCTCAAGAGTGGCCGTTTCTGCCATGGCCCCATGGAACTTTACGCCCCTCCAGGTGAGATCTCCGCCCACCTGCTTGGCCTTTCGAAGGGGTTGAAAATCTGGCTCTGCCAACTGGCTCGGGGACCTAATGCAGGCATCCTCTTTTGGAGACGGTTAATAGATTACAAGATTCCAATTTCATTCTGTTTTCATATTGGTCTCTTTTATCTAGTTTTAATTCATTTTAAATGTTTTAATTCTTAAGGCTTTTCATGTTCTTATTGTTTCTACGTTGTATTTTCATATTGTTGTAAGCCGCCCAGAGTTCGCTTGACAGTGAGATGAGTGGCATATAAATTTAATAAAATACAGCTGGTAGTTTGAAGCGAATATTACATGGATGTCAGGTAGTCCTCGACTTACAACCATTCATTTAGTGACCAACTGCACTGAAAAAAGTGTCTAATGACTGTTATTAATGACCGTTTCAGCATTCTCAGGGTTACCTGAACAAAAACTGGACGCCTGACAACTGACATGGGTTTGTGGCGCTTGCAGTGTCCTGGGGGGATCATGTGATCACTTTTTTTGTGACCTTCTGACAAGCAGTCTCAATGGTGAGGCCAGATTCACAAGACAACCATGTTGCTAACTTAATACCTGCAATGATTTGCTTAATAATTGTGGTTTTTAAAAAAAGTTGTAAAATGGGGTAAAACTCCACTTAACAACTGTCTTGCTTAGCCTTAACAACCTTCTGCTCAAGCCCAGAAATTTTGGGCTCAACTGCAGTTGTAAGTCAAGGACTAGCTATAATTGTGATAACCAATCAGGGGATATGGAGTCGTAATTCTAAAATGTTTGGGGTGTGACAGGGGGAAGAATGAGTGCAGAAACCCTCAAGAGGACAATCACTCCCCTCTTTCTTCTCTAATTAGAACAGGGGTCCCCAAACTTGGCAACTTTAAGACTTGTGTGTGGACTTCAACTGCCAGAATTCCTCAGCTGGCTGGAGAATTCTAGCAGTTGAAATCCACAAGTCTTAAAAGTTGCCAAGTTTGGAGACCTCTGAATTAGAACATATTTGAAGTATTCAATCACAACATACTCAAAGAGGCTGAAAGGAAGCATAATAACGTTTTCATTACCTATTGTTCACCCAAGACGGATCTGAATTTGAAAGCACTCTAAATACTGCTGTTATAAAAATAACATTTGCGCTCTTTTCACAGCGGATGGAAGCCTGCGCTATTCTCATTAACCCTGGGTGAGAGGCTGTAGAAGAGAGCATTATCTGGTACAGACAAAAATAATGTAAAAAAGAAAAGAAAAAGAAGACATCTGCAATCCTGGGAAGACTTCGAATTTAAATTATTCATCCTCTCTTGCCCACCCAGTATCCAGATAGAAAAAAGAGAGAGAGAGAAAAGAATGGAAAAAAAAAATGCCTTTCAAAAACAGTCTGTGAAGCAAGAAGGAATTATGTAGCCAAGTGGAACAGAATCTTGAATGGGGTAATAAAATATGGCATTAAATTTATGGGATAGAAAAATATGAGGATAATATAAGGATCTGTCACGTGCCAAGGATTAACTACTGATCTGATAGTAGCTCTCCAGCATAAAGAGAGAGAACCCCCCCACCTCCAACTTCATTTCTTATTGTGTTTTCTCTACTTAAAAGAGAAGTGGGGCCTTTCAAAGGCCCTTTGCAATTGTCACACCATCACTTTTCTCTATAATTTTTCCGAAAAACAGATGAAGCTGAAGAGAAGTTGACATTTGTCTCATACTGAAATCTCTAGGGCAGGCCTTTTGAGGAGTGGATAAACCAGAAACCTTTTCAAAGACCACACACTCCAAAACTTCACAAATAGCATCCAAGTGGCATTGTCTCTCACCTCAACTTGTCCATCAAACATGGAGCAAATAAGTGCCATTTTTATAGAGAGACCGGCACATTTTGCATTCACAGGATCTTTCGGCTTATGTCAGGGGAAAACTTCTTGATGGCGCATTCTTTACGACACTGAAACTATCTTCTTACAAAGGCTGTAGATTCTCTGTTCCTGGATGTTTTAACAGGCTGGACTTCTTGATGATTTTGAAATCTCTTATTTATTTATTTTAATTTATTTATTATTTATTTATATTGCCGCCTACTCACCCATGGTGACTCGAGGTGGTTTACACAATGTAAAACCATATTTAAAACAAAAAATAAAAAAAAACTAATAAAAAGAATCAAATAAATTAGTAAAGTACAATAGAACAAACTTTGGAGGGTAAAAAAAAACCCAACTCCCACCCCGCGCCCCGATGATAGCAGATCACAGAAGCCATTTGATGGGCTCCATCCCTCTCTGGGTTCCCCAGGTCTGCTGGCAAAACCAGGTCTTCAGTGCCTTCTGGAAAAGTATCAAGAGAGGGGCCCATTCTAATCTCTGGGGGAATGATGTTCCAGAGAGAGGGAGTCACCACGGAGAAGGCCCTTCTTCTGGGTCCCACCAGGTGTATCTCCCTCAGGGCTGAGTCCTGCAGCATTCCCTGCCTCCTCGCTCTAATGGGTCGGGTAGATGTGACCAGCAAGAGACGTTCCCTCAGATAACCCAGTCCTAAGCCGTGAAGGGCTTTAAAGGTGACAACTAGCACCTTGAATTGCACAAATAACTTATGTTATCTTATCTCATGTTATCTTATCTTGACAACGATTTGTCTGAAATGGTATATAGGGTTTTCTGCCTGAGCAGGGATTTGGACTAGAACAGGGGTCTCCAAACTTGGCAACTTTAGGACTTGTGGACTTCAACTTCCAGAATTCCTCAGCCAGCCATGTTGCCTGGGGAATTCTGGGAGCTGAAGTCCACAAGTCTTAAAGTTGCCAAGTTTGGAGACCCCTGGACTAGAAGATCTCTAAGGTCCCTTCCAACTCTGTAATTCTGTTCTGTGTTCAATATAATCTTACCTATTAGTTCCATGACCGATCTGTAAATGACACATCCTTCCAATAGATCAGGGGTGTCAAACTGGCAGCCCGTGGGCCGGATACGTCACATGCAGGCCACACCCACCCCAGCTCCGCAAATGGACAAAACGTAGTGAAACATCACGTGGCGGCATTGTGACGTGGCGAGTTCGACACCCGTGCTATAAATAAAGGAACTATGCAGTTCTTACATCCGTTATTTCCTGGGAAAATTTCTGAATAATGCTTGTGTCCCTTTCGAAGAATTCCGTAGAGATTGTGGCAAATCTGCTCACTAAATAAGGAACCAAAGAGTTGGGAGCTAGATGCTATAAAATATCTACCTACTTACCTACCTGGCTTCCATGCAGGGGTGGGATTCTACCGGTTCAGACTGGTTCTATAGTTCGGAGAACCGGCAAATCGTGCCCCTGGCTGGCCCCGCCCCTCTCTGCCCACCCCTCCCCTTGCAGTCAGTCCTCATCGCTGACTGCATTCTCCCCCGCCCAGTCTCTCCTTAAGGTATTTCTTTCCTCCCCAACGATCAGCTGTTCCGATGATCAGCTGTTCCGGGATCCCCCTCACTGTCTTACTGCTTCACCCAGGCGGCTTCCCTGAGGCCCAGGAAGCAAAAAGGGGTGCATGGGAGGGGGGGAGAGGGTGCTGCGTGCCCCGCGCTCTGTTTTTTGCCTTCTTGGATCCCAGGAAAGTTTCCTGGGAGCAAAAATGCCCCCCCGGCTTCCGTGAGGTCCAAGAGGCCCAAAAACGGAGCACAGGAGGGTGCTGTACAGCCCCCCTGCGCTCCATTTTTTGCCTTCTTGGGCCCCAGGGAAGCCTTCTGGGAGCAAAAACACCCCCCCCAGGAGGCTTGCCTGAGGCCCAGGAGGCAAAAAAAAGTGGGGGGGGGGGCTGTAAGAAAAAAAAGAAGAAACGCCCACCCAGTTACATGGCCACGCCCACCTAGCCAGGCCCACAGAACCGGTTGATAAATATTTGAATCCCACCCCTGCTTGCATGCCACCCATTTTACCAAGAGACGACTCTAGTAATTTGTGTTACTGCACAATGCACAGTTGTTCAGGCAGACCTTGACTTAGAACCGTTTGTTTAGTAACCATTCAAAGTGACAACAGCATTGAAGAAAATGATGGTTTTTCACACTTATGACCATCATAGCATCCCCATGGCTATGTGATCAAAATTAAGGGGTGCTTGGCAACTGGCATGTATTTATGAGGGTTTGCACTGTCCTGGGGTCATGTGACTGTCATTTGACTCCTTTCCAGCTGGCCTCTGACAAGCAAAGTCAATGGGGGAAAAGCCAGATTCACTTAATTATCGTAAACAGCAGCAATTTGCTTAACAACTATGTCAAAAACAGTTAAAAAAATAGGGCAAAACTGACTTAGCAACAAAAATTTCCAGTTTTATTTCCTGGAGCTCCTCCGTAAACCAAGGGGCCATCCAGAATTAGCAAGTGGGGAAAGGCCATTTACTAGCAATCCTATATACTACTCTTCCAGACTCCATTTTACAGAAATTAACATGGTGGTGTGTCAACAGTGCTATCCCCATAGGAAGCTTCAGAAAGGATTAAAAACATATTAGCAGCTCAAGCATTTGAAGGCCAGTGATGCAATGATAGAGTAAAACTATTCTAGAAACACCAGGAATAGATTTTAAATAAACTAGAGCATCATCGTCATTAGTTATATAGTTTGGTTCTCTCTCATTTTACTCTGGGGATGTGCCAATTTGATCATTCCAGGGATAAGGTCCATCGTTTTCTGGAAGTGACTCTTCCAGAACAGAAAGTCCAGGATAGTGTTCTAGAACATTCTGGATCACCTTGGAAAGTTCCAGGAATAGAACATGGCATTCCACATACAATTCTTTTGACTGGATTTTGATTTTCTAACAACAGAGTAGATTGCTTCCAGATGGTCTCTTTTTGACTTAACTACTCTCTTTTTGGGACCCACTATACTTGCAGCTGTTGCACTGAATTAGGGCTTAGGGAATAGATGGATTTTAATGTACTTTCCAATCCATGGATCTTAAAACAAAAAAAAAACACCACCACATTCCATACAAATTTTCAAATCCTCAAATAAAACCTGATTTTATATTTCTCCAGGATGTTAAGGAATACAGAGCCAAAAAGCACGGCAGCTTAATGTTTGCAGAGAGCAAATCCAGAGAAAAGAGAGACTGGGGAAAAAGCAGTGAACCTTACTGAGATGTATTAAGTAAAATAAAATGGTTATAAAGAGCGTGTGGCGGCAGCGGCGGGGGGAATGGCATTTGTAGCTGCATTTAAAGGCGGGGGGGAAGATTACTGAGCAGCAAACCATGGTATCCTTCTAGGCCGGTTCAGAAGACTGTGCTTGGTTACCAAGGTCAATTCCATTTGGTATTCTGACCCAAGCCTCGTTCAAATCAAATAAACACAAAGTATATATAAAAACAAACCTTTCTAATGTGTCTCTGTGAATTCTATTCATTCGCAGCAGAGTCATTAAAACTAATTGTCCCAGATAAGAGCAAGCGCTTTCAAGGTTGTGAAAGGATGCAAAGAACACAAGATTAATTGCAGGGAAATATCCAAAACCAAAAGTCTCCAAAAACAAACCAGAATAGATAGGATTTCCAAAAGAACTTGGAGTTGAAAGAAGTTCTTTGCTTCCTGCAAAGAACCCAACCCAAGGGCTGGCTTTTATCCCTTATGGGAGGGGCCATCATCTTGCAGCTTTACTCCCAAGTCACCTGTGCTGCTGCAGCTGCTCTTTCCTTTGAGCAGCCCTGCACGCACGCGCACTGGGCACAAGCTCCTTGGGGACCTCTTCATCACTGCTACCAGACTCCACAAGCTTCGAAGGCAGCACTCCACTCTCTGATAGTCCTGGCCCCATCCCTGCATCACACACAGGCCCCTCATGTGAGTCCTCGCTCTCTGAGACTTCAGCCATCCGCACCTGCTGCCAGCGAACCACAACATTTGAAGTAATGTATTTAGGCCCTTGCTTTGCATTTGAAAACTTCAAGAAGCCATTGTATAGAGTCATTCAGCGGTATCGGATCAAATAACATCAACATATAGCAATAATAATAGCACTTAGACTTATATACTGCTTCACAGTGCTTTACAGCCCTCTCTAAGTGGTTTTAAAGAGTTAGCCTATTGTCCCCAACAATCTGGGTCCTTGTTTTACCGACTTTGGAAGGATGGAAGGCCGAGTCAACCTTGAGCCCATGAAATACAATGACAGTCTGCAATACAGGTAGCCCTTGACTTACAACAGCTCATTTAGTGACTGGCATGGAAAAAAGTGACTTATGACCATTTTTTCACACTTACGCTCGTTGCAGCATCCCTATGATCACATGATTTACATTTGGATGCTTGACAACTGACTCACATTTATGACGGTTGCAGCGTCCCGGAGTCGATCCGCTTTTGCGGCCTTCTGACAAGCAAAGTCAATGGGGAAAACCAGATTCACTTAACAACCGTGTTACTAATTTAAGAACTGCAGTGATGAACTTAACAAATGTGGCAAAATGGAGCAGGTTCACTGAACAAATGTCTCACTTAACAACATAAATTTTGGGCTCAATTGTGGTCATATGTTGAGGACTAACTATACTGCATGCTAACCATTGCACCACCACAGCTCATGTTGATGATACAGTTATATTCCTTTGCTTAAACTGAACTAATGATGCTGTCTTGCTTTTCTCCCAGTGTCTAGAAGCTATGGGGGTGTCCAGATGAGGAAAAACAAGCTTGATCTCAACTATATTAGGTGGAAACTAATCATGGAGAGAAGCAACCTAGAACTAAGGAGAAATTTCTTGACAGTTAGAACAATGAAGCAGCGGAACAAGTTGCCTCCAGAAGTTGTGAATGCTCCAACACTGGAAGTTTTTAAAAAGATATTGGATAAAAAATGGTATAGGGTTTATCTGAAATGGTATAGGGTTTCCTGCTTGAGCCGAGGGTTGGACTAGAAGACCTCCAAGGTCCCTTCCAACTGATCCTATTTCTATTCTTTATTCTATTCTTATAGGACAGAAAGGTTGGGTCCTTCCAGAATTGGTTTTGGGAATTTTCCACGCTGGCTCTGAGGAGGATTGTGGTTCCCCACTTATATGCAATTTGGGGCTCCTCCTGGCCTTCCTTCTTCTATCATTCCATTGTGATTCTAGGCAGTCTGAGGACCAGCTGGCCTCTGTGGTCAAGAGGGTTTTTGTACAACTTTTGTCTTATTGCCTCAATTACGGCTGTTTCTGGATCAGGAGGCCCTTCTCGGGCCTTAGCTACCACTCAGCTGGATTTCTGCAGTGCACTCTATATGGGAGCTGCCCTTGGAAACCCCTTGAAAGCTGCCGGTCATTCAGAATGCAACAAGGTGGGCAGCAATGGACATCCCACTATTGTGTGAGCTGCACTGGCTGCCAATAAACTTCCAGGTATAAGATGCTGGTGGTCATTCGTTTGTTCGTTTGTTTATTTAAACAGCAACATTCATCTAACCCAGGTCCTTGGGAAGGACATGATACGTGGACAAAAAGGCCAAATCTATGTGTGACCAACCAAAAACAATTGATGAATTGTATATGCCACATGACTCTCAGCAAATTACAATCCATAAAGCTATTCATGGCACAGGGTTGGCATCCTCCAAGCAACGCTAAGGTATCTTAACAGATGTGCTTTCTCTGTTGTCAAGCCTGCCCTCTGAAGTGCCCCTCCTCACTGCTGACTGAGATAGCTGGGCTCTAGTGGTCTCACACAGAAACATAAAACACCCGGCTTTTCTCCCATCTGGGACCAGTGTGGTATATAAGCCAGTTCTGCAGTGAGACTGTATGTTATGATTAGCAGCCTCGATTAAGTACCATTTATTTTGGTTCTGCACAGTATTTTCTTCTTTGATCCTGATTTTCTCTTTTATTTTTATTGGTGTGCACCTTTTAAGAGTTAAACTGGGAGAATGTCAGCTTTATAGATCTTTTAAACAAACATCTATATAAAAGTCTGACTCAGCTGGACTGTTTACCAAGTCCTGGCTGTTGTCTACTCAATAGAATTAAATGTACAGTTGCAATTTTAATCACTTGACTCTTGGTTTTGATCATTTCCCACTGATGCATTCCAAGAGAAAGAGGGGGTCCGCCACGGCCTTGAGAAAGTGGGATGAGAAGGAGAAGATGACTTACTTCCTGTACCTTTATTAATATGTAGCACTCAACATGGATATCACCTCAGCCTACTTTTTAGAATAGAATAACAGAACTGGAAGGGACCTTGGAGGTCTTCTAGTCCAACCTCCTGCTCAGGCAGGAGACCCTACACCATTTCAGACAAATGATTATCCAATCTCTTCTTTAAAATTTCCAGTGTTGGAGCATTTACAACTTCTGAAGGCAAATTGTTCCACTGATTGATTGTTCTCACTGTCAGGACATTTCTCCTTAGTTTTAGGTTGCTTCTCCCCTTGGTTAATTTCCACCCACTGCTTCTTGTCCTGCCCTCAGGTGCTTTGGAGAATAGCTTGACTCCCTCTTCTTTCTGGCAGCTCCTGAGATATTCGAAAATTGCTATCATATCACTATTAGTCCTTCTTTTCATTAGACTAGACCAGGGGTAGGGAACCTTGGCTCTTTTATCACTTATGGACTTCAACTCCCAGAATCCCTGAGTGAGCCATAAAAGGTTCCCCATGCCTGGCCTACTGGTTTTTCAGTTGTGGGGGAAATCAATTTTTGACTGGAATGGGACTGTTTAATATACAAATGTAGGACATATTCTTTATATATTCTTTATATGTCCTACATTTGTATATCAAACAATCCCATTCCAGTCAAAAATTGATTTCCCCCACAACTGAAAAACCAGTAGGCCAGGGATGGGGAACCTTTTATGGCTCACTCAGGGATTCTGGGAGTTGAAGTCCATAAGTTATAAAAGAGCCAAGGTTCCCTACCCCTGGACTAGACATACCCAATTCCAGCAACCATTCTTCATAAGTTTTAGTCTCCAGTACCCTAATCATTTTTTTTGATCTTCTCTGCACTCTTTCTAGAATCTCAGCATTTTTTTCCATTGTGGCAACCAAAACTGGATGCAATATTCCAAGTGTGGCCTTACCAAGACATTATAAAGTGGTATTAACACTTCACGTGATCTTGATTCATTTCCTCTGTTTATGCAGACTAGGACTGTGTCGGCTTTTCAGGCAGCTGCAGCCCACTGCTGGCTCATATTTAAATGATTATCCACTAGGATTCCAAGATCCCTCTCATAGTCACCACTATTGAGCAAGGTACCACATATACTGTACCTGTGCATTTTGTTTTTCTCGCTTAAATGTTGAACCTTACTTTTTTCACTGTTTTTTTTACCAACAGGATAAAAACAAGGAAAAGGGACTTACTTGACTTTCTATTGCTTCCTCTAATGGGACATTGAAAACAAGACTGAACAGAATATTGTATCAGTCTTTTTCAGGCTTAAACTGAAGGATTGTTTCTCAGCAGCAGTTCTACCTGACTGCAGGAAATTGGATAAAGTTGTACACCCCCAGGAAGAGCAAGTCCATAATTTTGGGGTATTTGTCTACTTAGCATTCTCCCCATGTACATAGCTGAGTATGATAGCAAGGAGTGATGTCTACCAGCTGCATTTATCAACTTTGCCCAATTTAGTCAACATTGGATAGGGCCAACCTACACAAAATATTTAACAAAACTTCTCATGATCCTTGTACAGATCCTTGACTTACAACAGTTCATTTAAAGACCAAAGTTACAGAGGTACAGGAAAAAAAAAGAGACTTATGACTGTTTTCCACACTTACAATCACTGCAGCATCCCCATGGTCACAGGATCAAAATTCAGACACTTGACAATTGACTTGTATTTATGGCAATTGCAGTATCCTGTGGTCATGTGATCGCCTTTTATGACCTTCTGTCAAGCAAAACCAGTGGGAAAACCAGATTCACTTAATAACCTAAGTGTTTCTAACTTAACTGTAGTGATTCACTTAACAACTGTGGCAAGAAAGGTTGCAAAATGGAACATTAGCTTAATAACTGTCTCACTAGGAACATAAATTTTGGGCTCAATTGTGGTTGTAAATCGAGGACTACCTGTATTAATAAAATGGTAAAACAGAGGGCACATAAAGTAACTTTAGATTGATTTTTTAAATGGCTATGTGACTGAAGCTAGAAGTGTATTTCCCCCAAATAATTTGATATCAGAATGGAGAATAGTATCCAGTGGAGTAAAACAGGACTCTGTCTTGGGTGCTGTGTTATTTAACTTTTTATTGATGATTTTGGTAAAAGAGTTGAGACATTAATCACCTGCAGATGTCACTAAGTTAAGGGACTAGCTTATACTTTAAGAGAGAAAGAGAAGATTAAAAAAGGATTAAGCTTTAGCAATGGGTTGAAATCAATATGAAATTTAACAGGGAGAAAGGCAAAGTATTGAATTTGGCAAGAAAAAAGGAAGGCTGTAGCATGGGAGGTGAAAAAGAACTGGGCTTTCTAAAGGATCACAAGTTGAACATGAGCCAACCAAGTGAAACGGCTGCTAAAAAACAAAACACCATTTTGGAAAGTATCACAACCCAGGAATACACAACCCAGGTTGTGGGAAATAATTGTCCCACTCTGCTTTGCTATATTCAGATCCTACATAAAATCATCTCCCCAGTTTGACGCACTGCAGCCTGGAAGGGACATTAGCAAAGTGGAATACATTCAAAGATGGCGAGGGGCCTGGAAACTAAGTCCTATAAAAGCAGGGGTCTCCAACCTTGGCAACTTTAAGACTGGTGGACTTCAACTCCCAGAATTCCTCAGCCAGCAAAGCTAGCTGAGGAATTCTGGGAATTGAAGTCCGCAAGTCTTAAAGTTGCCAAGGTTGGAGACCCCTGCTATAAAGAATGGCTGCACGAACTAAATATGTTCAGCCTGCAAACAAGAAGACAGAGGATAGGCACGATGGCAATCTTCCAAAACTAAAAAGAGAGTTTCAATAAAGAAAGGAATGAACCTGTTCTGCATTGTCCAAAAGTTCATAACTAATGAGTTAAAACTACAGGGAAATAGGATGCCTCACGAAGTGGCATAGTCCTTTTTACCAGAGATCTTCAAACAAATGCTGGATAGCTATTTGCCCAAAGTATTTTAGCAGATCCTGCACCGAGTGGGGTTGGATGAGTTGATTTCTGAGCTTGTTTGAACTCTTATGACCTGGCCTTTCTGATCCATACTGGCTGCTTCCAACAGATTACTCCTGTAGTTTCTATTTGGGGATGTCTTTGAAAGAAATTCAGAAGCCGCAGCAGGTCCAGAATGCAGCAGCCAGGCTTCTGTGACATATTCCTCATAGGGGGCATGAGACACTAGTCCTGGATCAGGTTCACTGATTATGAAATAAACCCTTTCACCAGGGCTGAGAAAATTTATTCTATTCTATTCTGTTCTGTCCTGTCCTGTCCTGTCCTATCCTATCCTATCCTATCCTATCCTACTCTACTGCTATTTCTAGGGTAATGAAATGTTTGCATGAAAACAAGCAAGCTCAGAAAGCACTAAGGACCCCGCATGTACACATTCTATTGAGACCAGACTTAAGAGTAGCTTTGTCCATTCCACTCCACTCCATTTCATATTCCTATTTCACGTAATTTGAAAAATGATTGTAAGTTGACTTTTCAGTGTGTACTTCATGCCATTTTAGGTGGCTGTTTTAAGAATGGTGTTATAAGAACTGTTATGTATTGACTCATCCATTTGTTGTTAACTAAAGCTGTTAATAATCATGATCTGACTTTGGTGGAAATGAGTTCGTTCTGAATAAAACAGATTAATACAAAACCAAATTGGTGGTTAAGGCATCAGGCTAGGAGACACGACGCTCCCAGCTCCACCTTTTAAGTCCAGCCAGGTGGCTTTTGGGCAGTCACTCTTTCAGCCCAACAGACCTCAGAGGGTGGTTGTTGTGGGGAAAATAGGAGGAGGAAGGAGTTATTAGGCATGTGTGCACCATCTTGAGTTATTTATAAAAATAATAAAGGCGGGATATATACATACACACATATGTATTACAGTATATACGTATCATATTCATGTACATATGTACACACATATATTACAGACACAGAGAAAGAGGGAAAGATGCTAGTTCCCGCTGTGACTGCATTAAAAAAAACCTCCAGGTGTATGGTTGAAGATCTTTAACTTTAGCAAATGCACTCTTCCCTTCTCTGAGAAGGGAGAACAGCAAGTCCAACTCTTCCATAAGTGTTTCAGCTTCTTCAACTTTTAGCCCGCTCTCTCCTTGAGCAGCCAAAAGAATCAGACTGCATTCCACACCAGTGCTAGCAACTCCCTTACCTCCCAGAGGTAAATGCTTTCAGCAATGCCTGCCAAGATGTAGAGACCATTGGGAGCAGCTGTCAGGCAAGCCACTGGGCCCGGGCATATTATCTTCTGCTGGAGTTGATCCTAGAAACACAGAAAAAGAAAGCCGATGAGCATGGATACACTTGACCTGAAAAAGAGATTCAACAGGGATCAGAGGGAGCAAGCCCTACCTGACAAACACAAGGAGAAGGTAAGAGTGTGTGCCAGGCTCGAGAGGGAGAAATTGTCACTTGGTGGGAGAACACACACTTGAGTTGCACGCAGAATATTCCAGATTCAATCATCCGGTTAAAAAAAAAGGACCAGGCAGAAGGAACAGAAAACCCTCTCTGCCTGATCTATGGATGCTAAGTGAACAATATAATATAATGTAAGATAAACATTTACAATTAGATTGCTGTAGTAAGACTAGAGACATCCAGAATAACCCATCTGTTTCCCATTTACAACATAGGCTTGGGGATGCCTTTAAGAACTCCACAAATGAGATACTAAGTCAATGGCTCTCTCCTGCTATTGCTCCCCTGCATTTGGAGTGTAATTATTTTCAACCTTGGAGCTGCAGAGTTAATCCAAATACAGTCATTATCACTGATGGAAATTCCCCTTTCTTAGCACTCCTCTATTTAAAACCATCCAAGCCGATGGCCATTCTTGCCTTAGTAGGAGGTGCCTTTCTAAGGTACACCTTGTGCAAAGAAGTCCTTTATTAATTTCTTGCCGAATGAGCCCCTAAATAATAAAGTTGTAGCACTAAATTGCACCTAAATGAGAACTCTTACAAACAGGATTACAAGTGTTTTGTGCCTTCCATACAATTTAAGATAGTCAACTCTAAATCTTCCAGGTGTAAAATACTCTAGATTTGGGTGATGGGCCATTTAAAGAGAGAAATAAATTCACAGAAGATAAATCTTAATTACCAGAGGCCAAAGTAGATTCTAAGCAGGACATTGCTAAGATCCAACAAGGCACAGGGGAATGTTAGCAATACTTAACTCTAACCCTATTGAGGAATAGAAACATTTTAGCATTTTTAAAATAAGAGGTAATTTTGATGAGCTGCATTAAATACATATTCCACATTGGGGAATCGTCTTTAAAATGGATGGAGACCCAGAAATGCACTAAAGCTTTTGTCTATATTGGGATAGAACCAATATTCATCTTAAATAATTGAAGGAACCTATATTCTACGTAATATATTTGTAGTCTTTCCAACTGAAACAACTCTGGACCAACACAATAAAAACAACAATCAAAACACACACATACAAAGATAAAGGAGTATATTTGTAGCTCTAGGTTGAAAAGAGGGGTCCTTGATGCTCTCTGAGTTTGGTGGCCTTGTCGCAGATGTTTCATTACCTAAACTAGGTAACTACGGTAGGTCTTAGGCTAGCACTGATGATGTTTGGGTAATGAAATGTCTGCAAGAAAACAACCAAGCTCAGAGAGCACCGAGGATCCCCCCCACCCCAAAAAAAAGGCTGAAGAGAAGAAAAGTTATTCTAAAAAACCCTCCTTTTTAATGACCCTGTAATCCTTTAATTCGGGGTAGAGTTGGGGCAACTGGATGGAGCTGAGCTTTTACTGGCCAGATGCCCTTCCTGACACCACGGGCAAGTTCGCAGTAGATATTTTTTTGGTGTGCTCTAGGAAAGGAACATCTGTTGCAATTTAGGATTGAAGTCTCAACCTTCTTTGCCACTAGACCACCATACTGATACTATCACAACAAAACCAACACACAATTAACAAAACCCACACAATGTCTTAGCCCAACCCCTGTCCAAATGACAGCAGAGTTATGGGCCAGTGCAATGGCAGAGCAGCTTCAGAGCAAAAGCTCCTGGCTTCCTCATTTCCTTCCCATTTTAAGCTACACAGCTGAGCAGTAAGAAAGATTTCAATTCCGTTCTACTGCTGAAAAACTGTGGATGTTGAATCAGAAAATGATACTATTTACAGCAATTTAACAAAAAAAAAAAAAAAAGCCTTACTGAAGTAAGAAAGTGCATTTCGGCAAAAAAAGCCAAAAGTTTTACAGCTTCTATAGAAGAATACTGGTTGGGAAACTTAATTGGATCTTGGAATATGTGTGCTGCTCAATGAGCTTGAGTTTTTTTCCCTCTTGAAGCAGAAAAAAAAGTATGGGCAAAATTTTCAGCAGTAATTATTTTAGTAGTTCAGCAATAATAATATTGGGATTGACAAAATCACCATTAAGTCAATTGCAAAAGGCAGCTTTACTTGGAACAGCTTACATTCTTAAGGCTAGAAAACCAGACACCATGAGTTCCAATCCTGCTTTAGCCATGAAAGCCAGCTGGGTAATGTTGGGCCATTCGCTTTCTCTCATGCAAGGTGGTTGTTGGGGAAAATATGAGAAGGAAGGTATTGGATATTTTCTCTGCCTTGAATTATTTGTAAAAATAATAAAAGGCGGGATACAAATTAATAAAAAAAATGTAAATAAACTTTAACAGCACCTAGCAACAGCATCTCACTATCCCAGGTCCTTGGGAAGGATTTGATAGCTGGATAAAAATGCCAAATCCAGTCTAAACATCTGGCTGATTGTGTGCTGAACCATAATAATAATTATTCATGGATGAATTATTATCTTGGGTTCTATAAAGACCTAATGAAATAGTTACATCTGGCAATTAACTTCCTACTCTCAGAAGTGTCATCCAAACTACAGGTAGTCCTCGACTTACAACAGTTCATTAAGTGAACGTTCAAAGTTACAAAGGCACCGAAAAAAGGGACTTATGGCTGTTTTTCAGTTACAACCTTTGCAGCACCCCCAGGATCATGAGATCAAAATTCAGATGCTTGGCAACTGGTTCATATTTATGACCGTTGCTATATCACAAGGTCATGTGATCCCCTATTGTGACCTTCTGACAAGCAAAGTCAATGGGGAAGCCAGATTCACTTAACAACCAAGTTACTAACAAATCAACCGCAGTGATTCACTTAACAACGGAGACAAGAAAAATCATAAAATGGGGCAAAACTCTCTTAACAAATGTCTCACTTGACAACAGAAATATTGGGCTCAATTGTGGTTGTTAAATCAAGGACTACCTGTACCCATAAATCCACTCTGAATCCCAGTGTCAACTAAAAAGATACTCCTTTGGTCTTTTTAGCTGCCAGAAAAAGGGAATGGGAGAAAACAAGGCATTCCTTAAATGCCTAGATAATCACCCCAGTAGCCCAAAGTTGTCAGAGGGTAAGAAGGTTATTGGAGAGCATGACGGATGACTCTTGGAGATGGATGTGTCCCATTGGAGACATCCAGGGGTGGGGGGAAGACCAGGGTCAAGGGGGAAATGTATGATGTAATTTAATATCAGCCGCATCCAGCTTACGCCAACATGGCCACTCCTAATAAATCAATTTACTTTTCTCTGAGATGCAGCTAGAGACTTTTGATTTGAATGAAGGTAGATTTGTTGGAGCCCTGACACCCCAGTGCTGCTGAAGTCTAGGCTAACAATACAGATCCATCTTAAAAGGCTGCATGTAAGGATTACAGCAGAATTTCTGGGAAGGTCTTTTAATTTCCCCTTAAGTTCTCTTACCATTATTGGTGACGACTATTTTGAATATGGATTTAAAGTGTTATTTACTTTATTTATATTCCATCTGTCCTCCCGAAGTCACTTCAAGCAAGTCAAACAGGGTCCCCTCTGTCTGAAAACTACCCCTTGGAAGGTTTTAGGAAGTAGGCATTTTCAATTGTTGCCCCTGTCTTCTGGAACTTCCTCCTTAGAGAGCTTTGGTTGACTTTCCTCCAAGAGTTTCATGAGAGCAATCACAATTTTCCACCTAGCTCAGGAAAAAGTTGTGCTTTGAATGTCAAGATGCTTTATTCCTTAAGGTGTTCCTGAGGTTTTTTAGCATGATACCTGTGTGTACATTACTTATGGAGGTTTTTCTTTTATGATGTTTCTGATCTTTATGATATTTCTGATCTTTTATGATGTTTCTGACCTTCAGCAATAAGGAGCATACAAATATACAAGGAAGTAACATCAATTTTTCAAAAGGAAAAAACCCTTTCATAAATTGTTTCTTCAATAAAGGATGTTCTAAAGCGATTCATTTTTGGTTTATAGGCTAGAATAACAGAGTTGGAAGGGACCTTGGAGGTCTTCTAGTCCAACCCCTGCTTAGGCAGGAGAACCTTATACCATTTCAGACAAATGGTTATCCAATCTCTTCTTAAAAACTTCCAGGGTTGGAGCATTTACAACTTCTGGAAGCAAATTGTTCCACTGATTAATTGTTCTGTCGGGAAATTTCTCCTTAGTTCTAGATTGTTTCTCTCCTTGTTTAGTTTCCACCCATTGCTTCCTGTCCTGCCTTAAGGTGCTTTGGAGAATAGTTTGATTCCCTCTTATTTATGGCAACCCCTGAGATATTGGAACCCCTGAGATATGGGAATTGTCTTCCCTAGTCCTTCTTTTCATCAGACTAGACATACCCAATTCCAGCAACTGTTCTTGATATGTTTTAGCCTCCAGTCCCTTAATCGTTTCTGTTGCTCTTCTCTGCACACTTTCTAGAGTCTCAACATCCTTTTTACATCGTGGCAACCAAAACTGGATGCAGTATTCCAAGTGTGGGTTTTCCAAGGCATTATAAAATGGTATTAACATTTCACATGATCTTGATTCTTGATTATAACCATATCTTATTCAGTGTCTGGACAAACTGCCAAAGTACATTCTGATTTTTCTTCTTCCACTTTTTCTCCTTGTTCCACTTTTTTCCCCCT
The DNA here is from genome assembly GCA_023653725.1 of Bungarus multicinctus. Taxonomy (NCBI): domain Eukaryota; kingdom Metazoa; phylum Chordata; class Lepidosauria; order Squamata; family Elapidae; genus Bungarus; species Bungarus multicinctus. Next base: position 158,477,591 of record CM042838.1, on the reverse strand, counting down.
CTCGTACAGTTTTTTTTCTTTTTCTTCTCCTTTTTAAGGGTATTAAACAGGGGTGGGATTCTACCAGTTCACATCTATTAGCTAGAACTGGTCGTTAACTTTCTAAGCAGTTTGGAGAATTGCTTGTTAGAAGAAATTGCTGGCCTAATCCTGTAAGGAAGGCAGGAAGGAAACATTCTGGTGTTGCTTACAGAAACTGCCTCTCCGTTAACCCTTATTACATTCTTGGCAGGACTAGACTTCCTGTCTCAGGAACGTCTCTGGAGTCTTTTTCCCCTCCTTTGCTGGTACTTTGCTTGTGTTGAGTGACCATTCAAAGTTACAATGGCACTGAAAAAAGAGACTTATGACAATTTTTTATACTTACAACTGTTGCAGTTATCCCCACAGTCATGAGAGGCCAGGCGAGGAGATGCGTGCCTTGATGTAAGTGATATTGAGTTGACCACGCCCAGCCATTAATATGACCACCAAGCCACGCCCATCAACTAAGTCACACCCACAGTACCAGTTGTTAAAAAATTTGAATCCCACCCCTGGTATTATATGTTCATATTTTTAGAGCAACAAAGTCATCTCAACTGGAAATGAAACATTCATTTTCTCATGTTGTTTTTCTTTCCTATTTTATCATATTCTATCGCATCCAATTTTATTTTTTATGTTCTATTGGTTTTTTCTTTATTGTTGGCTTGAATTTATCTAATTTGTATTCAGATAGTTAACAATTACTAATGTGCTATTCACAGCAAGATGATGGTATTTTTTTTTACTACAAGACTATTTTATAATACAAATTAGGATATACTTCAGCTCTTACAAAAATTGATATTGGAATGATATTTATTTATGGATTATCAGAATTCATTTAACAGAATATAGTTAGGCTTAAGATAAAAGGGTTGAAAGAATGTTTCTATGGATACTGCTAAATGGGAGTCATTAAATCTTACCTCCTGGGAGAAGAAAAACAATTTTTAAATTGAAATTGCAGGGTACTTTATGTTTTGTATGGAATTCCTTATATACACGTTCTGAAAACACTGTACTGTTTCATATATTTCTATGTGGTTTTTTTAATACCAGTTATCTTTAAAGAAGATGCAATTGTCAATTTAAGATGAGGGTTTTATTTTTCCAAACCTTGAATCAGAGTAGTTACTATGCATGCCTTTCTACTGGCACCAAATTTGACTAATTTTCATGCAGCATAAATTCTTCACCCTGGACACTTCTGGAATATCTGTACTGTATACAGCTAGTCCTCGACTTATGACTGCAATTGAACCCGAAATTTCCATTGCTACGCAAGGACGTTGTTAAGTGAGTTTTTGCCCCATTTTACAGATTTTTTGCCACAGTTGTTAATAAAATAACTGCAGTTGTTAAGTGAAACATGTGGTCATTTAGTGATACTAGCTTCTCTGTTGACTTAGCTTGTTGGATGCTGGCTAGGAAGGTTACAAATGGAAATCACATCACTCCAGAACAGTGCAACTGTCATAAATTCATACCAGCTGCCAAGCATCCTAACTTGGATCTTGTAACTGTGGGGATGCTGTGACGGTTGTAAGTGTGAAAACCTGTCAGAAGTCACTTTTTTCAGTGCCACTGTAACTTTGAATGATCACTAAATGAATGGTTACAAGTTGAGGACTGCCTGTATAATGCCTTAAGTAATTGGACAATTTTGAGTTCAAAATTATACTATCCTATTTCTGGAAAAAATGGATTTAATCCTTTTTCTCATGCTAAATTGATGCATGTTGGTACAATAGTCCAGATCTAAAACTGATTTAAAAATGACTTTATGGAAGGTACCAATTAATACTGCGAAATTATAATAGCTCAACTAGCAAATGACAACAGGGAGTTTCAATTTCTATGTTACAAGATATAGTAAATACCTTATGTCAGTTGCCACCCTGTGGTGGCATGTACAATTACATTAACTGCCATCTCAATTTGGACCAGAGGTATTTTCAGCCTCAAAGACATCTAAAGTATTAGATGGGATCATTAAATCCTGTAAGACCATAAAAGCCCAGTCTTTATAAATAGCTATTATCGAATCAATCTTATGTGAAAACTTTTAAAGTGAGAATGCAATAGGGAACAGATTCCCAATTTTCTCAAATGACAAAGGAAATGCCAAACGTCTTATTAGATCCTAGATTACAGCTTATACAACAAAAAATAATTATTTTGGACCACCTGGGTCCCACTGCAATTGTGCAGAAAAGAGATAAGTAAATTCACCAGAATAGCACTTCATTAAAATATACGCTGTTGTAATGTCCTAAAAACAGAGGGGACAGCAGAGACAAAAGGCAGATATGGTGGGAAAGGAAGCTGCAGAGGTGCTTATGGAGGGGTAGAGTGAATGGACGGGTGTAGGCTGGTGCAGAGAACGCAGGCTTGGGAAGAGTGGAGAAGTCCAGGTGGGTATGCAACAGTTGAATCTTTGTGACCAAAGTGAAGGAACGTTAAGGAGAAGATGCTGAGAACACTGACAGATGGGCTGGTATGCAGCCCACATGGAAGGGGATGAGAGACATAGTTCTGCACTGCATTATTTGCCTTTCTCTCAGATTTGTCTTGGCTAAAATCTGAATTAACCTAGGTAATCAGTATTTTGCTTTGGCAGCAAAATATGCTTTTTATTTTGCGCACATTGCTGCTTCAGACGTCTGGCATGAACAAAAGATTGAGAAAACAAATTCTCAATAATTAAACTGTTGAGAAGAAGGAAAGGGTTACACCTATTCATAGCTGATTCTTCCCTGTTTCCCACCATCTTTTTCCTTTGGCCAGCGCAACGTCCAACATGTTCATACCAGTGTAATAAAATATAGTGTTATATACATATAGGTATATGGGAATGTGTGTTAGTTATTACTTATTTGGGTTTAGGGATTCTATTTCTTTCATTTATTGAGTTATTGAGATGTATTTTGTATTTTTTTTTTTGGGGGGGGGGGGGGGGGGGGGGGCTGCACCAAGGGAAGCTCATTTCAATTTCATTGTATGCATGTTGTACATTGACAATAAACATTTGATTTGATTTCCTTATTATCAAAGGTAAGTTGCAACAGATAACCCACAAGAAAAGCAGATTTCAGCCAAAGGAAGGATGTTACCCCTGCTTTAGGGAATTCTCTTTCCACTCCTGTAACAAACAGAAGGTGAGGATTTTGGTCCTGGATAAGAACTACTGTATAAGCCCCGTTCTTCTGGCTCTAAAACAATCCTCCCTAAGCGATGGGACTAAGCAATGGAGACAGAAGAGACTTTTTACTGGGATGACACCACCTTGCCTCTGCTTCTTTTTCAGAAGAATTTCTTGGAGGGGAAGAAAGAAATTCTTTCTTGAGGAAAGGCCTTTTGGAAATTCTGGACTTCAGTATCCATCATCCATCGATCAGTTTCAACTCTATTCCTCATATTGTTTAGGGCCAATGAAATGTTCCTTAAGACAGAAATCCACATTTCAAAGTCAGCACCAGATAGTTTTCTGGATACAGTTGGGGGTGTGTGTGTGTGAATCTATTGCGCTGGACAACTATAACGTTTTGAAGACTCAAAAAAGAAGGTACTTTTTGAGACTTTCTGACATTTCAAGAATATATAGGCAGTTGGCAGTGGGAATGGATAAAATGAGGGGGGGAAAGTGAAGAGATAATCAAAACAAAAAAAAAATAACAGGTACCACCTTGTGAGAAGTGGAATCAATTGATAATTAACTACGAGGTAGGTTATTTTATTTTATTTGATCAAATTATAGTTCAAATGAACACACCATCTGCAAAACCTTCTTCATTTTCCAGAATTCTCGGTATTGAACTTGCTGGATGGGGAATTCTGGGAGTTTAAATCTACACATTTTACAGAACATCTAGACTGAGGTTGACATAACTCAGTCAGAAAGAATTAACAGAACTCAATAAATAAAAATTAGTACTAGCAGCCAATTTGTTTATATAAAGAGAAGTTCTGTTTGTCAACAGAGGAATAAAAGTGTTACCTTAGGTTCCATGACTTTCAAAGTCTATAAGCAACATTTGGGTGGGATGTTCTTATATCCTTATCAAAGACAGAGAATGTCTTTTTTTAAGCATCTTACAATCTGGACAGAGGCGCATGGAACAATGCAGAATTTGAACAGGATCATAGCCATTATTTACTGTACACCACAGGCAACCAAATACACAGGTACTGCTACCTGGGAAGGTTATCACATTTGAAAGCAATCCATTTTAAGTTTATAATTAGCAAGGCTGAAACAAGGAGTAGATGAGGCCAGAGGCAAACACTGGCAGGGGACAATACATTCTAAGCCTGATACACCTTCTTCTCCCTGCTTCATACAGATAGTCCTAGATGTCAACCCTGAAGCTGGCCTGACTGGCCATTTTCTTTTTTGTAGTTTTTCTGTAGGCATTTTCTTTACATAGCTTCAGGCTATGTCCCTCCTGGCTGGTTTTGGCCATTCAGGAGGTAACACGAGGTTGGTTCCAGGGGATTATTAACGCTTCCTTGAGAGAGGGGCTTTTACCTACCGCCTTGAAAGAAGCGGTGGTGAGGCCCCTCCTCAAGAAACCGTCCCTGAATCCAACATTATTGTCGAATTATCGTCCGGTCTCCAACCTTCGCTTTGTGGCGAAGGTTGTTGAGAGTGTGGTGGCACGACAGCTCCCTCAGCACCTGGATGAAGCGGTATATCTAGATCCCCTCCAATCGGGTTTCAGGCCCGGGCACAGCACGGAGACGGCGTTGGTCGCATTGGTGGATGATCTCTGGAAGGCCCGAGACAGGGGTTGTTCTTCTGTCCTGGTCCTGTTAGATCTCTCAGCGGCTTTTGATACTGTCGACCACAGTATCTTATTACGGCGGTTGGAGGGGTTGGGAGTGGGAGGCACCATGTTACGGTGATTCTCCTCCTTCCTCTCCGACCATTCGCAATTTGTGTTCTTTGACAGGGGGGCAGAGGTCGACCCCGAGGCCCTTGTTTTGTGGGATGCCTCAGGGGTCTGTGCTCTCTCCCCTGCTGTTCAACATTTATGTGAAGCCGCTGGGTGAGATCATCCATGGTTTTGGGGTAGAGTTCCATCAGTATGCTGATGATACTCAGCTATACATTTCTATCCCAGGCCACCCCAAAGAAGCCGTTGAAGTGATGACCTGGTGCCTGGAGGCCGTGCAGAGTTGGATGGGTCTTAACAGGCTTCGTCTCAACCCGACCAAAACCGAGTGGCTGTGGTTTCCTGCGCCCAGATACAGCCAGCTTACTCCATCGCTGGCCGTGGGGGGGGGAAATCTTGACCCCCCACGGAGAGGGCGTGCAATCTGGATGTCCTCCTGAATGTACGGCTATCGTTAGAAGATCACATAGCGGCCGTCGCCAGGGGGGCTTTTTGTCAGGTCCTTCGGATTTACCAGTTGCAGCCCTTTCTGGATCGGGGCGCTCTTTGCACGGTCACTTCTGCTCTCGTCATCTCCCGCCTAGACTATTGTAATGCTCTCTACATGGGGCTCCCCTTGAAGAGCATCCGGAGACTTCAGCTGATGCAGAATGCGGCCATGTGGGTGATTTTGGGGGCTCCTCGGAGCTCCCGTGTTACACCGCTCCTGTGCGAGCTGCATTGGCTTCTGGTGGCCTTCCGGGTGCGATTCAAGGTGTTGGTGGTCACCTTTAAAGCGCTCCATGGCTTGGGACCCGGGTACTTACGGGACCACCTGCTGCCACCATCGGCCTCCCGCCGGCCAGTGTGCTCCCACAGGGTGGGCCTCCTTGGGGTGCTGGCAGCCGGATGATGCCGGCTGGTGGCCCTGAGGGTGCAGTCCTTCTCTGCGGGGGTACCCTCCCTCTGGAATGAATTACCCCCGGAGATGTGGGCCATTACTGACCCGCAGATCTTCCAGCGCGCATTAAAGACCCACCTTTTCCAACAGGCCGGTCTGGCCTAGTATCAATTACTAGGGTTTTAATTTTTGGTATTTTTAACTTTTTTATCTTGTTTTTATAGTGTTATTCCAGCCACTCGTTTAATCTCTTTTTAAATCTCTTTTAAATTTTTTATTAATTGTGTCATTTTATCTTGGCTGTACACCGCCCCGAGTCCCATTTTGGGAGAGGGGGTGGTATAAAAATTTAATAAATAAACAAACCAACCAACAAACAAACAAATAAAGCCTGGAGCTTGGGGCAGAGAGGGAGATGTAGAGATAACTGGGGTGCTGTAGCCAAAATAAAAATCTTTTTTTCCCCTGGGAATCAAGGATGTTTCCACAACTAATGAGTAGACTGTGTGCTGATTGGACCATGTGATTGATGAATCTGGGAGGAGATGTTTCTTACTTTTATTTTTAATTGGATGTAAAACTGATGGGAGAGCCGGTTTTCCACCAAGTCTGTGCCAATATGACATGTCCCAATAAAATATTCTTTGAGGAATATGCCTGCTTCGGAGTTCTCTTTGTTGGGGATGTATTACTTGGAACCTTGACACTAGAACTTATAATCATTCATTTAGTGACCTAAGTTTCAGTGGCACCCAATATTCAAACTTACAACCATCGCAATGTCTCTGCAGTCATATGATCAAAATTCTGGCTCTTGGCATCTGGCTTGTACTTATGACATTTGCAGCTTCCTGGGGGTCATATGATTGCCATTTGTGACCTTCACAGCTGACTTCTGATGAGCAAAATCAATAGGGGAAGTCGAATTTGCTCAATGACTGTGTGATTCACTTAATAATAGCAGTGATTTGTATAACAATTGTGGCCAAAAAAAAAAAAGGTTTTAAAATTGCGCATGACTCATTTAACAACTGTCTTGTTTATCAACAGGTCTCAATTATGGTTATAAGCAGATGACTACTTGTATTCTTCTATTTATAAATAATTCAATAAATTATGATTAGGTTAATCATGAGTTAAGGTATTATATAATGTATGAGCAACCTGTTATTCTGGAGTCAGGTGGCACTGAGCTTATAAAATAAATAAATCTCTTTTTCAGAAGGGGAAAAAACTAAAGCTGTGAAATAGAGAGCGCTAGCCTTTACCAGGTTCAATCAAAACCAGGCTGAGGGAAGCATGTGGTTACAGGCTGTCCATCTCATTTGGAAAGAGGTTGCAATTCAGTGTTTCTGCTTTGCAGGTTGAAAATTCTAATCCCTGGTCAGCAGAATTGTGAAGAACTCCTATCTTGGACAGTTGTTAACAGAAAACATATTATACAAATAGTGAACTAGATAAATGTCTAGATTCTATTTCAAGTGTTTCCTATGAGATTTATATGTCTAGAATTCATACTGTATAGAAACACAACTTCTGCATCTATGCACAAAATACTGAGAGTCTCTGAATCTTGAGGAATATTCTCATGTAAGAAACGGGAATAGCTTGGGGGCATATGAGCAGGGGAATTTTTATGAGCAGGGGAATTATTACTGGAGTCTTATGCGGGCCACGCTATGAAGAAATTTGAATCAGAGAAATGCTAGGAAAAGAGGTTCCTACGGAAAAAAACTTTATGTCAGTGATTCTTTCTGAAAATACTTGCTCAAGGGAAGTTTCTCCCACAGGATATATAACTAAACTTTTCTAACAAGATTTTTGTTCTTGAAGTTGTGTTCAGAACGAAGATCTCTGTGGAGAGTACTCCTGGAATGCTAGAACAACTTTCCAAAGATATATATTTTATGGGGAATTTCTACACAGGGAGTTTTAGCATTTTCAGTGAAGGAACCAAATGGCAACTCTTAAAAAGGTTACCGCCGAAGGCTTATATCTCAGACACTCTGGTTCAAATATCCTCTCATCCTCCAAAACTTTTCACTTACGTACTTTGGATCTCTCTCTTCCTATTTCGATCCAATCGACTAGACAAGGAAGTATTTTGGAGAAAAACTTAAGGATATTATTATTCCTATTATATAGGGAAATGACCATCATCTGAATTCTAGAGAGAAAAGCAGACTACGAAACTAATGCATATAAGTGCATATGGATATATATAGGTAGTTCTTGACTTACAACCGCAATTGAGCCCAAATTTTTTGTTAAGTAAGACATTTGTTAAGTGAATTTTGTCCATTTTACGACCTTTCTTGCTGCAGTTGTTAAGTGAATCACTGCAGTTGATAGTTGTTCAGTGAATCTGGCTTCCCCATTAATTTTGCTTGTCAGAAAGTCGCCAAAGTCCCCTAGGAAATAGTAATGGTCATAAATATGAACCAGTTGCCAAGCATCTGACTTTTGATCACGTGACCATGGGGATGCTGTAATGGTCGTAACTGGGAAAATGGTCATAAATCACATTTTTCAGTGCCCTTGTAACTTTGAATTATCGCTAAATGAACTGCTGTAATTCAAGAACTACCTGTAGTTATGCATAAGTGCGTGCATGCATATATACACACATGTATATCATATGCACTAGTGTTATCTGACATGATGCGAGTCAAACATACACACAACTATAGTATACGGTAGCGTGGCAATGTATAGCGAGGGCTTGGAAAGGAAAGTCAAACTTTATTATATTTATATATCTTTATATATATCTTTATATATATATATCTTTATGTATATATATTATATAAAATTATATATCTTATAATTGCTTGACAAAATAAATAAAAAAATAAAAATACTGTTCCCGGAATAATATCTGCCTCCGAAAGCCATTCCTCAGCCTCCTCCTTACCTTCCTCTGGAGCTCCCAGGCTCCCACGCAGGCCTTGCCGAGCTGCGCCCCGAGAAGATGCTCCCCGCCTAGCAGCGTCAGCCCACGAGGAGCGCAGCATCCCCCGCGGTAGCCGGCTACCGATGCCCCGGAGCCCACTTCCCACACCGAGCAGCAGCCGCTACCCGACAAGTTCGAAGAGGAGCCGCCGCTACCGGGTCCCAAAGTGGTCTCGCCCGCCGCCGCCACCACCGCCACTTCCACGGGGCCGCCGAAACCCCCGCCGGCGACCGCCATCTTGCCGGACCTCAACACACCCCCTTCTCCTCAATTGTGCGCAGGCGCAGCAGGAAGTCGCGGTCTCGAGGAGGCAAGTTGTTTAACATAGAGATGAAAATTCTAGACCAAAACTTCCGTCCTTGAGAATTGTAGTTCTAGCTAAGAATAAACTTTCCTGTCAGATTGGGAAAGATTGTTGCAATAAAAATTTATATACAGTAAAAAATATTGGGTGTTATAAACTCTTGAAGACTGGAAAGATAGAAATGGTAAACTCATACAGCAAATATTTTCCTTTTCTGCTGTATTGACGTACATTCAATAGTGAAACAGAACACTACTAGCTATGAAATAATGCAAAGGTCTTCAAACTTGGCAAGTTTAAGACTTGTGGACTTCAACTCCCAGAATTTCTGAGCTAACATGGCTGGAGGAGGAATTCTGGGAGTTGAAGTCCACAAGTCTTAAAGCTGTCAATTTTGAAGACCCCTGATATAATACATAATATTTCTCAACCTTGTCAACTTTAAGGGTGAGGGGTCTTCAACTCCCTGCATTCCACAATCAGCCATTCTGGCTGGGGAATGCTGGGAGTTGAAGTCCACAAGTCTTAAAGTTGCCATGGTTGTGAAATTGATAATAAATTGTGTAGCTGTAATATAAATATGTTCAGAAACACTAACTTCAGTGGTTGGCATCCTGAAAACTGAAAAATTAGAATGTCCAAATCAAAATATTTTACATTTGCTTGTAACTTTTTGTTTGAAGTGTAATTTTCCTAAAACAGCTGTTTCCAACCTTGGCAACTTTAAGCCTGGAGGACTTCAACTCCCTGGGAGTTGAAGTCTGCCAGGCTTAATGTTGCCAAGGTTGGAGTCTCCTGTCCTAAAATATACAGTGGTCAAGCATTTTATCTAATTGTACTAAATAGGACAACGTAGGCATTCACACTCAATAATATAAATAAAATGGCAGAAGGGAATGTAAAAACATTACTTTTGCTGATCACCGCAAGGGCACTGCCACAATTTTTACAATGTAGAATTAAATCATATATAAGTCTCTCTCTCTCACACATATAATACTTCTTAGTGTTACATATCCTAGGGATGAGTGATGATAAGCTTTATCTTCCAGGCTGAGTTGAAATTAAGGTGGGCATCTAAACCACCCAACTATCTTATCTGATGCAAATAAAGAGGATTGCATGGCAAGTTTTTGTGGCGCATTCTGTCAGCAATATGCACCAATCTGGTAAGGGCATTGGTGTCATTAATCCCCCCAGTCTGCTTTTAAAAGCAACAAATTCATCTTGCTTCACTGGCTTAAATTAAAAGCTGATCCTTCCTCCAGTCTTTTATAACTTGCTATCAGAAAATTTTGTTTTATTGGGCAGTTTTAAAAATGTCAAAAACAACAACTCCACTTACTATCCAGCAAGTGAGCTCTCAGGTAATTTGTTTATTGGTTATTATCTTATTAACCTCTGTAAACTTACAGCAGTACAAAAATATTTTTTTCTTTGAATTAGAACGCATTTCACAAGATTACATTAGAGGAAAGAGGCCAGTTCACTCCATCCTTCAAGCAACACATCTAGTTTTGCTAAGTTCCAGCGTAGGGAACTATCAAAAACCAAACAAAAACATTCATTGGCATTACAGTAACTGAAAATGTGGTAAGAAGGGGTGAGATGTTTAAACATACAGGAAGATTATTGAAATATTAAATATGACAGGTAACAGTGAGTGTGGCTGACAAACTTAAGAAAATAGCACAAGGCAAGTGCAATGCAGCATATGGCCCTCATCTTTTTATAAGGTGCATCATTAGATGACAGAGGGTGTACAAAGTCAGCTTTGTTTTTAGGTGGAGTTTTAGGAATGGGGAATACCGAACACTTCGACCACTTTTGATTTATCAGATCTACAACCAAAGATGAGCAATAGCTCAAGAGGACGGTGGTAGCAGCAATTACTGAGGCACAATCCCCTGGAAATCTCACTCATGCCAGTCCCGCTGAAGTGAACAGAGATTGTGGCTTGCTTTAAACCCCATCTCCTACCCCACCAAGCAGATTCTAATCCTGATCATCTGTATTCTGCATATAAAGGCCAATGGGAAGACTCAGCAATGGGGTCTTATGCCTAACAAAGAAAGGGGAAAACACAGGAAGTTGTATTCTTGAAGGCATCCTTGCCTGTTTTGAATAAATTGTAGCTGGCTATTAACATAGCATTTCCTATGGACACCAAAGATTTTGGATGTTTGTCTGTTGCATAATTAATGGGGTCAGGAATTGCAAGATGTTCAGCTCAATCTATTGTTCTCTATAAAAGTTGGGCTGCAAGGCCTTTACTGAGGAAGCCTCCCAAACTAATCAGTCTGTCCAAGAGAAGGGAGTGGTTGGGCTGAAGCTCGCAAATATGCAACCACTTATCTGCCGCCACTCCTGATTTGCTGCCTTGCCAACTGTGCACTGCCTAAACCAGGCGTCTCCAACCTTGGCAACTTTAAGACTTATGGACTTCAACTCCCAGAATTCCTTAGCCAGCAGCTGGCTGAAGAATTCTGGGAGTTGAAGTCCATAAGTCTTAAAGCTGCCAAGGTTGGAGACCCCCTGGCCTAAACTAGTGTTTCTCAACCTTGACATTTTTAAGATGTGTGGACTCTTCACTCCCAGAATTTCCCCAGCCAGGCATGCTGGATGGAGAAATTCTAGGAGTGAAAAGTCCACACATCTTTAAAATGTTGTCAAGGTTGAGAAACACTGTGGCCTAGACTCAAGGTTAAGTTTATTTGGCATCAGACACAGATCAGCACCCAGTGAATGATGGTGCTTCATGCAAAAGGCCCATCACCCATGCTTAGCCCTCTCTTCCCAGACAGAAACAGTTAGCCGAGACAATACAGAGAACATAGATTTTTTTTTAAAAAAAGAACTTTGCAGGTTTGTTAACAGATGGGCAGTGAGTGGGAAGAAAGTCCACCTCTGCTCCTATGACAGTTTCCATGGAGACTAGTCGGTCTCATTGTCCTCATCTGTTATGCTCTGCCCATTCATAGCCACTGAGTCGTAAGGACCCTGAGACAGGTCTTCAAAGTCGTGGCTGGTGGCAGGAGAAATGATGTCTGGACTGGTATCACAGGACTCAGTGGTCTGTTCTGAGGTAGCAATGGTTGTGGCAGTACTTTTTGGGACAGGATCAAAGTCATCATCTTCAAGGATGGGAGATTCATGTACATCTGAAAAGGGGAAGATTTGTTACAGAATTATCAGGAAGGCAGGAAAAGGCATTGGATCTATTAAGCTCAACCTTTAGTACAGACCTGCCAGCAGAACAAAACTATTTCATATATCTAATAATAATCAACTGCAAGAAACCTTTGCTTATCTTACATAGTACTGAACTCCTTGCTTGTAGCCTGGCTTTTTATCCAAAATTTCTCTTAATCAGGACATTGTGGATTTGTTCACATATTAAGCCATCATAAGCAGTGTATCCATCAGAGTAAGCCAAAACCATTTAGTTAAGCAAGGACCACTTCTTGCTGTCTCAGATATTGTCAAATAGCATTAAGGTATACAGTATTGTTCATTATTTAACAATAGTATCATTAGAAAAACTTGTATTGAAAATAAGTCTACTTACTGCTAAATGCTTCTGGATACTGTTTTGCTAGCTTTCCTTTCAGAGTTCTGGAAGAAAAAGAAAAGAACTAACTACATCACAGTTGTTGCAAAGGGGGAGTGGAACAGGAGTGAACTGTCACTTCATAGTGCAAGGAAAAGAAAGCACTATGCAAACTTTTTTCAGAAGACTGTCTCAAAAGTGCTTTTTCAAAGAAGCAACTGGATTGTGGATTTTTTTTTCAGAGGAGGAAGAGAAAGAAGAAGAAGAAAAAGAAGGAGAAGGAAGAGAAGGAGGAGAAGGAGGAGAAAGAGAAGATGATTATCTTCTCATCCAAAATGCTTCATCGATTCTGGCAGGATAGTGGGGGCAATAGAAGGATTGGTTCTGATGGGGTGATGGAAGAAGAATCATATTTCTTTGCAGTCATCTGGTCATTGGCACTCTCCCTGAGAGATCCTGAGGCCCCTTGGGGGTTTATCTGTGCCCTAAACCCTAAAACCCCATGTGGCCTCAAAAGCTCTCAAGGAGAGTGCTAACAACCAGAAGACTGCAAAGAAATATGATCTTTCCAACCTCCCCCATCCTGTCAGAATTATTTATTTATTTATTCATTTATTAAATTTTTATACCACCCCCTCTCCCAAAATGGGACTCGGGGCGGTATACAGCCAAGATAAAACGACACAATTAATAAAAAATTTAAAAGAGATTTAAAAAGAGATTAAACGAGTGGCTGGAATAACACTATAAAAACAAGGTAAAAAAGTTAAAAATACCAAAAATTAAAACCCTAGTAATTAATACTAGGCCAGACCGGCCTGTTGGAAAAGGTGGGTCTTTAGTGCGCGCCGGAAGGTCTGCAGGTCAGTAATGGCCCGCATCTCCGAGGGTAATTCGTTCCAGAGGGAGGTTGCCCCCGCAGAGAAGGCCCGCACCCTCGGGGCCGCCAGCCGGCATCGTCCAGCTGCCAGCACCCCAAGGAGGCCCACCCTGTGGGAGCGCATTGGCCGGCGGGAGGTCGATGGTGGCAGCAGGCGGTCCCGTTAAGAATTAATCCTTCCATCACCCCCACCATCCTGCCAAAACCAATGAAGTTTCTTGGATGAGAAGCCAAACATCTTCTTCCTCAAGGGAAAAAAAACCAGTCCAGTTGCCTTTTGAAAAAGCACCTTTGAGACAAGCATGGCCTGGATGACTAAGAAACTCCACAGACATCTTTTTGCTGCAACTCCCCTTCAATCTGTATGGACTTTCCCAAGATCCTGCATTCTGAAGAAAACTCAGAAATTGTTGATGAAACTTTCAGAGCCACAAGAGGAGTTCCTGGGGGAAGAGAAGGGCTGGATGATCAAAGAGGCAGTATATGTACCTGATCCTCCGAAAAATACTATCCAAATCTTTCTTCATCTCCACCAATGTCCGGGTGTGGTGAAGGAAGCGTTCGTTCATTTGCTGCATTCGGACACCAGATAGGTTGTTAAAGTTGAGTAGCATCTCATTGGTTTTCTCAAATCGGTCAAGCCTGAACAGGAAGGCAAGGGGTTGAATTAGACAGGCGCAAATAGTTCTGTGAACATGATGAAGATCTTCTAACACAAGGGTGTCAAACTCAATTCCATTGAGGGCCAATGTGATGGCCCCGGGCGTGGCACAAAGGCAACACAGTCATATGTAAGAAAAGTCCCTTTAATACCTCCAACTTTGCCCCCAATGTCTAATTACCTTCAGCTGGAGAAAAAACACTCCCAAGAACAGTGGAGGAAATTCAGTCCAAAAACAAAGTATATATAAACTGTAAATAAAAATCCACACAAACCACACTGCAGCAATTAGCTGGACAGGGCATGATAAGGAATTGCAGACTTCAATGGCCAACAAAACACACACAGTTGGGAAGACGCCAGGAACCCAGATAAACCTCGACAATAAAAGATAACTCACAATTTGCTTCCAACAAGTTGCTGTGCGCAAACTCTCTTTTTAAACATTGAGTTCCTAGCTGCAGCTAATGAAAGGAATCAGGGCCCTTTCCTCCCCTGTAAGCCATGCAACTCATGTTGCTCCCTTCTCTGTTCCTCCCTGCGTGCCCTAGGATGAAGGGCGGGGGGCTGGATCTTCTTCTGAATTTCCTCTGCCTTGCTCTACCTCTCCCCTGCTTTGCCCAGCCAGATTGTGCCCTTCCCCAGTCTTTTCCACAGCCAACGGAGCCACACTCCCACTCCCTGTCAGCTGCTCAGCCTCTCCCCTGGAATCAGATTCCGACAGAGGCATGACAGTTGCATCAGCATTATGGTTGCCTTCAAAGGGCCAGTTGCATGTAAGACTATGTATCATGTTAGTTCAGGAATGTATTATGTCTGGGGGCATAAGGGGGCTGCACTCTTCACGGCACTCTGAAGGTCCCAATAACCTGAGACCAGAGAGTCTGAGTAATAGAGAGACTGAGCCACAGATCTCTTGCCCAGGGGGAAAGCAGCAGCTTCGAAAGAAGCATGTGCACTTCAGCAGGGCATGGCTCTGGTTTCTCAATTAGCTTTGTCCCAGACCCAGAGCATGCAAGCCTCCCATCTTGCATTTCATCGCATCTTTCAGCTTTGGAAGCCATATTAGAATCTCCCACTTCCTCACTGCCACATTCTTGAGCCTGGGAAAGTTGGAGGGGGCAAGTTCTTGGAGTGTATGCGGTTAGACATAATAGCATTCTTCTTCTAAGTCAAGGTCGTGTTATTTCTGCACCTGGGTGAGAGGAAATCTCAAGTTGGGACAGATGGTGATTGGGGCATGTGATGCCATGATGGGTGCAGGGGGTGGATTTGTAGTTTTTACTTATTGCAAGAAAGCCCGGAACTTTCAGATTCAGGATTCCCCAAATGTGCCAGTTTGCTATCCAAATAAAACAAAACTTTTGAGAGGATGGCTGTCTCGGAGTTATTTGTTGGAGTGGAAGTTTTCTGGAATGCTGATAGCATCTTTGGGGAAAAGTCTGCGAGGTGAGCAGCTACTTGTTAGAAAGTGCAGCACAGACGAAGGAAGAGGAAGGGGGAAAAGTGGCGAGGTAGGGAGAGGTGAGAACTGAAGAAACCCACAACCCGAGCGCCTTCCATTCTTTCTCTTTCCTTCCCTCGCCAGCCACTCGCTCTCAGGCAGAGGGGCTGTAGCCATGCCCACCCACCCCTGCAGTTATCGCTGCCGCACAGCTCCATGGGTTGGGAGAGACTCCCTCTGCCCGTCCTCTGCTAGCGCTGCTGCCACTGACAAGACACCCAAAGAAGCGAGGAGGTAACTACTCAATCACCTTCTTCTCCTAGTCTGCTTGTGGGCCAGGTCTAAACACATCACGAACCAGATCTGGCCTGCAGGCCTTGAGTTTGGCATATCTGTTCTAACAAAAGCACGACAGGTAGTCTTTGCAACTACTGGTTCAGTGGCCATTTGGCGTTCCAACAGCATTCCACGAAGGGACTTGTGAGCCATACCCTAAGTTACGGCTGTCGCAGCACCTCCAAGGTCACATGATCCAAATCCAGGTGTTTGGCAGCTTGAGGACATTCGTGACTGGAGGTGCACCACAATTTCCCTCATTCTCTGATCTCTCCCCCTCCAACAGTTGTCCTTTTGGCCACCTTGCATAGTGGACTCAGAGGCAATGTAAGAGCTGAGGCTGAAATAGAAACCCAGGGCCCTCAGCTGGATCAGCCAGCTGCCACTGCCCTCACACCTCTCCTTTAGCCTCAGAGCTGCCACTGCGAAATGCACCTCAACCCTCACATTGCAGCCAAACACCCCAGCATCATTGTGCAAAGTCTCAGTTGTAGGGGTGGGGCTGGGTGAGCGTGGCCATGGTCTAGTCGGCCTCCTGCACCACGGCCCGGGGGGGGCGGCATTTTTGCCCTTGCTGGGCTCTGGACTTTCCTTGAGCCTCCTGGAGAGCGAAAACGGCCTCTCTGGGATCCAGAGGCTCTCTGGAAGCCAGAAGCAGGCCTATTTCCAGCCTTCCCGAACTTCCCGGGAAGTTTCACCCTCCCTGAGCTTCCGCGCATGCCATGTATTTACCTACATCCAAAAAGGGCCGCGTGGGGACTCCTGGGAGGGGCGGGGTGGGATGAGCGGAGCCAGCCAGGAGTAGGATTTGGCGGTTCTCTGAACTGCAGAGAATCTTAGCTAGGGGCTCTCCTGAACCACTGCAAACCCCCAGCAGCCCAGCCCTGCCCAGTTGCCCCTATCACAGTGGTAGGGAACCTTGGCTCTTTTATCACTTATGGACTTCAACTCCCAGAATCCCTGAGTGAGCCATAAACGTTTCCCCATCCCTGGCCTAGTGGTTTTTCAGTTGTGAGGGAAATCAATTTTTGACTTGAATGGGACTGTTTAATATACAAATGTAGGACATATAAAGAATATTGATCATTCAAGTCAAAAATTAGGACATTTGTATATTGAACAATCCCATTCAAATCAAAAATTGATTTCCCTCACAACTGAAAAACCACTAGGCCAGGGATGGGGAAACGTTTATGGTTCACTCAGGAATTCTGGGAGTTGAAGTCCATCAGTGATAAAAGAGCCAAGGTTCCCTACCGCTGCCCTATCACCCTATGCTCTAAAGGCCCTGTTGTGCTTAAATGGCCATCATTTTTTCCCATTGCTGATGAGGCACACCTGGCTTAGCCTACATAGGCAAGGCAGCTGCTGGCTACCCAAAGCCTTCTTCCCAGGGCTGCTTGCGCCATTCTCCAAATTGCGTGTGCGACGCATCATCCAAATTGCATACCCCATTCTTGCAATACTTCAAAAAGCTTCTGTCATGCCCCTGGCAGAGTCTGAATCTGAGGAGGAAGACGAACAGCTGACAGGGAGTGGGAGTGTGGCTCCATTGGCTGTGGAGGAAACTGGGGAAGGGCAAACTCTGGCTGGGCAGAGCAGGGAAGAGGTAGAACAAGGGAGAGGAAGTTCAGAGGAAGGCCCACGCCCACCCCCTCTCCATCCTAGGGCATGCAAGAAGGAATGGAGAAGAGAGCAATGTGGGTTGCATGGCTTACGGGAGAGGAAAGGGCCCTGATTCCTTTAATTAGCCACCCCAGGGAATGAGAGTTTAAAAGAGATGCAAGCTGAGTGTGGCGTCTTCTGGGAACAAACATGAGTTTATATTGTGTTGACTTTGGTTATCTGTGTTCCTGGCATCCTCCCAACCATGTTGAATTACTGCCGTCTGGAATTCCTTCTCTTGCCCTGCCGGACTACTTACTTCATCTTGCCTTGATTGGATTTATAGTTACAGTTTTTATTGACCATGTTTTGGACTTGAATCTCTGCAGCCAAAGGCTGTTCCTGGGAGAGTTTTTCTCCAGCCAGAAGGTAACCAGGACATTGGAGGCAAAGTTGGAGCTAATAAAGGGAATCCTACTGATTATCTGACTGTATTGCCTTTGTGCCACATCCCAGGTCATCACAGCTTCTGAACTGTTTGTTCCTTGGGTCTCACAAGAACAGGCACACTACAGATAGGCCTTGACTTATGATCACAATTGAGCACAATATATCTGTTGCTGAGATGGTTGTTAAGTGAGTTTTGTCCCATTTTACAACTTTAGTTGCCACAGTTTATTTTATTTTATTTTTTATTTTATTTTTTATTTATTTTATTTATATGCACTTAACAGTTGTTAAGTGAATCACTGTAGTTTTTAAGTTACTAACATGGCTCTTAAGTGAATCTGGCTTCCTCATTGACTTTGCTGGTCAGAAGATCACATAAGGTGATCACATGACCCTGGGACCCAGCAACCGTCATAAATATGACTCAGTGGCCAAGCATCCCAATTTTGATCGCATGGGTTTGTTCCAATGGTTATAACTGTGAAAAACGGTCGTAAGTCACGGTTTTCAGTGCTGCTGCGACTTTGAATGGTCACTAAACAAATGGTTGTAACTCAAGGACTACCTCTGTTTGGAGAATGCAGGCAAGCCATTCTTCAAGAGCTTTGCAATACTTCCCAACAGTTTTGTCCAATGGGAAAATGCCAAGGGATTTGCTTTTGCCAGCTCACTTCCTGCTTTTTTCACTTCCTGCCTTCCCCATTGGATGGCATTCTTACAGTACTTGCATCATGCTGTGGCTTCCTGGGGCGTGGCAAGCAGCCCCAAGCAGTTTTTCCAGTGAACACATCCTACAAATGGTTCCCCTTCCATTCTGGGATCTATGGACTGAGTTGCTTATACAATATATGAGATAGGAATGTGGGTTTGTTTCTAAAAGGTGTTCAGTAGGTGAGTACCTACTGGTTTGGTAACTGGCAGGATAGAAAATGAAGGAAAAGACATACCCAGTATGTTTTAGCCTCCTTTCCAGTGGTGCATTTCAAAAAATTTTACTACCGGTTTTGTGTATGCATGTGCACCAAACATGCACTTTGTGCAGGTGTAGAGGCTTTCCGACTCACCTCCTGCAATCCTGCACTCTCCCTGTCGCTTCAGTAGCTGCCGCACAGCACTCTGCTGTGTTTCAAAAGCAGGAAATAAAGGTTAGTATGGGTGCCCGGGGCGGGCAGGTGGACCCAACAGCAGAGTGTCAGAGAGAACCGGTTCGGTATCCGCTGCTGATCGGCGCTACTGGCTCTGCAGAACTGGGCCGAACCGGTAGAATACCACCACTGCTCCTTTCCCTCTAGATCAGGGGTGTCAAACTCGTGTCGTCACAATACTGTCATGTGACATATCACGACTTTTCCCCCCTTCGCTAAACCGGGCATGGGCATGGCCAGCGTGTGATGCATTTAGCCCATGGGCCACGAGTTTGATAGCCCTGCCCTAGATTAAAAAAATCAAGAGAAAAGAATAAGTGATGCAAGAAGTAAATTATCAGCTGGCAAAAGAAGAGAGACAGACAGGGAAGTTTGCTAGAATCAAAGTAATACAATGCTGTGAAAAAATGTAGAGCGCTCACATGTTCTTCTGAGCCAAGATGATAGCATTGACGTCTTCGGAGTTCACCATGCTGAGCACACGGCTGCAGAAGACGCCCGAGGCAGTAGGTTCCATCTTAGACAGACACTGAAATCTGCCAAACACCAGAGTGGGAAGAAAGATACATGATGAGTAAGAAAACTTCCTCTGGGTTTAGAGAGGTGACACAACCTCTCATGACTTGAGAAAAAAAAAAGTTTTATATTATCTATAAGAAAGAAGCAAAGCATCCTCAAAGAAAATAATACCAGTGAGGAACATAAATTATACAGTGGTGCAAAAGGGGAAGCAGAGAAAGTTCTGCCAGGCCTGCTCCAACCAGATCCCTAGGAAAGAAAGACGCTCGACTCCATTGGGATGAAGGGATAGAGCTTTTTTTAAACTGAGGATTAGTGGTTGCAGCAAAAGCAAGGCAAGATCTGAGCATTCCTTTGCAAAGATACAAAGTTTTGTGGTCCTTCCCCCTGACTTGGTCCATCAGCGTACAATGGCATCCCATCCTGATGTTTTGGGAACTTGATAGGCGCATCTCGGAAAGGTTTCACATTCTTTCCCAGGTCAGGTGTCCTTCAGGCGGTGGAATATGGCCGCTTGGCACCTCTGGTTCCTGCCAATGTCCTCCCTCCCCACCTTACACTCCTCTTCACATCACCCTGCACAACTTTCTTAGCTTCCCCTGCCCCCGCCCTTCACTCATGGCAGGATGACAGCAAACTTAGCGAAGATGGCAGAGCTAACGAGCCTTTTCCCAGATATTGGCTTAATCACCAACTTTTCAAGAACTCACATTTTTTTCCATGCCATAAATAAATGTATTGATGTAGGACCTTATGGGGAAAGTGTGAGTGGGAAAAGTGTGCATTCTTGTCCCCCACCTTTTGCCTCCAAGGGCGAGAAAAGCAAATGCTGCTGTCCAGACTAGCCCACCACACCCATGAGATTTTGATCCTGTGGCGAACAGGAAGCTCATTTTCCACAATCAGTTAGAACATCGGATTTTTGAAATATTTTCTGTCTCCCCAAGTTGTCCTATTTAAGACCATTCCTCTGCTCAGTACAGGAAATACCCCACCCCCTTATTAAAGCATCCACAATACACGACTGTCCAAGCCTTTGTTTCAATACCTCAGTGAAAGGGTGGCCAGATCATTTCTGGATAAATGGCCCCACTGTTGAACTGTTCTCCCTATTCATAAGATTTTCCCAAGATTCACTTGGAATCCTGCTTTCTGCAATTTAAAGTTATTATTTGTTTGCGTATTCATTTATTTATTCAATTTCTATAGCCACCCAACTCAACCAAGTGACTCCAGGTGGCTTACAGTTCTAAATTGTTGCCTGGCCTGTATTCTGGGACAAGGGAAAAACAGTGGCATTCTTAGAATCCCAGAACTCAAAGGAATCAGTTAGGCTACGAAGTCCCTTCGTACAGGAATCCAAATGAAAACATCCATAGCAGATAGCTATGACTTACGACCATAATTGGGACTGGAATTTCTGTTGTTAAGCAAGGCAGTCAAATAAGTTGTGCCTACTTTTACAATCTATTTTGCCACACTGGTTAGATGAATCACTGTAGCTGTTAAGCGAAACATGTAGTTGTTAAGTGAATCCAATTAACATTGGCTTTGTTGTTGGAAGCCAGCTGGAAAGATTGCAAATGGCAATCAATGACTTATAGCTGTCATAGATACATGCTGGTTGCCAAGAGCTTAAATTTATATGATTGAGGATGCTGCGAACTTTGTAAGTGTGAGAACCAGTCATAAGTCACTTTTTTCAGTGACACTGTAACTTTGAATGGTTGCTAAATGAATAGTTGTAAATCAAGGACTACCTTTACTTAGTCTGGGCCTTAATGCATCCAATGAAGGCCAGTCCACCTTCTGACTGGGTCATTGATACCACTGCCAAGTTAATACCAATAGTCATAGGTGCCCTGGGTGTAATCCCAAAACAACTGGAGCACCACTTGATTGCTGGGGGCAATATGCTGATTCTGTAAGCAGCTTAGATTGGGCTAAAAAGCTCTATGAAGCAGGATATAAATCTAAGCGCTATTACTATCATCACCATTGATACATTCCTCATCAGTCAAGGCAGCTTTACTCAGAACAGCTTATATACTGCAATAATATCTGTAATATCATCAAACATTCACACCTGCCTATCCCAGGTCCTTGGGAAATACTCGACAAGCAGACCAAGATGCCAAATCCAGTCTGAACATGTAGCTGTCTGTTTGACCAATCATAATTTACCGAAAAGCTACTTGACTGGCTTACTAATCAAATCCATTTCTTGGGTTCATATAATACACTGAATTATGATATTTGCAGCAGACTTAACCATATCTTACAGACAAAGGCACAATGCCGTCAGTGGGCTTAGAAGACCTTCTGCCAAACACAACTGAAGTTGAGGGAGCATCACTGGAAGCCTTCAAGAAGACAGACTGCCATCTGTCAGAAATGGTGTAGGGTCTGCTGGGTGGGGGTGTGGGGGTTGGACTAGATGACCTACAAGGTCCCTTCCAACTCTGTTAATCTGTTAAACTTTATTTATTATATGCCATCCAACTCCCAGCACCTCTGGTTTTTATTCTTCAGGAGTCTTTGCAATATTCAATCAAAATCTCCCTTCTTGCAATACATGATTCCGACCATATCCCAAACTCTTTTTAAGGGCAGCGTTTCTCAACTTTAGCCAAGTCGATGATGGGCGGACTTCCACTCCCAGAATTCCCCAGCTAAGCATGGAGTTGAAAGTCCACTTACCGTCAACTTGCTGAGCTTGAGAAACGCTGCCCCAGAGCCATGGGATACCAGACCTCCCAGCTCCCACCAGTAGGTGCAACCTCCAGCCGGCGCTTGTGCGGGAGAGTGGGAAGTATAATCCAATTAGCACCCATCATCTTGGGATGGTTGGGAAGTGTAGTTTACTCTACCCAAGTATTACCAGATTTGGGTTGGTTTTGTATGTGTGTGTATGTGTGTGTGTGGTAGCTGCTCTCTTAGGTTAGAAGCGAACGTTCAAGTGGCTCCGCCCCTCTTCCCGCCAGACCCCTCCTCTCCCCAACGCGCAGGTAGGTGTCCTTGCCCTGAGAGCAGGTGTGACCACGCCTATTGTCCCTACCTGTGAAGGACTGAACCAGCCAACGGATCACATGTCGGACGCTTTAAAGGGATCCGCGGACGGGAGCGGGGGGCGAGCGAGGAGGGAGGGAGACCGAAAAAAAGTTTCCCTTCTCAAACCCACCACCGAGTGTTAACTCCGTCCATAGACCCAAGACAGCACGCTCACTTCCGGGTTGGGCTGAGGATCACGTGACACGCGACCTCGCTGGCGTTTTTTGCGTGCCTTACGTTCGAAGGAGGGCGGGGGGGGTTTCTCTTGGAAACGGAGGAGCCCGTTCAGCCCCGCCCCGCCCCGGCCCCGCCCTTTCTCTGTTTTCATTGGACAAAACGTTGCCAGCGGGGACCCGCCCCCAAACACCCAGTTAGACTGAATTGTGGACGGGGTGATTGAAAGGCCGGGAGGGCCCTTTAAAAAGTGGCAGCGGGCGAAGAGTACCTCTGGGAATGGGCAGAGTGTATTTCTACGTAGACAGCAAGGTAGGCACAACTAGGTCTCGGAGGCTTCTTCCTCCCGATCTTCCCCTCTCCCCACACTCCTTCCATCGAACATGATCTTGCTACGCATGTGCAGAATGCCATTCTGTGCAATAAATTACAGATGCCCAAGATTTGGGAATACAGTACGCAGAATGCATTTCTGGTGAAGCCATGAAGAAAAAAAAGGGGTGGTGGTCTTGGTCTGTGCAGGGCTTCTTGGAAGGCTCGGGGGGGAGGGGTTTTCTCTGCAGAGGGCAAGGCAAGCTGCAAGGTGTTTTTCCCCAGTAATTCAGATAGCAGGACCGGACGCGTAGAATTAGAAATATGTATGGTGCATGCTTTGTATGCAGTAAACATAACTGCTTTGCAGGGTTTCTGGGCATGTGCAGAATGTAGGCTTTCTTCTCAGGCAGCAAGATGGCTGTATCTCTCCTGCAGATCGTTGAAATGTATTCCACCAGCAGTTGGAACTGCCGTGGGCATAATTGTGTTTACTCAAGCCAAGGCTTGCTTTTCCAAATAATAAAAGTACTCTGTTGAAGATCTGGTAGGTGCGCATGTAAGGATGTCCAGTAAATTTTCTATCAGGAATCTTCTATCAAATCTTGCAATGAAGGGGGTGGGGGGTTCATGCATTATATATAGTCAGCTGTGATTTGGTTAACCAATAAAGGAGGATGTTTGAAATGAGGGGTCCTTGGTACTCTCTGAGCTTGGTTGGTTACTTGCAAATGTTTCATTACCCAAAGTAGATAACATTTTCAGGTTTGCAGGATCCGATCTGGGTCGGTCAGCAAGGCCAGACGTTTTGTCTTCCGAGCTTTTGGACTCGTGCTGGAGCCCATTTTCTAGCTAGAGAGAAATTCCTTGAAGATGGGCTCCAGCACAGTCTTGGTGACTGATCCAGATCAAATCCTGCAACATTATTCTGGGACATGTATATTCACATTCATTTGTCATCATCACAGTTTGGGCAACAGGACACTAAGCCATATGTACAATCAATCTGTATTGTGACAGATGTGTAAATCCAGCTGCCATGTCATTATTTATTACCTCTGGTCTTCAGCGAACTGTCTCCTTTCACTATCTCCTTTAAAAAGAGCCTTCTTACTGATGATGCCTAGTTCTGGAATGTTCTCCCTAAATACATTTGCTTGGTGACTAATTCATTGCCTTTGCAGTGACAATACTCTTTATTTTCCTGAGTTTTTAAAATGCAATGTTTATTTCATTGGTTATATTATGCAACTATTAAAATTCCTGGCTTTGGGGAAGATTGGGTTTTTGGTTTTTTTTTTGGTGTGCATGCTTTCATTTTGTTATTTTTGCAACCTTTCCTGGGAATATCGCTGAAGTATGTCCTAGAAATATTGAAGTATAAAAATGCTTACAATAAATAAATATAGTGAGATTCAGAGTTCCCCTCTTCTATTATGGCAGTAAGCATTGCAGTTTTGTGACATTTCTCTTCCCACATGAGAGGAAGGTTACCATTTGACAGTATTTGATCATTTCCAAATGCTTGTTCTGGGCCAACAAATTCATGTATGTATTTCTAAATTTACACAGTGGGAATAGTCATAGAGTTGGACTCTGTTAATAGTTAATGCTTAACTTTGTGCTGACTAATCCTTAGGGTGCATTCTGGAAGGCTACCTAGGTGCTAAAATATTTCCTTTCAAGAACAGAACAAAAGTTAATCTTGTCAAGTATAGTCCCCTAAGGCATGAAAACAATCTCCCTTCTCTTCAACTAGCTATCCTTGAAAGTAAAATATCTCTGGAAAGACTCCATTGCGGGCCATTGGTATTAATTTAAAATAAAGTTTGGGTTGCTGAAGATATTTAGAGTTTAATTTAGAATTATGTGATTTATCATTTTTTTCATTGTGTATAAGATTTTTCCCATTGTTTTGAAAGTTAATTATTAAAAGCATCTTTGGTTTAAAATATAAAAGCAACTCAAGAATTTTTCGATCCAGAAAAGACTGGTTTCTCTACCTTCTCTTTTCTTTTTCAAACATGAAATCCTTCTGTCTTGCCTATTTGTCCAGAATTGGCTAGAATTCAACAGCCCTGTATGGTAGGAGGATAGGACCATTCCATCAGATCCAACAGGAGAGGTGTGTTAGGGATATTGTCTAGTAAGGAATATAATTTGATGAAGCCCAAGAAGAGACCTTGTTCTACTGTGGCACCCCTCCTTTAGAACATCATTCATCCTCAGAACTTAGATTGGTTTCTATCCTTTTGGGCTTTAAGAAGGGTCTGAAAACATGGCTGTGCTATATGGCACTTGGGGCCTGGTGATAATGGTCAGAAATGATGGGATCTATTGCTTGTAATTGCCTGCTAACTATGCTTATGTTTTGTGTTTAATAGTGGTTTTAATAGAGCTATATGTTGTTTTTATTTACATTTGTATTGTTCTCACTATTGTTTTTAATCACTATGAGCTTCTCAGAGCCACATTTCACTATTAATAACAGAATAGTGTTCGAAGGAACCTTGGAGGTCTTCTAGTCCAACCCCCTACTCAAGCAGGAGACCCTATACCTGTAATAGGGTCGAATAGGCCCGTTTCGTCACTTCTTGTAGGAAGTGGCGAAACGGATCTATTTGGCCTGCAGAGGCTTTTTTCAAGCCTCTGGAAGGCCGAAAAAGGCCTCAAACCAGCCAAAAATCAGCTGTGAGGCGCAATGCATATAAAGGGGGACGGAGGGATTGTGTGTACATGCGCAGGGGGCGGGAGGGCGCACATTGCCTTCTGGATGCTGGCAGGCGAGCGCACAAACGCCAGCCGCACACAATTTTTGGCACAGGAGCCCAAAAAAGTTAGCTACCACTGCCCTATACCATTCCAGACAAGTATCTGTCCAGTTTCTTCTTAAAAGCCTCCAATGATGGAGCACCCACAACTTCTGAAGGCAAGCTGTTCCATTGGTTAATAGTTCTCCCTGCCGGGAAATTTCTTCTTAGTTCTAAGTTAGATCTCTCCTTGATTAGTTTCCACCCACTGCTTCTTGTCCTGCCTTCAGGTGCTTTGGAGAATAGCTTGATTCCCTCTTCTTTATGGCAACCTCTGAGATATTGGAATCATGTCACTCCTGGTTCTTCTTTTAGTCTAGACATACCTAATTCCTGCAACATTTCTATGTATGTTTTAGTCTCCATGTGAGATGGGTGGATATACAAATCGAATAAAGAAATTCCTATAGTTGATGAACTTTTCAGAAGACCTAAAGCTGCAACTGAAAAAGAAATCCACCCCTGCCCTTCTTTGTTCTTTCCCCTTTCCATTTCCTAAAACTCTTAAAATTATAAGTTGAGTGGCTCTGACTGATTTTAAAATAGTTCAGTGTTTCTTCCATCCTATTTTTCCGGGGAACGTAATCATAGTGGATTCTGAAGTGGTGACGATAAACCCACTTGTAAATAAAACAAAAGTGCCTTTAGATCAGAAACAACAACAACAAAAAAGAATGCATTACAGATCCCAGCTGAATAATATAAAAATCAAAGACGAAAACAAAATATTGAACCCGGAGCTTAAAAATAGCAATGCTTTAGCAAATTTCCCCCACTACTTCTCGTGCTTTGATCTGACCAAGATAGGATTCTGATAAAACAACAAACTTTTCTCTAGAATTTTCTAGTTTTACTCTGTGCCAGTTCCTGTCCCTTTAATAGGCGTAGGTGGCAGAAGGAATGGGAGAGGCTGTGACTTTCAGTCTTTGAGTAACAGCTGGGAAGGCCAATAGCATTTATTTCCTGTGGGCATTGGAGGCACTCTGGGGAACTGAGGGGGCGGGGCTGAAACTGGATAATTCCTGAGTCCAGGTGAGTGTACTGAAAAGGGGGGCAGAGAGAGAGAAATGCTATAAAAACATCAGAATTAATACAGAGCTTGGGTGGAGGTACCAAGCGACATTAGCAGCTGCTTAGATTTTGCAAACCGTAAAGACCAGTCCTGTTTTCCTTCCCCCACTCCCACTTTTAAACTTTCAGGTCATTTCAGGGTGGGGGGGCTAAGGCTGATTTTCTTACTTGGAAACTATCTTTAACCATCTTTCTAAGCATTTTGGAGACAGGCAGAGAAGAACATTTGGAACTGGAATTAGGCACGCATAATGTTAACTTTTTCCTCCTTTGGGTTTAAAATCTGACCCCAGGGGATAGGCCACAAAAAACTTGTGGGTTGTTATTTAAGGCCAGCCCCTGTTGTTTCTTCTCTGCTTTGCCCCCCACCCCCTCCCCCAAAGCTTTTTTTTTCTTTTTTAGATTCATACTGATGTTCCTTCCTTTTTCTTTTCTTTGGCGAGAGAGCCTGCCTTTTTCTCCCTCCCCATTACATGGATTGTTAAGACAAACAAACACAGGTTTTGTGGTGTGGCTGGTCAGAGCGGACGAAAAGTCCAGTTGGTTTAGCTGGTCCCTGCAAAGCTTAGTTTCCCCACGTTTGAAGGTGGTGTAAGAGATTCTTAGTTATTTCCCGGCAAAAAAAAAACAGCAACCAGCTGCATAGCACCTTTTCTGACTCTTGCAAATTGTATTAAAAGGCACCCTTGTGTTGTGAGCTGCAGCTCACTTCTTCAGATGTAGGCCATGAAAGCCAATATTTTTAATAAAAAATGCAAGTTGGATACGGTGCTACTAAACTCCTAGTTTTTTTGTCCCGTCCCCTAAAATGGCTGTCCTACAGTCTACAACAGGGGTCCCCAAACTTGACAACTTTAAGACTTATGGATTTCAACTCCCAGATTTCTCCAGCCAGCACAGCTGGCTGGAGAAATCTGGGAGTTGAAGTCCACAAGTCTTAAAGTTGCCAAGTTTGGAGACCTCTCTGGTCTACAACAAGAAACAGTGGAAGTTTTGGGCTGCAGCAGTTTTAATACAAGTAGTCCTCAGCTTGCAACCTCAATTGAGCCCAAAATTTCTGTTAAGTGATAGACGTTAAGTGAATTTTGCCCTAGTTGATGGCTCTTCCTGCCACAGTTGTTAAGGGAACCGCTGTAGTTGTTAAGTTAGTTACACGGTTGTTAAGTGAATCAGGCTTCTCCATTCACTTTGTTCGGTCTCAAAAGGTGATCACATGGCCCCAAGATGGATATGAGTCAGTTATTAGCATCTGAATTTTATCCGTGTGACCACGAGGAGGCTGCGATGGCTGTTAAGAGTGAAAAATGGTCATAAGCCACTTTTTTTTCAGTGCTGCTGTAACTTTGAACAGTCACTAAACAAAATGGTTGTAAGTCGAGAACTACCTGTGTTGGTATTACAGATTTTGATTTCAGTAAGACTTTTCAGTGCTGAATTTGTTGATTTCGCTGCTGTGTGGCCTCTGACATGAGCCCCACTTCCCTGTGTGGATTTAGTGCTAGCTAGTGCAACCCAGTTTGTAGATCTTTTTTGCAACTCTTCCCTAAGGGTTGAGGAGGTTTGGATTTATGAGCATTTACTTCACAGTCAGCCTGCATCTGGATCTAGCTCTTTAACCCATTGTGAGCTTTGTATAATGCATAAGTATGAATTATAGGGTTTTTAAAAATAGGATCATATTAAATGACAAGGTAAAATGTAACTGAGCCAGTGAGAGTATGCAAAGTGCTAATTCGTACGATATAAGGCAAGTTTCTGAAACTGGTCTCTTTGTTTAAAAATGTACAGTTATAGTCCCAGAAGTGCAGAGACCGCAAATTGTAATTCTTAATGTGAAATGTCTGTGGAGATTCTCAATTATCAAGGTCATGGCTGTCCCAAGAGGTGCTTTTCAAAAAGGCAACTGAACTTCCTTGGTTTTTTTTTTCTCTTTGAAAACATTTTGCTTCTCATCTAAGAAGCTTCTTCAGTTCTAACTTAATGCGAAAGAAGGGAAGAATTATTATAGTCATTCTTTTAAATACTTCTGTGGCGATTAATTTTACATGCAATGGATTTCATAGTCAAGGGCCTGTTGGGATAAGTCTGGCTGTTGTCCAAACACTTTGTCTGCATTTCATTTGCTATCCTTCATAACCCTTGAACCACAGTGAGGAACTAAGTTCCAACACATATGGAGGCCAACAAGATAGGGAAAAGAGAGGGAACACATTGGTTAGATGAGGCCATTTTGTGAGTTTCTACATGGCAGAAAGTTTTATTTAACTGAATGATTTTCTTGACTAGTTTGATGGTGATGCCTTCCATGCAGCTTTTTTTTTTTTTTAAATGTGATACCGTACTGTTTTTGTTGGCCCCCAAAGAGTCCTTAAAACCAGGTGGCATTCTTCTGTCTTTCAAAACTATTTTGCAAGTTGCTAGTCCTCATGATACCACAGCTAAGTCATGTACTGGATTTAAATGTTTGTCCTTTCCTGGAAAATGATACTACTCATCACAAATGAAAGGCAACTTACCATCTTACTTGTTTTTTTTTTCCTTTGCCTAGAAAAAATGCAGGACCTGTCTGGCAGGTTTTATTCCGTTCTTGAGCAATTAGCTCTGTTGCTTCTCATATTAATTATTTCTCACAACTTGCTGATCAGGGATGAGCAAGTAATAATTGTATAAATAAAGCCAACCATTAGATGTTAAAATGGGCTTCCATAAAACCAATAAGTCTGTAATGTTTGTCCATTTATCCTTATTGTGTGTTTTATGAAGCTGTGGTTCATACACAGGGTGGTTTTATGGAACTGTAATAGGTGCCAAGGAGTTCCCTGATCTTTTTTTGTCACCTGTTACATGTAATTTAGAAATTCTTCTGTCTCCAGATTGTCAAAACCAAAGTATTTTGTGGCTATATGATACACCTCTCCTTTGTTCTTTAAGCCACATAGTTACTGTACCATGACTGGGTCTTGTAGCAGGGAGTTCCAGAAGCTTAATGACATGTTGTGGAAAACACTTCCTGTTGTTTGCAGCCTAAATCTTGTTGACACTGGAGTTTTCATGGCCAAGGAGATGGAGGAATAGCTTGGAGGATTTCTCACCAGGGTGAGCTGGAAGGACTCTCTGTATTTGTGTCTGAATGTAGATTTCATAGATATGTGTCTCAGGGTGGAGTTGTGGAGCTGGTGATAAGTCTGGGAAATTTATTTAGTAGAAATTAGTAGAATTTATTTATTTAGTACTAAATAAATGCCCTGGGAATTTATTTAGTAGCCTTTTAACCTGCCTTTCATACAGGAGCTCCAGGCAGCATACATTGTATGCTCCCTCCTACTTTTCCCCACAACGACTCTGTGAAGTAGGTTCGGGTGAGTTAATAAGTGGGCCAGAATCACCAAAGGAGTTTCAGTGACTGGGGGTGGGATTTCAATGTAGTTTTCCCCAATACAGCACCTTAACTATTAGAAGCAGTGTTGGGCAATATATGAAATATTAAATTATGTTAAATTAATATGACAAACTGAAATACCTCTTTATGGGAATCCCGGTTTGTGGTGCTGGAAACTCTGCTTTGTGCTGGCTAGAAACATAAGCTCCACTTTCCTCTCAAAATGTGCGTGCTCTTAGCCTAGCCTACCCTGCAGTTCCATTATGATTTAATACTTAGATAAATGAGGACAAAGGATAAAGATCTCATAAATGTAAAAACTACAGATATTTTTCAACTTGTTAAACCAGTCAGTGGCAAAAATTCTGCTCCATCTATGTAGATCCAGAGATAAGATTGTTGACGAGTGGTGATTTTCAAATCCTCACATATTTGAGGCTAAGTTACAAGGATTTGATGACCATGTTCCCTGCTGGTGAGAAGTTAAATGAGGAACTGAACCTTTTAAAATCCATTTTGGATCCTCTTTTAAAGCTGATTTCAGGCTACAGTTGGAGGAACAGCATGCTAAGAAGATGGATGATGAATGTCATGTTTTGATGTGTTTTAAAATGGCTTTATCAATTATCTTGATTTCAGAAGAAATCAAGATGCATATGGTTTTTCAAACTATAGTTACTGTATGTAACTGCAACAAAGATGGCCTCTTTCATCTTTTTTTTAAATCTCCTAGCATCAGTGTTTATTGTCTGAAATGTGTGGAGGAAATCTTGTATTTCATGAATCTGAAACTTGAAATGTTTCAGATGGGATTATGATTCCCTATTGTGTTTAGAGTTGTATAGATGGTCCTTGACTTATGAACTTTTCAATTTACAGTGGACCTACCATAGGGATACTTATGACCCAGACTCAAAGTTCAACAGTTGGGGGGGGTCCTCCCCCTAGTCACATGACTGAACTTTGGGCGCTTGGCCACTAGGCCACATTTTTATCTCTTTGCAGTGCCCTGTGGCCATATGACAGTGTTTTAGAATGGTTTTGCTGAAAACTGGACGTTACTTCTGATTTTCGCCAAAACTGCACCCATAGCAAGCCAGTGATTCCCTTAATGACTGCAGTATTTGCTTAACAACCACCACAAAAAAGTTTGTAAAATTGGATGGGTCACATTTTATGAAGATCATGATTTTGATAGGCAGGCTCCATCATGACTATAAATTAAAGACTATCATATGTTTAAAACATCTGTTTAAAAAGCACATCTGGATTTAGGGAAATTGTTCTTCCATTGCCCCAAGTTAGGAAAATTTTCCCAAAAACATTTCTCTGATGGAAAATAATTTCATTTGAAGGAATTCTCAGTTTTAGAAAATTAGTGCTATAGCACAATGAAGGAAGTTGGAATGGATGATATTCTCTTCTAGGCAACTGGGACTAACTTTTTTCAGATCTTCCCTAAAAAAGGTGAGATTCCTGATCTGCTCAGTGTTTCATTCTGAAATGAGCCTGTTAGTATTTCAGCACCTTTATCTACTTGCCCAAATGAAGTTTGACTTCCTTTAAATTTAATATTTTATATAAGTAAAGCATTAATTCTGTACAGGTTTAACAAGCAACCTTCATTGGATTCGTCTTTGATTGTTTTTGGATAGATATTTTTTGTTTGATATTCCCATATTTCAGTTCTTAATGATTGGGTTTTTCAAACTTTAAGATGTGTAGACCAACTCCCAGAATTCATGCTGGCTGGGGAATTCTGGGAGTTGAAGTCCACATACCTTATAAATGTTGCCAAGATTGAAAAACACTGAAATAGGCCCATTACAATGATATAAAATTGTATATAAAATTCATGTAAAATAATGTAAAATTCACACAGTGGGTACATGTGTATACATACAAAACACTGAAATATAAGCCAAGTAAAGATAACTTTGTCAAATCTCTGTTTGGGTCATGGAATCTTTTGTGGTTTTCTTGGCTTTCGTCATTCGTTTTGTCTTATTTTGTGTTTCGAATGGATGAAATGTGCAAAAACATCCCATAAAAACTAACTGGCAACAGATTTAGAGTTCAGAGGAGTTGCTGAGGTCACTGTAATTTCAACTCTCTCGGGATAACTGTAAGATGTTTATTTTTCCCTAGAGTGATGAAGGAGAAAGCAGAGAAAATATATTGTATTAGCGTATTTTCCGGCGTATAAGACGACCAGCGTATAAGACGACCCCCTAATTTTATAGTTAAAACATAGGTTTAGGCCTATATTCGCTGTATAAGACTACCCCCCCACTTCCGAGGCAACACCAGTTCTTTTTTAATTAAAAAGCCTGCTTGGATTGGCTGAGTTAGAGAGGCGGTCCGAGCAGCCTTGCAGTGATTGGTGCAGGATCGAGTTGGAAAATTATACTCGGCGTATAAGACGACCCCCGATTTTTGGTTGACTTTTTTTCATTTCAAAAGTAGTCTTATACGCCAGAAAATACAGTATAAAGTTTTTGCGACAGTATACAATGTTGCTTCTAGTAATTTCAGTATCTCTAACAATTGAAGTTTGATTTTAAACATTTGTTTGGATACACCAGCAGTTATCAAATTGTTCAGATTTTAAGGAATGTTTGCCTTGAAGCTCAATCTTTACTACGTTTTCTACATAGGTTTTAAAGCTGTGAGTTACCCCTTTCTTTTCTTCTTTCCTTTCCTTTTCTCCTTCCTGTCTCCCTCCCTGCCTCCCATCTATATTGGAGTATGATAGCCATAAAGCTGTAAAAACAATATTAAAATCATGCTATAGATAGAAACACACAGGGCGATTACTGTAGTATTACTGTCCATTGTCCTCTCTTTTTTGACAGCTTTCAGATTACAACTATTTTGGTTTGCGTTCTTATCATTATTTTATATGCAGAAATGCAGTATATATTACGCTGCTACTGTGCTCTTTGTTCACACTAGCATAGAGTATTCAGTTTGTTACGCCACATATGGGCCAAATCGCACATCGGAAAGATACTTGTAATGGAATTTGGGTCATGGCAGGGATCGGTAGCTTGTCAAAGGAGTTTCTTTGCTTGTGGAACTCCAGATCACAAGATGTGGCAATAAGTGCTGGTTGATGCAATTTGTAATAGTTACCTTGAGGTAAAATGGGTTGCTATCAATGGAATTAATTAATTACGGGAATAAGGATGAGTGAATTTTACAGAACAGGAAATACAGTAGATGCATTGTTAACAATTAACCATAATGGCTAAATGGACACTCCAGTCCCTGTATCATTCTGTCCGCTGGAGAACTGCATATGAAGGTGGTTTTTTCCTTATCTCTGGGGCCAGGCAAGTTTTTGGGTAGCTGATCACATTTTAATGAAATTCTTCTCTATCTGAGGGTTGTCAGACACACATATAAATTTTTCAGTTGCAAAGCGAAGGGTTGCCTTTTCTTTATCTGGTTTAATTACGGTAGTTTACTGAGTGATTTTCAACCTTTTGGATTAATGTTTTAATTAATAGCATTAATATTTTAAAATCTTTTCATCGAATGTTCATTGTTCTCATTAAATGAACTTTTTTTTTTTTGTTAGTTGTTTGCTTGGGTGCCTTCTATTTTGGGGGAGGGGGGGAAAGAAGGAAGAAAACATACTTTATATAAAATAAAAATGTTCTGCCGTGTAGATTCCCTGAAACGCGAAAGAGGATGTTGAGCTGATAATCCAGTAGAGCTGTTCTTCCTTCAGATTCCTTTTAGAAAATTCCTGACTTTGTGGCGTATGTTTTGAATAGCTATTGGCATTTATATTTTATTTCGTTCGTAAATAAAAGAAGGATTGATAGGAGAGAATATTTGTAGCTCAGGATTGATCTGTGGGGTCCTTGGTGCTCTCCGACTTAGTTGCTTTCTAGCAGATGTTTCATTACCCAACTAGGTAACACCATCAGCGCACTGATGTGTCACCTGATTTGGTAATGAAACGTTTGCAAGAAAACAACCAAGCTCAGAGCACCAAGGAGCCCACAAGGGAGGGATGGGAGGTGGATTTTCTGGAACTGGAGCAAAGAATCAAAAAAATCAGGGCCAGGTGTCCTTTTCAGAGGTGGTATTCAGCAGGTTCTGACCAGTTCTGGAAAACCGGTAGCGGAAATTTCGAGTAGTTCGAAGAACCGGCAAATCCCACCTCTAACTGGCCCTGCCCCCATTTATTCTCCGCCTCCCGAGCCCCAACTGATTGGCTGGGTCTTCTTTGGTTGCCCTGCACAGGAGAATGGAGCTGGAAAGCAGGTTAGTGGGGTGGGGAGGGAATGGGATTTTGCAGTATCTTTCCTCTGCCACGCCCACCAAGCCACACCACACCCACCACGCCACACCCACAGAACCGGTAGTACCTCTTGACTTCCTTCTCTGTCCCATCTTCTACTTCTTGCAGCTCAGCTGATCAGTAGCGCGCCGGCGCCATGGCTTCCGGAGGGGAAGACCTGGATGACTGGGCAGGCACCAGTCTGGTCGACCTGACCTCATCTGAACTGGCAGCCACCCAGGCTTCCATGATTGACAACGGGGAAGATTTTGAAGTCCTGGATAGTGCAGATGACGGGGATTTAAGTGGTCTCCCGCCGCTGGAGGATGTCCCAACCAGCTTCGCCAAAAGAGACGATCAAGAAACCAAAGTGGAACATCCGGCTAAGGAAGAATCTGAGGAGAGCCAGGAATGGCTTGATGTTTTAGGTGGGAACCATAGCTTTTGTCCACCTCTCTGCTGCTTTTCTCGCCCCTGCCCACTTTCCCTGAGTTTCCCTTTTCCAGGTGGTGGGGAAGACCTGTCACTGCATTTATGGCCCATCTTTATTCACACGCACACCCCACATCATCTGGCATGCAGAGGTGGTATTCAGCCAGTTCTGACAGGTTCTGGAGAACCGGTAGTGGAAATGTTGAGTAGTTCGGAGAATTGGCAAATACCACCTCTGACTGGCCCCGCCCCCATCTATTCTCCGCCTCCCGAGTCCCAACTGATTGGCTGGGTCTTCTTTGGTTGTCCTGCACAGGAGAACGGAGCTGGAAAGCAGGTTAGTGGGGTGGGGAGGGAATGGGAATTTTACAGTATCCTTCCCCTGGAGTGGGGTGGGAAAGGGGATTTTACAGTATCCTTTCCCTGCCACGCCCACCAAGCCACGCCCACAGAACCGGTAGTAAAAAAATTTGAATGCCACCACTGCTGGCATGTATAAGTAGCCCTCAACTTATGACCATAATGCAGCCTGCACATCACAGTCATAAGTCACGGGAATCGTAAATTGGCCCGCCCACATTAAACCAACGCCGCAGTCGTTAAGCAAGCCAAAGCTTTGCTGTGGGCCGCTTTTGCTGAAAATCAGAAGTACATGCTGCTTTTCAGTAAAAGCCTTTGTAAAATGTGATCATGTGACGATGGGATGCTGCAGAAAGCCATAGATATATAGATATAGATAGTCAGGTAACTTCAGGATGGGGGACCACCATTTTGAACTTT
Organism: Bungarus multicinctus; assembly: GCA_023653725.1. Taxonomy (NCBI): domain Eukaryota; kingdom Metazoa; phylum Chordata; class Lepidosauria; order Squamata; family Elapidae; genus Bungarus; species Bungarus multicinctus. Next base: position 158,441,639 of record CM042838.1, on the reverse strand, counting down.
GGAGCCATCTTGTAAGTACTCTCAGGGAGGTCCATTGTCGCTTGGAACAGTTGTTAAGGGGCTGGTTGTAAATTGAGGACTACCTATATTGAGGACTACCTGCAGGTACCTCTAGGTTCGTATCAAGCTCCTTCCCTGCGGATGGGATGGGATTCAGAATTCTCACACCAGCTACCGTGGGGCTTATAGTCTTTATTAAGGGCGTCTTTCTGTTCCACATATTTGTAGTCCTCAACTTGCAACCATTCATTTAGTGACCGCTCAAAAGTGACACCAGCACTCAAAAAAGTGTCTGGCAACAGCTCCTTGCACTTATGACCATCGCAACATCTCCACAATCATGTGATCAAAATTTAGGAGCTTTGTGTTTAGGATGGTTGCAGCATTCTGTGGTCATGTGATCACTATTTGCCACCTTCCCAGCTGGCTTCTGACAAGCAAAGTCGATGGGGAAAGCTGGGTTCACTTAACAACCACGTGGGTCACTTAACTGCAGTGATTCGCTTAACAATCATGGCAAAACCCCCAGAGATTAGAATGGCCCCCACTTTAATTCTCTTCCGGAAGGTGCTGAAAACCTGGTTGTCAGCTAAAAAGATACTCCTTTGGTCTTTTTAGATGCCCGAAAAAAAGAGTGGGGGGAAAACAAGGCATTCCTTAAATGCCTAGATAATCACCGCGGTAGCCCAAAGTTGTTGGAGGGTAAGAAGGTTATTGGAGAGCATGATGGATGACTCTTGGAGATGGATGTGTCCCATTGGAGAATATATATCCAGGAGGTGGGGGGGGGAAGATTAGGGTCAAGGGGGAAATGTATGATGTAATTTAGTATCGGCTGCACCTAGCTAATCGCCAACATGGCCACTCCTAATAAATCAATTTTCTTTTCTCTGAGATGCGGCTAGAGACTTTTGATTTGAATGAAGGTAGATTTGTTGGAGCCCTGAGATTGGTTCTGCCAGCAGGCCTGGGGAACCCAGAGTGGGATGGAGTCCATTAAATGGCTCATGTGATCTGCTGTCGCCGAGGCGGGGGGCAATTTTATTACATTAATGTATTTGGTTGTTCTTACTAGTTTTATTGTTTTAAATGTGGCTTTATACCTTGTAAGCCTCCTTAAGTCACCAGGGGTGAATAGGCGGCAATATAAATAAATAAACAAACCAACCAACCAAAATATTGGTCTCAGTTCGGGTTGTAAGTCGAGAGTTACCTGTAGCTCTTAAGTCGGGACATTCTAACAAGTTACTCCTCTTAATCCCATCTCCAGGCAATGGCTTACTGAAGAAGAAAGTTATCTTACCAGGCCAAGGTCAGGAGAGCCGGCCAGTCAAGGGCCAGGATGTGACTATACGGTTTAAAGCAACGCTGGAAGATGGGAGAGTGGTGGAGGAGGACCCCAGGCTCACCTTCACGCTGGGGGATTGTGATGGCATCCAGGTGCATGTCTGTCTTGGTCTGTCATTGTCGTGATCAGCAATAGGCACTCCCACCGTCTCTCTGACCGTGGGGGAAAAAATGGGGACTGAAAACTTATTTCCATGTGATTAGATATTTAAAAGGGATCAGCAGTTAAACTCGCGTAGCTTGTCCGCTACAAAGCGGACAGCCCGGGTTTGAGACCTGAGGGCTGCACGACGAGGTGAGCTCCTGTTCCTTGCCCCAACTCCTGTCCACCTAGCAGTTCGAAAGCATGTTCATGTGAGTAGATAAATAGGTAGCACTTTGGTGGGAAGATGTGTTCGATGCGCCTTGGCGTATAGCCATGCTGGCCACATGACCACGGAAAAGGTCTTCAGATAACGCTGATTCCCTCAGCTAAGAAATGGATATTAAGCCCTGCCCTCTAGAGTTGGACACGACACAGCAAACCTTTACCTTTAGATATTTAAGGGCAAGCCAGAGCAAATGGCAAATTGGAATTGCTTGGCTTATATCTGTTCGAAAAAGTTACCATCATTGACAACTTTTAGTATACAGCCTTTCGTCGAAGGACTGGAGCTCCATCCTTAGGGATTCTTCTCCTTTTGAGAAGAAATTGGTAGTTGGTGTCCTGTTATAAGCAGCAAATAAACAGGGACCAAGGGAAAACATCTAACTGGCTGATAGATACTGTAAGCACCGAGTCTTTAGCTCAGTGTTACTCAACCCTGGCAACTTTTAAATTGTGTGGACTTCAATTCCCAGAGTTCCCCAACCAGCTGTTCTGGCCCAAGCTTCGCTCAAATTAAGAAAACACAAACTGTGTTTAAAAGCAAACCTTTTTTAATGCGACACTGGGAATTCTTTGCATTCCCAGCCAAAACTCATTAAATACAATTGACTGAGATAAGAGCATGCTTTTCAGGGTTGTAGAAGGCTGCCAAGAAACAGATGTCCAATTACTGAGAAATATCAACCAACAGAAGTTCCAGCAAAGATAAACCAGAGTTTGCAGAGCTTCAGTGAGGAATCAGAATCTAATGAACTTCTTTGCTTCATGCAAAGAACATAGTCCCGAGGGCTGGTTTTATCCCTTATGGGAGGGGCAATCACCTCCCAGCCTTACTCCTGAGTTGCCCCTGCTGCTTCAATTGCTCTCTCCTTCTAGCAGCTCTGCGCACACATGCACTGGGAACAGGCTCCCCAGGGTCCTTTGCCTCACTGCTGCCAGACTCCAAAGGCTCAGAAGGCAGCAGCCCACTCCCAGATGGTCCTGGCTCCATCCCTGCATCAGATGCAGGACCCTCGTCCAAGTCCTCGCCAGACTCTCTGACTGGTTCCTTTTCATCCTCACTGCCCGCACCTGCTGCTGGCAAACCACAACATCAGCCATGGTGGCTGGGGAATTGTGGGAGCTGAAGTCCACACATCTCAAATCTGTCAAGGTTGAGAAACACTGTCCTAATGGGGTTTCTGAATGACCATTTGTCTTCTTCCCTGCATAACCTCCTTACTCCCCAAATAATTTCCCTTTTCTCTCCCCGCCCCTCCCCACTTCCTCTTCACAGGCCCTGGATCTCTGTGTGCAGCTGATGGACATGGGGGAGACAGCGCTCATCACTTCAGATGGGAAATATTGCTTCGGCCCACAGGGGAGGTACATGAGGAAGTGGACAAAAGCCGGGTTGTTGGCAAGGGTGGGGTGTTTCAGCAGCAGCAGCAGCTAGTTATGCTGTCTATAGGGAGTGTTTATTTGGAGGGAGTCTCTCTGAATTTCCAGCTGGTGGACAGAAAATCCAGAAAGAGTGATTGTTTCTTAAACAGTTGATTTTTATTTTTATTTTGTTAGCTAAAAGTTGGGCTAGGTGGATCTCTGATCCCCTTGTGTTCTTCTAAAGAGGATGAAATAAGAGGCAACAGAGGCTGGGGACTTTGGACTCTAACTGTGGAATTTCCTGGAGGAACTTTGTTGGACACAGGTTCTAGGTAACAATCCCCTAGACTTAACCTAGCCCATAATACTTGGATCAGCCCAGCCACGAAGGTTAGAAATGGAGCTTCTTCTGCAGCAACTGACCTATGAAGTATTGGGAAGAAATCCTTCATGGAATTGTCTGTTTGATATTTATAGAATCACAGGGCTTGGAGATCTTCTAGTCTACCCCTCTGCCCAAGGCAGGAGTCCTCCTACCATTTTAGACAAATAGAGATCTTTTCTTGAAGATCTCCAGTGATGGAACACTTGTAAGCTGTTCCACTGCTTAATAGTTCTCGCCATCAGGAAATTCCTCTTCATTTCCAAGTTGGGAACTCTCTCTGATGAGCTTGCACCCATTTCTTCTTGTCCTATCTTTAGTGTTACGGAGAGTAAATTGATGCCCTGATCCCTTTAAGTATTAGAAATCCGTTTTTTCCCCTCTCCCTTCAGTTTTCTCTTCATTAAGCTAAACATATCTAATTCCTTTCTATAGAATTGAGCGTGCATAGGTCTGTTCAATGCTTTCTAACTAAATTACAATTTCCTATAAAAGTGCAGGATAGGCTTTTTAAATTTATTACTGCCTTTTGCAACTGGAGCCAAAGACTGTTTCCAATTTTGATGACTAAGCCAGCATTAAAAATCCAGTTACCTGCTTTTTAAATTATATATTTAAATCAGCCAGGAAGTTGTCACCAAAGGAAGCATGTCAAGATAGAAGTGACGTAGGAAAGTGAAGAGAAATGCTGGTTTCTGTACTACAATAAAGCCTGTGCAGAGATCCAGATTCAAAGAAGAACATGTGATTTAGAGTGTACACGCCTTGTGTTGTGTGTAGCTCCTGTTGTGAACCCTGGAAAGTAGAAGCAGCTGACGTGGGGAAAGGCATAGCTGCTTTAATGTTCCCAGCAGATAATCTGTCCACATGCTCTGCCACACCCATTTTGTGTCTCAAATCCGTAAATGTGCACAGTCTTAGGAGATCATAGTCTAGTACTGTGATGGCGAACCTGTGGCACGGGTACCACAGGTGGCACGCAGAGCCATTTGTGTGGGCACATGAGCCCCAACCAAACTTTCCTGCATTGTGCATGTGTGTGCCTCCCAGCTGATTTTTGGCCCGCTTGAGGCCATTTCCACCCTCCCAGAGGCTCGAGGGAAGCCTCTGCAGGCTCAGCAGGCCGAAAAACTGGCCTTCGGAAATACCAGAAGTGCCGAAACGGGCCCATTTTCAGCCTCCTGAGGCTCCAGAGGTTTCCCTGGGAGAGCGAAAGCGGCCTCTCCAGGGCTCCAGAAACCCTTGGAGGCTGAAAATGGTCATTTCCAGTACTTCCAGAAGGTCCGTTTTTTGGACTCCTGGGGCTGCAGAGGCTTCACTTGAGCCCTCTGGGAGGCCTCAAACAGACCGAAAATCAGCTGGGAGGCACGCATGCGCAGTGCAGGTAAAGGGGCAGGGTGTTGCGCATGCGTGCACAGGGGGGGCAGAGTGCATTGCATTATGGGTGTCAGCACGGGCATACACCACAACAAAAAGGCTCGCTATCACTGGTCTAGTACAGTGTTTCTTAACCTTTACAGCTTGTGGACTTCCAACTCCCAGAATATACTGGGGAATTCTGGGAGTTGAAAGTCCACAGAAGTTGCAAAGCTTGAGCAATGCTGGTTTAGTTTAAGTTGAAAAAGGTTGCATTAATATTTAGTGAACATAGTGCTCAATGAAAAGGACTATTCTTGGTAACTGAATGTTGCATTAATTGAATCTGGGATCTGATCTGAATGCATCTGTTGATCTTTTCCGAACAGGAGTCCTGACATTCCTCCCAATGCTTCCTTAACTCTTGAGGTGGAGTTGTTGACAGCCCAGGATGCTCCTGATTTGGAACTCCTTAGCGGGAAAGAAAAAGTCTCACTGGCTAATCGGAAGAGAGAATGTGGCAATTTCCACTACCAGCGAGCAAATTACGTTCTGGCTGCCAACTCCTATGACATTGCTCTCAAGGTCATCAATTCTAATACTAAAGGTACCTGATTCCCCATCCCCCAGGAAGCCTGGCTTCTACCCAGAGCTCTGCCTGGAAGAACAATTTGTTTTGTACCAAAGTGCTGTTCAATAGCTGAGAACTAGCAGCTTAATCCTTATTTTTAAAAATGCCTCTTGAACTCTGTAATATGGAGCAGGAGCTAATATAGATACATGTAGTCCTTGACCTACGACCACAATTAAGCCCAAAATTTCTGTTGCTAAGTGAGACATTTGTGAAGTGAGTTTTGCCCCATTTTATGACCTGTCATGCCCCTGTTAGAATCTGACTCAGAGGGAGAGGAGGAACAGCCAACAGGAAGTGGGAGTGTGGCTCCAGAGATTGTGGAGGAAATTGGGGAAGGGCACAGACCGGCTGGGCATTCAGAGGAAGACCCAGGCCCATCCCCTCTTCATCCTTGGGCACGCAGGGAGGAACGGATAAGGAAGAAACATGAATGGCGTGGTCTGCGGGGGAGGAAAGGGCCTTGATCCTCTTCATGGGCTGCAGCTGTGAGGACTGTTTAAAAGGACAAACTGCACATGGGCCAGTGTTGGAAGCAAAGCTTGAAAATATTTCTAGTCTGCCAGTTCTTATCTGGCGTCCTTCCCAGTGTGTGTATTTCGATATCTGTGGATGTCTTGAAGCCCTTATCCTGACTTATCTAATTCTTCAGTGTGGTTTGTGTTGTTGTTTTTTCTATTTATAATTTATATGTATTTTGAGTTTGAACAGAAGTTCTTTCTTTTCACAACTGTTTGTGGGGGAGTTTTTTCTCCAGTCAATGATAATTGGACCTTTAAAGCCAAGTTGAAGGCATTAGAGGGACTTCACCTGTTTTTGTGACTTTGTTGCTTTTGTATCCCACCCTGGGTCATCATACGACCTCTCCTGCCCCAGTTGTTAAGTGAATCACTGAGGTTGTTAAGTTAGTAACAGTATCAGAATGATCAAACAAATGGCAACTTCAAATCTCAACAAGTAAATGCTTTGTCTTACATATTGGCAAAAAAAATCAGAAAATAAAATACAGTCAAGACCTTGTTGATGATCCAAACTCTGCCAAGGATCTTGACGTACTCATCTCTAATGATCTAAGTGCTAGAGCCCACTGTAACTCCATAGCCAAAAAGGCATTAAGAGTTGCTAACCTAATCCCACGTAGCTTTTTCTCTGGTAAAATTACACTATTAACTAGAGCAAACAAAACATTTGTTAGACCAATACTCGCTTATCAGTCTGGAACCCACATTATGTATCTGATATTAACACAGTTGAGAAAGTCCAGAAATATTTCACAAGAGTTCTCCACTCCTCTACTCGTTGTAGAATACCTTATGCCACCAGACTTGAAATTCTAGACCTAGAAAACCTAGAACTACGCCGCCTTCGTCCGATCTGAGTATAATATATAAAATCATACATTGCAATGTCCTACCTATCAATGAATACTTCAGCTTCAACCATAACAATACAAGAGCAAACAATAGATACAAACTCAAGGTTAATCGCACCAAACTTGATTGCAGGAAATACGATTTCAGCAACAGAGTGGTCAATGTCTGGAATACTCTACCTGACTCTGTGGTTTCTTCCCCAAACCCCCAAAATTTTAACCTTAGACTGTCTACTATTGACCTCACCCCTCTCCTAAGAGGTCTGTAGGGGGCATGCATAAGTGCACCAACGTGCCTACCATCCCTGTCCTATTATTTCTTTTATTTTTCTTATATGTATCCATGTATTCATAACTATGTTTTTTTACTTATGCCTATTATCTTGTAAGCAATTGACAAACCAAATAAAATAAAATAAAAATAAAAGGATTCTTCAATGAATCTGAGTCCTGCCCCCTGTCCTGAATCACAGCTTTTTCCCAGTCCTAACTCTGTTTCATTTCTCTCCCTGCAGTGGATTTCAGTGAGGAAGAAGAGGCAGAGCTGGTGGAAGTGAATATAAAATGCTTGAATAATTTAGCAGCCTCCCATCTTAAGCTGGACCATTTTGAGGCCGCCCTGCGATCCTGCAATCAAGTGTTGGAGCAACAGCCAGATAACATCAAGGCTCTGTTCCGAAAGGGAAAGGTAACATGGGCTTTGGGGTCAAGGGTTTGTCAATGAGCTCATGGTCTGAGGAGGATTGGGTGATGGAAGGCAACACTTGGCACCTTCTCCCAAGTTATATTCCAGTTCAAGCGATCCTTGGCTTAACAGCTGTAATTAACAGAATAACAGAGTTGGAAGGGACCTTGTAGGTCATCTAGTCCAAGCCCCCACCCTAGCAGGAGACCCTACACCATTTCTGTCAGATGGCAGTCCAGTCTCTTCCTGAAAGCCTCCAGTGATGAAACTCCCATAACTTCCGAGGACAACTTCTGTTCCATGGGTTGATTGTTCTCACTGTCAGGAAAATTCTCCTTATTTCCAGGTTGAATCTCTCCTTGTTCAGTTTCCATCCATTATTCCTTGTCTGGCCTTCGGGTGCTTTAGAAAATAGCTTGATTCCCCTTCCTCTCTGTGGCAACCCCTCAAATATTGGAAGACTGCTATCATATCTCCCCTGATCCTTCTCTTCACTAGACTAGCTAGGCCCAGTTCCTATAACCGTTCTTTGTATGTTTTAGCCTCCAGTCCCCTAGTCATCTTGGTTGCTCTTCTCTGCACTTTTTCTAGAGTTGAACCCAGAATTACAATTGTTAAGTCATTGCAGTCATTAAGTGGGTTACCACGTGACCGCATGCCATTTCAGAACCTTTTTTGTGGTGGTTGTTAAATGAACTCAGTAGTCGTTAAGCCAACATAGTGGTTGTTTAAGCAAATCCATTTTTTCCATGGGTGTCTTTTGCCGGAAACTGGAAGTAACCGCTGGAAATCGGCAAAAAACATTACTAATTGTGGTATCGGACATCATCCCAGGAAGCTGCAAACAGCTGTAAAGGTGAGCCAGCTGCCAAGGACCCAAAATACGATCACATGCCTCTGTGTGTGTGTGTGTGTGTGTGTGTGTTCCCATTATAATTTTGAAATTGGGTCGTAAGTAACTTTCTGGGAGTCTGTTGTAACTTCGAATGGTTGCCATCAGGTAGGTCTGGCAGAAGCTTTCGAAAGACCTGTGTTAAACCCGAGATTGCCCAGCCTTTTTCTCTTGTCTGTTGATCTAGGTTTTGGCTCAGCAAGGGGAATACAGTGGGGCCATCCCAATCTTAAAGGCCGCTCTGAAGCTGGAGCCATCAAATAAGGTAAGCCTTGGAATCTGATCGTACCTGCGGCAGAGAAAACAAGCAGGGACCTATCAGCACCAAACTGCCCATATGCGCCTTCTTTGAAGGATGCCAAGCTTCTGATCCCATCTGCGTTTCTTTAGATTTTTTTCCTTCCTCTATTTATTTAATAAATAAGAACAAAGAGGAAAGGATATCAAAAAGTGGGGGAGAAACAGCTCACAACCACGCTCACACTCATATCAGGATGAAAGGATTGACCAGCGTCATCACCATTGCCCAGACGAGGGATGGTGATATTGGGGGCTCCATTCATGTCTCCAGAAGGAGCTGGAATGAAGGACAGGAGCTCACCCTGCTCCATGGCTGTGCTTGCTAACCTCTAACCCAGTGTCTGACCACATAAGCTGCTGTACTCCTTAACACAACAATAATGCTGTCAGGATTCCAGCAATCGCTCTAATTAAATCATGATTCTTGAGCCAAACTTCGAAAAACTTCAATTTATATTCCCCCTTCATTTTCTACAACTCAGGGCATGTGATAATGCCTCTTAGTTTCCCCCAATGACAACACTGTTAGGTGAGTTGGACTGAGATGGAGTGACTGGTTGAAAAATCACCTGGGGAGCTTAAGTGCTTAGAGAGGACTAGAACTCAAAACCTTAATTATTATACCAAACGGATTGTCTGTCTGTCTGTCCTTCCTACATTTTCTTTCTTTCTTTCTTTCTTTCTTTCTTTCTTTCTTTCTTTCTTTCTTTCTTTCTTTCTTTCTTTCTTTCTTTCTTTCTTTCTTTCTTTCTTTCTTTCTTTCTTTCTTTCTTTCTTTCTTTCTTTCTTTCTTCTTTCTTTCTTTCTTCTTTCTTTTCTTCATAAATACAGACACATAAAGAACAGTAATTTTCATTAAAGTCTGCATGTTTTGTTGTAAGTGTCCATAGATAATGCAGGCGGAAGCAACACATTGATTTGTTGCAAATAACAATCAAGTCTTGAATCAACAGACTAATTAGAACCATGAGTTTATCTTTCCAGTGCTATGAACTACTGTTAGCAATAAAAAGGCAGAGAGAACCCATTTTTGTTCTCCAGCCATCAATTTCCATGTAGTAAGTATACAGTTTTAAAAGGATATGGTCACCCAAAAATATTAAACCATGATTCAGAAATTCAGTATATGCAATTACTTCTTTGCCAAATATAATCCTTTAGGATATTGGAGAAAAAAATGTTTTTTTAATGAAATGTTACTTTGCCTTTGCTTATTAAACACCTTTCAACTGAAAATAATCATTGATAGTAATGTGTTAAGTCACCAGTAGTTAGTCCTTGACGTACAATCTCAGTTGAGCCCATCATTTCCATTGCTAAACAAAGCAGTTATTGAGTTGTGCCCCATTTTACAGTGGTTTTTGCCACAGTTATTAAACGAATCACTGCAGTTAAGTGAATCACGTGATTGTTGAGTAAATTTGGCTTTCCCCATTGACTATGCTTGTCAGAAGCCGGCTGGGAAAGATGGAAATGGTGATCATATGACCCCAGGTTGATAGAAGGCAATAAAAGAATCTCTGTAGCTCAGAGCTGAACAGTGGAGTCCTTGGTGTTCTCTAAGCTTGGTTGTTTGTTTGCAGACATTTCATTACCAAACTAGGTAACATCATCAGTGCTGGTGGGTGTGGGGGCTTGCTCCCTGCTGACATACAATAGCTTGCACTGAACAGCCAAGCTCAGAGAACACCAAGGAGTGATAGAAGACACTTGGAAGGCCTGAAGCTGGAGAACATCCATATCCATATTCCCTCTTATAAACGGTGGCTCTGTGGTCATCTTTGGGAAGAAGATCTTTGGGCACTTGGGAGGGACAAGGAAAATAGTCCCGCCTGGACTATTGCAATGCTCTCTACATGGGGCTCCCCTTGAAGAGTCTCCGGAGGTTGCAGTTGGCCCAGAATGCAGCCGCGCGGGTGATCGTGGGTGCCCCTCGGAGCTCCCACGTAACACCACTTCTCCACAGGCTGCACTGGCTTCCTGTGGCCTTCCGGATTCGATTCAAGGTGGTACTGATGGTATTTAAAGTGCTCCATGGCTCGGGACCTGGGTACTTACGGGACCGCCTACTGCCATCATCAACCTCCCGCCGCCCAGTACGCTCTCACAGGGTTGCCCTGCTTGGGGTACCGCCGCCTGATCGTTGTCGGCTGGCGGCCCCAAGAGTGCGGGCTTTCTCTGTGGGAGCTCCCTCCCTGTGGAATGATCTCCCCCCGGAGATACGGGCCATGACGGATATCCTGACCTTCCGGCGCGCAGCGAAAACCCTATTTTTCAGACAGGCCGGCCTGGCCCAGTAATGGGTTTGGGTTTTTAGATCTAAATTGGGTTTTAATTGTTAAATTTTATATTTTTAACTTTTAATCTATCCCTGATTTTATATTTCTAAATTTCTTAATTGGATGGGATGCAGCCGGACTTGTCTATTTAATATATTTTTAAATTGTATTTAAATTATATTTATTCTAGTTGTATGTTATAGTTGTATGTTATGTGTTTTTTAGTAGGCTGTACACTGCCCCGAGTCCCTTTTTGGGAGAGGGAGCGGTGTAGAAGTTCGAATAATAAATAAATAAATAAATAAATAAATAGTCAGAACTACCCTCCCTCCTCCAAATTGGGGCTACTTGAAATGGGATTCTTTGGGAGGGCAATAGTCAAAATTTGGCTCAGGTGACCTTCTTCTGCTCCAAGGTTGCCTATGAAGAACAGACCACAAGGAATGTTGCAGCCTTCATGCCCTGGCCAAGATGTTTGTCTGGAATTGTGTTGGCCAACTTGTCAGTAGACAACTTAGGTTAGTGGTTAAGGCACCAGACTAGAAACCAGGAGACTGTGAGTTCTAGTCCTACCTTGGGCATGAGAAGCTGGCTGGGTGACTTGGGGACAGTTCTTCTTTCTCAGCCTGACCCACCCTCACAGGGTTGCTGTTGTGGGATAAATGGGACGAGGAAGGAGTATTAGATACATTTGCCGCCTTGAGTTGTTCATAAAAATGATAAAGACAGGATATCAATGAAATAAATAAACCAGGCACGCTGATGTAGCAATGTTCTTCTTGACTTCCTTTTTTTTTTAAATAAATTTTATTAAGTTTCCAAATTTTAAAAACATAAAAGAAAACTTTATACATTGTTATCAAAATCAAGACATCTTTTGCATTTCCTCAAATTTTTCAGTATATGTATTTACTTATTCCTTTACCATTGCATCTTACTCTTACTATAAATCAATATCTTTTATCCTTACAACTCAATCTTCTCCATGGTATATTTACGTATTTACATATTTCCTCATTCTTTTCCTAATTGCCATTTTATTTTCTTTTTATTTCTAAACCTCTCATACCAGGCATCCCAGGCCCTATAATAAATTGAATCTTCTCTGTCTTTTATTTTCATCGTTAGCCTGTCCATCTCTATACAATCTTATTATTTTTTTAATAACCATGCCTTCCGGTGGAACCCTTTTTTCCTTCCAGAGTTGTGCGTACGAAATCCTTGCAGCTGTTAATATATGTAACGTAATATATCTATCTGTTTTATTGCATTTTTGTGTTATTATACCTAATATCGCCTTCCTAATGGTACCCCCAATCATGCCACACACTCTGTTTTTCGTCGGCATCCAGACCATTCACACCGAGCTCTCGAAACTGGCCAAGAAGCACGCTGACCAAAAGAGCATCGAGGCAGAGATGTACCGCAAGATGCTGGGGAACCCTGGGTCCAGCAGCCCCCCAGCGAAGTGCAAAGATAAATCCTCCTGGGTAAGTGGCCAGAAAGAAGTATTCACTGAGCCAGAGAGGTAGGGAGAAAAAAGGAAATGGATTGGATGTCTTGGGTACTAACAGCTGTATGATGAGCGTAGAAAGCCATTGGGAACTTCTGCAGACTCTTGTGTTTTTCGCCCTTAGAACTGACACAATGGTCTATCAAAATTCCCACTTGTTTTCTGTGCTTATCATAAGATGTTGTTTTCTATCTTCAAAGCCGAAAAAAGGTTAGGGCCTGTTTGTCTAAGGCAGGGGTCCTCAAACTTGGCAACTTTAAGACTTGTGGACTTCAACTTCCAGAACTAGCTGAGGAATTCTGGGAGTTAAAGTCCACAAGTCTTAAAAGTTGCCAAGATTGGAGACCTCTGGTTGAAGGCAATGGTTCTCAACCTTTTCTTCACCACCAAACCTCCCCCCCTGCCTTTTAAATACCTTTTGTGGCTAAGGACCTTCAGGATTTAAATCATAACATTTTTCCATTTAGTGGACCCCCCTATGATGACATCACAGACCTCAGGGATCCATGGACAACAGGTTAAGAACCACTGGTGCAAGGCGGGGGGGAATTCAAATTTTTAACAACCGGTTCTGTGGGCATAGCTTAGGTGGTAAGCATGGCTTGGTGGTCATGTTATTGGCTGAGTGTGGCCAACTCAGTATCACTCACATCGAGGCACGCATCTCCTCGCCTGGCCTTTCATGACTGTGGGGATGCTGCAGTAGTCGTAAGTGTGAAAAATGGTCATAAGTCACTTTTTTCAGTGCCATTGTAACTTTTAATGGTCCCTCCACACAAGCAAAGTACCAGCAAAAGAGAGGAAAAAAACTCCAGAGAAGTTCCTGAGACAGGAAGTCTAGTCCTGCCAAGAATGTAATAAGGGTTACCGGAGAGGCAGTTTCTGTAAGCAACACCAGAATATTTCCTTCCTGCCTTCCTTACAGGATTAGGCCAGTAATTTTTTCTAACAACCGGTTCTCCAAACTGCTTAGAATGTTAACAACCGGTTCTTGCGAATAGGTGTGAACTGGTAGAATCCCACCCCAGTGCAAGGTCTTTTTTTATTATTCAAACTTGGCAACTTGAAGAGATATGGGCTTCAAATCCTAGCACAGCTGGCTGAGGAATTCTGGGAGTTGAAGTCCACATCTCTTCAACTTGCCATGTTTGAAAAATGAAGCGGATCAGGCAAAACTCAGAAAAATATCCCCATGCACGCCTTACGGGAGAGGTAGTGGGGCAGTAAGTTTCCCATTCCTCTGTTGTAAAATCTCCCTTTTCGAAGGCCTGGGACCCAGAGTGGAGCTCTTGTTGAGGAGTCAGAAAGTATTTTCGGAATGTTCCCAATGTGCTTACAAGAGTTGCTTGTCGGCCAACATATTGCAAACGGGGCCTGCCTCAATGATGGAGGAATAAAATGAGAGGGTGGTGTTGGAAAACAAAACAAGTTTGCAAGTTGGAGCAGCAAAATAGGACAAAAACATAAGGAGTGGTACAAAATTATGTAAAACAGAGGTTCCCAGCTTGATGGCCCAGCAGGGGGAAGGAGAGGGGATTCTTCCCTCCAAGTGATAAGTAGGCATGCATGAGTGTGCAGCTTAATGGTGGGATGCAAATACTTTTACTAATGGTTCTGTGGGCATGACTAAGTGCGATTGGTTAGGTGGGTGTGGGCATGTGACTGGGTGGGCGTGGCTTTTTTGTGTGCAGCACACACTCCATCCCCTGTGCTCTGTTTTTTGGCCACTTGGGCCCCAGGGAAGCCTCCGGAAAGGGGGCGTTTTTGCTCCCAGGAGGCCTCCCTGAGGCCCAGGAAGGCAAAAAACGGAGCATAGGGGGTGGCCCGCACAGCAGCACACACACCCCGCGTGCCCCTTTTTGTCTCCTGGGCCTCAGGGAAGTCTCCTGGGTGAAGCAGTAAGACAGCTAGGGGGAACCCGGCACAGCTGATTGTCGGAACAGCTGATCGTTGGGAGGAAAAAAAGAAGAAATATCGGTTCGGCCGAACGGTAACATTTTTTACTACCAGTTCGTGTGAACCGGGCCGAACCAGTAGAATCCCACCACTGGTGCAGCTCCATTTGTATGAGTTGTGGGCTTGCGCAGCCCAGTTCTGAATGGGCTACGGCCTGGGTACTGGGCCACGGCCCTGGGGTTGGAACCCCCTGATGTAAAAGGTGTGATTTTTAGTTACCTTGATTGAGCTCAGTTCATCAGTAACTGGGGTTAAACATGCTTGGGATAAACACATGTCCATCGTCTGACAAACGTTAAAAATAAACTAAAAATAAAGAAAATATAAAAATAATAAAAGCAAAAGACAAACTCAAAGGACAGGCTCGATGGACCACTAGGTCTTTTTCTCCCATTCGTTTTCTGTGTTTCTCTGAGCTGCTCAGGATATGCCAGTTCTTAGGTCTATGTTGGCGAACCCAGGGGTGGGATTCTACCAATTCGCACCTATTCGCTAGAACCGGTTAACATTCTAAGCAGTTTGGAGAACTGGTTGTTAGAAGAAATTACTGGCCTAATCCTGTAAGGAAGGCAGGAAGGAAACATTCTGGTGTTGCTTACAGAAACTGCCTCTCTGTTAACCCTTATTACATTCTTGGCAGGACTAGACTTCCTGTCTCAGGAACGTCTCTGGAGTTTCCCCCCCCCCCTCTTTGCTGGTACTTTGCTTGTGTGGAGTGACCATTCAGAGTTACAATGGCACTGAAAAAAGTGACTTATGACCTTTTTCCCACTTACGACTATTGCAGTATCCCCTCAGTCATGAGAGGCCAGGCGAGAAGATGTGTGCCTTGATGTGAGTGATATTGAGTTGGCCATGCCCACCCAGTCACATAACCACCAAGCCACCCCCACCAATTAAGCCATACACACCAATTAAGCCACGCCCACAGAACCAGTTGTTAAAAATTTGAATCCCACCCCTGGTGAACCTATGCCACATGTGCCTGAAGTGGCACGCAGAGCCATTTCCCCCAGCAAGCGAGAGGTCGCCCGGAAGAGCCCCACTGCGCATACGCACATGCTGCCACCCGACAGCTGATTGTTGGGTATCTGGCGCACATGTGCAGAGGTGGGGTGTGTGTGTGTGTGTGTGGGAGATGCATGCATGTGCAAAGATGCACGGCATGCGAGAGGGGGTCCCTCACGCCTGCACAGCAGGCGTGAGGGGGCCCCAGCAAGCATTGCCTTCTGGGTGCTGGTATGCGAGCGAGCGCAAGTGAGTGTGCACACAATTATCGGCACAGGAGCCGAAAAAGGTTAGCCACCACTGTCCTAGGTCATGTGTCTTATGAATTTTGGCAATAACTTCTATTTTTTCCCCCTCCTTTTTTCTCCTTCCTAGACAATTCCATGGAAGTGGCTGTTTGGTGCCACTGCCGTAGCGCTGGGAGGCGTAGCCCTGTCGGTCATCATAGCAGCCAGAAACTAAGGCCAACCTGAGGTTGATGACTTTTGTGGAATCAGGCTTGGAGATTTGGCCCTTCCTTCCTCCCAGCTCCTGCCCCTCTTCCACCACCTGGCCCCTCAAGGACTGGCACACGACTTTGCACCAGTGTCCCCCTCTGAACTGTAGGTTGACTGAGTGGGGGTAGGCACAGCAGACTTGGCTCTCCTGCCCAGAAAGACTTCCCAGCCTCCAGAGTTGATCTGAACATCAATGAACCCTTTGCAGTCGAGATGCCTGGGGTGGCAAGAGAGATCTTTGCATACCGTCTGGAGCTGCAGAAGTGAGAAGAAATCCAGGGGGCCTGGGTGTATTTTGCAAGAGAGGGCAGGAAAATCGGGCCTCGGCTGGATGCTACCATTCAACTTCTCTCTCTCTTTCTCTCTTTCTGTCTTTCTCGCTCGTGAGTTTTTCTTCTCCCTGCGCTGTAGGTGGCCCCGCAAAGGATCCGTCAAAAATGAAGGAAGGATATTGCTGAGGTCTGCTTGGCAGGGGGAAGAAAGCAAGGACTGCAAAAAGTTGCACTGGCTTTAGAACAGACTTGGGAGGAGAAGCTTAGAAACTGTTTAGGCCTGGCCTTAAGCCCGGGTGCAAGAGGCCAGGGCTGTGAAGATGCTCCTTTAGTGCTCAGGATTGGTGGTGTTAGAGGGATTTTGGCTCCTTTAGTGCTCAGGATTGGTGGTGTTAGAGGGATTTTGGTTTGTTCAACCGCCTTCCACAAAAGCTTCCTTGGAGGACCTCATGGGTTCTCTTCATTCTGGTTAGGGTAAAAATCACACCTGGATGGCTTTCTTTTAGCCGTCTTCGGGAAGCTAAATTGGGAGTCAAGGAACCTCTCCATCTTAGCTCGAAATCTGCTTTTAAACTTTACTGGTGGCTTTTTCCCCTGACTGTTTCCTTTTTAAGCCACCCAACTTTTAAGTTAGCAGCACTGGGTGCCACTCAAACCCAGTGCTGCTTCTCTTTTGGTACAGTTTTTCACTCTTCTCTCCACATTTTAAACTGTGAACAGCTGCGACATTCTCATGGTCTAATAAAGCGACATCTCTCAGCAGATTTCCTAGCCATTCCTTTATTCTGAGGGCCGTGGAATCGTTATTTATTCACATTGTCCATTTATCTTCATTTAACTTTAGAACCGTAAAGCTTGAGAATCTCAAAGTAATGGAACATGAACAGGGAAGTAAACCGGGGAAGGGACAATTTTTGATATATTCCTTCCCCCCACCCCATGTGGGAAGGCAATAACCACTCCCAGAATTCCACAACCAGGATGCTGTTCTTAAAAGTTGTGTCTGTGTGTGTGTGTGTCTGTGTCTGTGTCTTACAGGGAGAGAGGGAAAACTACTGAAAAACCAGACTTCCTGCAACTATCCAAGGCTGGCCTGTATTACTGTTTCTTGCAGAATTCCCCCTTCCCATTTGGTTTAGAGTACAGATGGTCCTCAACTTACTATCACAATTGAGCCCAAAATATATGTTGCTAAGCGAGACATTTGTTAAGTGAGTTTTGCCCCATTTTATGAACTTTCTTTGCAGAGTTGTTAAGTGAATCATTGCAATTGTTAAAAGTTAATCAGACGGTTGTTAAGTGAATCTGGCTTCCCCATTGACTTTGCTTGTCAGAAAGTTGCAAGAGAGGATCACATGACCCCAAGGCACTGCAACTGTCATAAATGTGAGTCAGTTGCCAACTGCCTGAATTTTGATCACGGGATTATGGGGATGGTACAATGGTTGTAAGTATGAAAAATGGCCATAGAGTAAGTCACTTTTTTCAATGAACTTTGAGTGAGCTGTTGTATGTCGAGCACTATCTATACAGATAATCTTGGAGTTACAGCCATAATGGAACCTGCCCATCACAGTCAAAACTCATGACAGTTGTAAAGTTGTCCAACTCAATTTTATCTTTTTTTCTTTTTTGTAGTGGTTAAGCAAACGCTGCAGTTGTTAAAGCGAACCAATTTTTGCAGTTTTGCTGAAAACCAAACCTAAATAGCAATAGACTTATATACTGCTTTATAGTGCTCTACAGCCCTCTCTAAGTAATTTACAGAGTCAGCATAATTGCCCCCGACAATTTGGGTCCTCATTTTACTCACCGGGGAAGTGTGGAAGGCTGAGTCAACCTTGAGCCTGATGGGATTTGAACTGCCAAATTGTAGGCTGCAGTAGAAGTAGCTTGCAATACTGCATTCTAACCACTGTGCCACAGAGGCTCATATAATGCCAGCTTTCAGCAAAACCATTATAAAAGGTGGTCATGTGATCGCAGGACACAGCAAATGGCCATAAGCCTAGTTGCTAGGCACCTGAAGTGTGATCATATGACTGGGGAGGCAACCATTGAACTTTGAACCCAGGTGATAAATACTGCCAGGTAGATGTGTTGGATCTGAAATGTTTCTCAATCTCAGCAACTTTTATCTATGGACTCCAACTCCCAGAATTCCCTAGCCAGCATATCACTTGTGAAATGAGCAGCTTTATTAATATGGATGAATGTGAATGAATAAATGAATGAAATTCAGGGAGTGGAAATCCAGATATCTCAAAGTGAAGATTGAGAACCATCAGTTCAGAGGTTCTGTTATTGTTGTCTTCCCCACAAATTTGTGGAGACCCTTTGAAAAATCCCATGACAAAGTCTTACCTGTTTTCCAAACACCGGCCTTCACGTCCCTGAACATAGAGCCTTTCACAACCCATGGAAGGCCTTATAGCACGGATGTCAAAACTGGTGACCCGCGGGTCGGATGTGTCATGTGCAGGCCACGCCCATCCTGGCTCCGCAAAGGCAAAAAATGTCACGATACATCACATCACACGATCAAGTTCGACACCTGTGCCTTATAGGACGTCTGAAGTGGTTCAACAAACCCCTCCCTCCCTCTTGTAAGCTAACTAAGCCGCTATCCTGTATTTTGGTAGCAGAATGAGACTCATTGTGGAATTCCCGCAAGACCCATCTTCTAAGCAGAGAATTGCACCTGTTCCCATAAGGCAGGGGGGGGGGGGGAACTATGGCCCTTTTATTGCTGGCTCAGGAATTCTGGGAGCTGAAGTCCACAAGTCATAAAAGGGCTATAGTTCCCAACCCCTGCCATAAGGCAAACAATCACCTTGTAGGTTATAGCAAACTTTTACTACCCGCCCTCCCAGGAAAAAGATATAAAGGCTTTTCTCAATCAGGTGATACACAAATATAGTTAGGTTACCTCAGAGACACCTGAAAATGTCTATAAATATAGGTGTCTTATCGGATCAGATGCCTCTAGCCCACTCAGGAAACTGACTATCAGGAAGCATGTGTTCAGTTTCGCTTTGGGATGAAGTAGTTACAACTGATATATTTAGAGCAGCCTAAAGCAAGCGGAAGCCATTTTGCCCCCTCAAACACCACATGGGCAATGGATGGGGAGGTGTCTTTATGCACACACATACTTCAACATTGGCATATGTGTGCTGACCTGACTGCACTCATTCCCACCCCCATCTTGGTTTGGAGCTGGGGTTTTAAGTCTTTTCTTGAAATAGGCAAAATAAAAAGTGTGCAATCTAAATGGGGGTAGTCGGTTGGAGCTCCCTTTCAGTATACTGTTAAAATTTATTTTTTGCTTAAGAAAGCAAACATTCCTTTGAAATTATATTATCAGAAGCCCACAAATGACTGTCAAGAGTGGAACCTAAAGACAGTGTGGGAGATAAATTCCCCCCTGTGTTCCCATATCCTTGGCAGAATTGCAACATTAAACAAACCTACACAAAAGTTCCCAAAGGGCTGTTGACAAACCTACTAGAACCTTACTGCCTCTTCTTCAATACTGATCCAAGAAGATGCTCTTGTATAGTCACAATTTGTTTTCCTGACATCAAGCATCTGCCGTAAACAACCTTCCTGCCTTTGAATGAGGATCAAGTATGACATTTTCCATTTTGAGGGTGAAGGTTCGTTCTCCGAACTTGTGGGTTGGTTTCCATTATATGGAAAATAGTGGTGAATATCTATAGCTCCAAGAACGAACCTTCACCCTCATCCTAATACCCGAGCTACAGATATTTGTTACTATTTTCCATATTTTAAAACACAGGTAGACCTTGATTTACAACTCTTTGTTTAGTGATCATTTGAAGTTACAAATGGCAACTGAAAATTGATGACTGGTTATCATACAGTCACATGATCAAAATTTGGCAACTGGCATGTATTTACAATGCTAGCAGCATCCTGAGGGGGACATGTGATCACCATTTGTGACCTTCCCAGCTGGTTTCCAACAAGCAGTCAGTAGGGGTAGCCAGATTTGCTTTATGACTGTATGGTTCACTTAATTACAGCAATTGCAAAATCAGTTGCAACTCTCACTCAGCAACCATCTTACTTAGCAATGAAAGTTCTGGTCACAAGTGTGATTGTAAGTCAAGTAAGTCTACTTGTAAACTCTAGGTCAGGGCTGTCAAACTCGCGGCCCATGAGCCAGATGCATCACTCGCTGGCCATGCCCACCCACGGTTCAGCAAAGGGGAAAAAAGTCACGATATGACCCATGACAACGCGAGTTTGACACCCCTGCTCTAGGCAGTTCTCATTTAGCAACAATTGAAACTGACAACTATTAAGTGAAACCATCACTGCGAAACTGCAACTCTGCTTATGTTCAGCTTTTCTTTGCTGAACAGACCTGCAGATTGTAAATATGAGAATCAGTCACTTTTTCTCCACTGCAAATGGTCGCTAAACAGGGCAGTCATTAAAGGAGGACTACTTGTTCATTGGTCAACTGGCCATTTCCATATTGTCCTCCCAATAGTTAGTTCTTGATGGCAGGACCAGCTTGATTTTATTAACATTGATTGAACAATGTTAGCGGTTCCTCCCAAGTTGTGTCCAACACTTCCTGACCCCAGGGACTATAGCACCCCAGCCCACCGTCCTCCACTGGCTGAGAGTTTGCCCAAATTCATGTTCATTGAGTTGATACTATCTAACCATCTCATTCACTGTTGTCCCTTTCTTCTGGCAATTACCTCCTTTACCTTTGTCAAGAAAACCCCATGGTGGTATTCAGCAGGTTCTGACCAGTTCTGGAGAAGCAGTAGTGGAAATGTTGAGTGGTTCAGAGAACATACTACCTCTGACTGGAGATTTTACAGTATCCTTCCCCTGCCACACCCACCAAGCCACACCCACAGAACCGGTAGTAAAACAATTTGAATCCTACCACTGCAATGGATAGTATCAAAAGACTACCAACTTAGCAAACTGTTAACATAGCCCATAGTACAGCTGTAGCAGGCCCTGCATGAGGTTTGAGCAAGTGAGTAATTTTTCCATTCAGAATAATGCAAAGTTCCAATGCAACTTTCATATTAGCTTCTTCCCAGCCTCACAGCCTTCCAGGTGAAAATGCTATTTCCATAGGATTTAATTTCCATGGGAATTAATTGTACAGAGTGATGCCATTTATTACAATTCCCGTTTCGTATTAAGTTACTATTTTAAACGCTTTAACCTTTTAACCTGTACTCTTTTTTTAAATACTCGGTAAGCCACTTAAGAATCTGGTTTCAGGCAGTCAGGTCTTTTAAAAATAAGTTTATTCTTTAAAAAAATAAAATGTCCACTTTTTTGTCATACAGGACACCCACATTTAGTCAGTCTTTACCCCTCATTTAAGAATTCAACTTGCTGTTTGCACAGTAGAAGACAACCTCTATTCCCACCCACTTCCTTTATACAGTCTGTTTTTCAGCACATCATCCTCTGATATCTTAAGTTTATCCCAGTTGGTTGTCAGGCCCACAGAACACAACATTCAGAAATAGGTCCACGGGTAAATTGAAAGAGGTTTTATTGTAGACAAGGACAGAAGAGAGTCAAGGCCGCAGAGCCTTTTTTTCTAAAGCGAGCAGCTGAACCTGCTCATTTTCATATATAGGGCGATTCTATGTGAGTGGCAGAAACATCATCCACACGATCATTGCTCCTTGGGCTTGTCTTCCCCGCCGGGACTCGGATCGGCTGCTTTCACATCGATGGGGATGGTGTGTTGCGCAGACTCGGACTCAGCCAGGCGCGGGGCCTCGATGCACAGCTGCCCATCCGGATTCAGAGAGCAAGCGATGGCCTGAAGATCCACATCGGGAGGCAGGAGGGTTTCCCGGCGCAGCTCTTGATGCTCCACCCAGTAGGCGCTGTCTTTGCTCTGGCTCTCCCTTTGGCGCTTGGCGGTCACCGTCACTTTCCTCCCCTCCAGGTTCACCGTCATCTCCTCGGGAGTAAAGCCGGCCACGTCCACCGAGAAGCGGTAATGGTTTTTACCCCCGGCCGGGCAGGCGTTCTCCTCCGAGGCTTCCTTGTGGCTTTCGCGCTCCCCTCCGAAAGGCAGCGGCGTCGCCTGGAAGAAGGCGCGGCTCATCTTCTCCATCTCTTGGAACTGCCTCTCCATGTCGCCCATCACGCGGTCCACGAAGCTGGGGTTGGACGGCCACAGGGGCCTGCACGCCGGCTGCGGCTCGCTGAGCCAGACTGGGCCCAGGCCCGGCAGAGGCCAACGCCGCAGAGGGAGCATCCGAAGCAGGACGCGAGAGTAGCTGGCCATGGTAGCAGCGCAGCAGAAGCTCCCAACGCAAAACAATCTTCCAGCAGCTCGCTCTATCAGTTTCTGACAGGCCGGGCAGCCCGTGCCGCCTTTTATAGTCCCAGCAGGCCACGCCCCTTCGCGGTTAAGCAGCGTGGCCTTGGTTGTTTTTTTTATGACGCAACAGCGTGCAAGATGTTTCCAAACGAATCTGGAAATCAGGCGGCGACTCCAGAGGTGCCTAGAAGGAAGAGTGAAATTCGTGCCAGTCCCGCTTACTTCTTAATCCGCCCCGAAGGCCAGAGTAGGCTAGACGCGTTTGTGCTCCAGCAGTTTCCAGAAAAATCCAGCTTGTCCTAGACAAAGCTGTTCAGTCGGCATTCACACACACCTGCAAAGGTACCAGCGGCTCTCCCCAAGGCTGGAGGTGTCCGTATTCATGTATTTATTAATTGATTGATTTGATTTGTCAATCGCTTACAAAATAATAGGTATAAGTATAAACATGAGTAAGAATGCAGAAAATAGGTACGATTAAATGAGGACAATAGGACAGGGACGGGAGGCACAATGGTGCACTTAGGAATGGGGTGAGGTCTATAGTGGATAGTTTGAGGTTAAAGGTGTGGGGGTTTGAAGATGTAACTATAGAGTTGTTATTGCCTAGGGGATGGGAGTCCAGGAAAACACAGTGGTCACTGGGGCTTCTGTTTCAAAACCCGGCTCTTTTTCAGACGTTTTATACAACGGAGAAGAGTCAGTTTCACTTTTTTTGACGGAATACTAAAGAAGACTTCCCTTCACCCTAGAAGTGTGGGAGATGGGGGATGAGAAATTAAGGCTGGTAGAAATTTAGCACTCACCCCTCTCCTGGAAGAATGAAATATTTTGAGAAATATTTAAAAAGGCAGAATTATATTCCTCTGGATGAGAAATGGAGAAACATGGGGGTTTTTTTGAGGGAGAAAGCAGCCCCCATCTTTCTTAATAGCCTTCAGTAGATGTCAACACTTAAGAGATAAAGAACTTATTGGAAGAAGCCAAGTATCTAGATTGCTCTATTCATAGGCAAAGCAAATACTGCAGGCAGAAATCCATTCAAGACAGGATATTTTGAAATTCCCTGCAGTAATAGAATTCTTTATTGGCCAAGTGTGATTG
This sequence comes from Bungarus multicinctus, assembly GCA_023653725.1. Taxonomy (NCBI): domain Eukaryota; kingdom Metazoa; phylum Chordata; class Lepidosauria; order Squamata; family Elapidae; genus Bungarus; species Bungarus multicinctus. The sequence continues at coordinate 158,417,967 of CM042838.1, read as the reverse complement.
GACACACGAGGAATTTGTCTTAGTGCAAATACTCTCAGTGCACATAAAAGAAAAGATACTAGGATCTGAACAAAGGTAGGACTAGCCCTCAGCCACAATAGGAATTGTCAAAAGCCCCTTCATTGCATCACCCTTAGAAACTTCAACCAAACTTAGCTCAGGCAAACACCTAGGATTTGTACTTTGTCTATAGAGCCAGCTATGATCCCTACATAATCCCTACATAGCCCATGGGAGTCTGACAACAGCCAATAGAATAGTGACTGGAACAGGAAGCTCAAGTGCAAAGCCAAAGAGAAGGTATAAAAATCCCCCATTTTCAACTCCATGTGGTCAGCTGCCCAGAACCCATGGGGTTCTGCTTCATCATTAAACCATCTTTCCAATCAGCCTTCATGTCTCCAGTGTCTTTCTCCTGGCTTGGAACTGAACCAGATGGATATTTTTTCACACAGATTCTTTCTATGCATAGAGATCGGTAACTATTAACTGCAAAGACTTTAAACTGAGATGAGCAAAGCTCTGAAATCTTAATTTGGCTTCTGGAGAGACAGCAAATCCTAAATAACATCATAGAAACAGTTGCATTTAAGGATTAGAAAGCCTTGGAGAGACTTTCCCTCCCATCTTTAAAATCACTGCAAAAGAAGAAGAAAAGACAGTCCATGCTTATTTTTGCTGCCATAATTTTAACTGTTTTTCCCCCTTAGGGAGATCCTCAGTCATCTAGGTTATGATTGTCCCAAAGGTGCTTTTCCCAAAGGCAACTGGACTTTCTTGATTTTTCCCCCAAAACATTTCACTTCTCATTCAAGAAGTTTCTTCAGTTCTATTCATTTTCTATACATACGTTTTTGTCCACGATTCAGGGTTTTAGGAAAGGAGAAGATGACCACCCAAATTTTCAGATAGACGAGGCAAAATGACCCATGTGAAAATGGGCCATTTTGCTGCCTAATTTTAGTGGCGTGCTCTCAAATGGGGTGGTCCTTATGGATATACAAGGGAACCTTTAATGCCTCCAGACTGTGTGTGGCTGCTTTTTGCTGCTTAAGGGGAGAAGATCAATTGCAATATGTCGCCCTGTCTGCACACATTTCCTGTTCCATAACACCAGGCTTATCCATTTTCAGTTTATGACATTGGAAGCACATCCAATCCAAAATCCAATCTGGGCAGATGGAAAGAGATGGCTACTTTGTGTTGCCAGAAAGTTTTCAGTACGTGTGATAGTTGAACTTGGAATACAAATTTAGAGAGTTTAGAGCAGCCTTAGCCTTAACACCACAGTATAATAAAACTAAGATATTGCATGAAGTCCTACATCCTGCTGGATCAAATCTGTCAGTAAAAAAGTCCATGGTGAATATGAAACTCCCCCCCCCCCCGCCCCAACTGCAGTCTTGGATCATCCTGTGTCAAAGTATGAAATGTGTAAAAACCAGCATTCTGCATGGTGGAGGATGTACCTCTCAAGATTATTTTTGGGTACAAGTTTAGAATTCAAGCCTCCTATATGTTCTGTACAGCCAACAGAGAAGAGTGATTATTGAAAACCCTGATTTGGCTCCATTTCTGGAGTAAATTGAGCGTAGGATATTATCCTTGTGTGCTTTCAACTGCTGCGTTAGGTACGACTCCTTGCCATATCCCCTACCCAAAAAGGAAGTGAATCTCACAGGCTGGCTGCTACAACAGCTTTCAATTATTCCTCTTCCCACACTTTGAAACCCCCAAAGCACAAAGCAAGAAGTATTGGGTCTTGCCTACTAAGCCCTTTATCGCAGTGGCAATCCAGGAATGTCTACCAGAAAAGAGAGAAGATGACAAGAGCATCAGAAATGTTTCTCTCCACTCATAGCAAAGCAGTTCCTTGAATAGAAGCCAGAGGAACTGCCCCATAAAAGGATATTCATTTGTAATCAAATTAGGAATTAAAGGTACTCTATGCAATCTTAGACTATAGTCTTGATAGGACATCATCTGGAATAGTTCAATCAGCATCCAATACGATTTCTCTGAAGAGAGCCAGTTGAGATCTACAGGGATTAATGGTTTTATATGTTTAACTTCAGCTATCTTAAAAGAGTTAATGGACCTACAGTACAGCTATGCCTCACACTGTCCCCCTTTTCAGTGTGGCACCTGACATATTACATCCTTGTCTTGTGCATACATTCTTTTTATATATAGATATGTGTATGTGTCTTAATCCAACAGAGACACCAAATTCATTTTGGAGTATATGTGTTGGTTTGTGGGTGGGGGTTGTAGTCCAGAGGCTCCCAAACTTTTGGGCACCAGGGGCCAATTCCGTGAGAAGAAGCTTTTCTGCAGATCGGAGGGGGCATGATTTTGTGGGCTGCCTGCACCCCGCGTGTCTATAGATGGGGTTTCTTATGGATGGGGGTTCGCTCGCTTGTGGAGATCAGTTTCTGGCACACCACTGACTGGTGTCCATTCGTAGACCGGGGGCAGTGGTGGTATTCAATTTTTTTTTACTACCAGTTCTGTGGCCGTGGCTTGGTGGGTGTGGTATGGTTTGATGGACGTGGCAGGGAAAAGAAAATCCCCATTTCCACCCCACTCCAGGGGAAGAATGTGGTAAAATCCCCATTCCTTCCCCACCCCACTAATCTGCTTTCCAGCTCTGTTTTCCTGTGCAGGGCAACAAAAGGAGACTCAGCCGATCAGCTGGGACTTGGGAGGCAGAGAATAGAGGAGGGCGGGGCCTGTCAGAGGTGGGATTTACAGGTTCTCTGGTTCCTGATGACTTTCTCGACAAGTCCCTGCAGTTTTCTGGGCAAGAGAAGTGGCCTCCATTGCTTCCTTCTAGGGCTGAGAGAGAGTGACTGGCCCAAAGTCATCCAGCAGGCTTTGGGCCTAAGGCAGGACTAGAATTCACAGGCACCCACTTTCTAGCCTGCTACCTTAACTACTAGATCAAACTTGCTCTCAAACAGGAAGAAGGGAAGTAGAAACTACCTTTAATTTGCTCATCACTATTCCTAATGGCTAGTTTTTATAGAAGGCAGGCCATTCAGGATGCTTACCGACAAAATGTAGGTAATGGCACTCAGTGATAAGATTTTTAAATCATAGTTGGTGTCTAATGTGCTGTCTGGACCCAGCCAATTAGGGCCTTGTTAAAGAAATCATGACAATACTCAGCATTATTTGAGGGACAGCCTCATCCCAGTTACATTCATATGTCCCATCAGGTCTAGCAGAAATGGCATGTTGCGGGTTGCGTCTACAAAGAGGTATTATCTGATGGGACCAGGAGGAGAATATTTTCTGTTGCAGTGCCCACTCTTAAAAACATTATCCCCCTGAGGTCAGATTGGACCCAACCTCATTTTCCATAGAATAGAATAGAATAGAATAGAATAGAATAGAATAGAATAGAATAGAATAGAATAGAATAGAATAGAATAGAACAGAATACTTTATTTGGCCAAGTTGGTTAGACACACAAAGAATTTATCTCCGGTACAGAAGCACTCAATGGACTTGCAAAACAATAGAATAGAATAGAATAGAATAGAATAGAATAGAATAGAATAGAATACTTTATTGGCCAAGTGTGATTGGACACACAAGGAATTTGTCTTGGTGTAAATACTCTCAGTATACATAAAGAAGGAACATTCGTTAAGAATCAAGAATCAAACAGAATCAAACAGAGACAAAACAACAACCTTCCAGAAGAATCTCAAGCCGTCGGTTTGCCATCTGGCCTGGGGAATCTGGTGACATTGTTGGAGAGCCTGCTAAATGGTTGGTTGTATTTTTAAGGAAATGAACAGCACTCTCCTGCAGATTATACTTTTTATGTTTTTTATGTTTTATTGTTTTTAATTTTTATTTATCTGTTTAATTTTTATGCTGCTCATTTCCCCTAACATTGTTTTAATTATTTTTGTGGTTATTTTGGGTTGGGTTTTATATTTTAGGAGGGGGAGATTTTTAACTCCATATGCCACCCAGTGTCACAGTGGTGGGATGCATGGCTGTATAATTTAATTAATATTAATGCCTAGTGGTTGTTTAATTAAGCCCCAGTTGGCTGGCTTTTCATAGTGAATAAAACATGCCCATAGCAGGCATTAAATAGCTATTTTCTAATTTTTTTTTGGTGGCTAATAGCAAATTGAGGTTCTGAGTTATCTGGAGAAAGCTAGGCAGAGGGAGAAAGTGCTGGAACCTCTTACACTCTGTTGCATCATTCAGGAATCTTGGCCTGTTTCCAGGTAATATAGGAGTGATTTTGTGTATGTCTTTTTTCTCAATTTCCACCAGGTGGCAAAGTTGCTAAAAAAATTAAATAATTTAAACTCACGGCAGGTTATAAAATTGAACACAATCCCAGACAGCCTCTGAGCGTTCTTAAACCGATCCATTTACAGCGGAGATAATACTGGAATTACAGATAATCCTCACTTAATGTTTGAAATTACATGGACCTTCCCAGAGCTATTTATGATCCGATTTCAACGTTCCAACAGCTACCTCTCCCCCCCCTTCATGGTTACATGATCACATTTTCTGTGCTTGGCAATAGGCTCACACCTATGGCTGTTCTGCAGTCACATGACTGATTTTCAGCTTTTAAAAAAGGGCTTCCAGCATTTATTTCTGGTTTCTTGGGGGGGGAGGAGGGGGGGAGACTATTTGGAGAAAACAAGTTTATTTAAAAATCACCATGTTTAGTAGTTAGTGTTCATTTAACAACCGCCACAGAAAAGATTGTAAAATCAGTCTTTTGGAAGAAATGTCCTTCTGGGTTCAGTTCCAAGTGGGGAAGAAAGACACTGGAAACATGGTGACTGCTTGGAAAGATGGTTTAATGGTGGACAGGATCACATGACTTGGGTGAAGAAAGAAGGGCTGAGATGTTGAAAGTCCCTTGGATTTATACCCTCTGTTGCGATTTGAATTTGAGCTTGTATTCTGATTGGTTGTCAGACTCCCATGGGGCCATGCAGGGGCAACTCTGTAGGCTGTCCTGAGTCCCAGGCTTGGTTGAGCCTTGCTGGACGGTGATGTACTGAAAGGGCTTTGGGCAATTCCTATTTTAGCTCTATCTGGAGTAGATCTTTGTTATGTAAAATAGACTGGTCTAGGCCAGAGTAATGGTCCATTAGCAAAGGGGGGGAGGGTTTGAGTTTCTGCCTCTCTGAGTTTCTCCTTTTCTTTTTAGGGGAAATATTCTGCCTTTTTAGTATATCCTAAAATATTTCATTTTCCTAGGAGAGGGGTGGGTTTTAATTTTCAACAGGTCGATCATGCGATTATCTGCTGAATGACCACTATGACTTAACAACGATAATTCTGGGATCAGTTACAGTTGTGAATTAAGGACTACCTATATTTATCACTAGCAGGACAGTCTGTAACAGATAACAGATAATCAGAGTTGGAAAGGGACCTTATAGGTCATCTAGTCCAACCCCCTGCCCAAGCGGGAGACCCTACACCATTTGTGACAGATGGCAGTCCAATCTCTTCTTGAAGGTCTCAAGTGATGGCGCTCCCGCAACTTCTGAGGGCAAACTGTTCCATAGGTTGATTGTTCTCATTGTCAGGAAGTTTCTCCTTATTTCCAGGTTGAATCTCTCCTTGTTTTGTTTCCTTCCATTATTCCTTGTCTGACCTACAGGCATTTTAGAAAATAGCTTGACCCCTTCCTCTCTGTGGTAGCCCCTCAAATATTGGAAGACTGCTATCAAGTCTCTCCTAGTCCCTCTCTTCACCAGACTAGCCAAGCCCAGCTCCTGTAACCGTTCTTCATATGCTTTAGCCTCCAGTCCCCTAATCATCCTGGTTGCTCTTCTCTGCACTTTTTCTAGAGTCTCAACATCTTTTTTATAATGTGGTGAACAAAACTGGATGCAGTACTCTTGGTGGGGTCTTACTAAGGCTTTATAGAGTGGTATTAGTACCTCACTTGATCTCAATTGTATCCCTCTGTTAATGCAACTTAGGATTGCATTAGCTTTTTTGGTTGCTGCTGCACACTGCTGGCTCATATTTAGCTGGTTTTCCACTAAGACTCCAAGATCCCTCTCACAGTTACTGTTATTGAGCCTGGTTTCACCCAGTCTATATGTGTACTTTTGGTTTTTCTTGCCTAAGTGTAAGATTTTACTTTTCTCTACATTGAATTTCATTTTTTAGATACGGCCCAGTGTTCTAGTCTGTCAAGATCCATTTGGATCTTGAGCCTATCTTCTTGGGTGTTAGCTATTCCTGCCATTCATCTGCAAATTTGATAAGTTCCCCTTCTATTCCCTCATTTAAATCGTTAATGAAGATATTAAAGAGTACTGGGCCTAAGACAGAACCTTGTGGCACCCACTGCTTCCTTCCTTCCATGTAGACTTAGACCCATAAAGGACTAACTCATTAAGTATGGTTTGTTAGCCAGTTGCGAGTCCATCTAGTAGTGTGCTATCTATTCCACTTTTTTCTAGCTTACTAAGAAGTAGGTTGTGGTCTCCTTTGTCGAATGCCTTGCTGAAATCTAAATATATTATGTCCACAGTATTTTGCTGGTCTACTAATTTAGTCACTATGTTGAAGAATGAAATAAGATAGGCTTGGCATGATCTGTTCTTAACAAACCCGTGCTGACTGCTAGTTATTACTTTACTTGTTTCTACATGTTGGCAGATCTGTTTTTTTATTATCTTTTCCAGTATCTTCCCAGGTATTGATGTTAGGCTGATTGGTCTACAGTTTCCTGGGTCTGTTTTTTTTTCCGTTTTTTGAAGATGGGAACCACATCAGTTCTTTTCCAGTCCTCTGGTAATTCCCTGGTGCTCCATGATTTTTGAAAGATATGGTGCAGTGGTTCTGAGATGACCTCTGCTAGATCCTTTAAAACTCAGGGATGTAATCCATCAGGCCCCGGTGATTTGTGTTCATCAAGATCAGACAGGTATTCTCTTGCTATTTTTTTTTGCTTATTTTAATGTTATAAGGTGTTTAAAACCCTAGCTTCTGTAATAGAGACATGCAGGTTCAAGCAGAAAATTCCTAAACATGATATATTTCTCCAGATATTTGAACTACAGATTCCCTTCATCATCACCTGGAATGTTATTAATTGAATTAAGTAATTACTGGTATAGGCAATCCTCCACTTACTGTCATAATTGAGGCCAGAATTTCTGTTGTTAGACGGGACCGTTGTTAAATGAATTTTGCCCCATTTTACAACCTTTCTTGCTGCAGTTGTTAAGTGAATCACTGAGTTGTTAAATTAGTAACACAGTTGTTAATAATTGAATCTGGCTTTCCCACTGACTGCATGTTAGAAGGTCGCAAAAGGTGATCATATGACCAGGGGGACATTGCAACCGTCATAAATATGAGTCAATTGCCAAGCATCAGAATTTTGATCATATGACCATGGGGATGCTGAAGTAAATCGTGAAAGGAAACCTAACATCTGCTTGGGAGGAGGGTTGGACTATGACCTACAAGTCCCTTCCAACTCTGTTAATCTGTTAACCCCCCCCAAAATAGTCCCTTCCAAAGTCAGTTTTACCTAATTTTGGAAGCACAGAGGGGCCACCACTGAGAAGATCTTATTAGCCTAATTCTGTTCTGAATGTACAAAACCTTAAATTTTCAGCAGCTATGTTTACAAGTTCCTGGCTGATATAAAACTTATAATGGTTATTTATGTAGACAAGTTTCATGCTTGCTAAAGCTGTGGAATATTTTATTGGAATTTTAGAATTCAAATGCATGTATTATGGAAGATCAGAAAAGGAGCTAGTGCTCTATGTAAGAAAAAGATTATATATGGTGAAAAAAATCATTGCTCAATTGTGCTGAATAATTTTAGTTCCTGTTAGCTATTGTACTTAAGAAAAGGGCTGTGGAATTTGAGGTGGCTAGTTTATCTTTTCTTGCGGTGGTTAACTTCTTGTATAAAGGAATGAGTCAGCCCTATCACTCATCTTACAGTTTTAAGAGTGCTTAATGTTTGAGTTTCTACAGGGCAAGAATTCAAATTCTAAAGATAAAACTGATCAGAATACCTGGAGAAACACCTAGTCAAATGCCTTAATTTGATATTCCCGTGTTACAGATGAGGAACACCGAGGCTGAGAAATGAGTAGAACAAAGAAGAGAAATATAATATATTTATTTATTCGCTTTTTCAGGAAATGGATTCCCCCTAGCAAAGTCCTGCTTAAACATACAGAGAGTCTCCACTATTACATTCAGACAATTTCTAATATTCATCTGAGACCGAGGATTCAAACTTGTGGTGTAAATCTACTTCTCAATTTACCCTTCAGGGAAACGTTATCCATTTTGCTAACTGCTCCAGTACTGTACTGTCTATGTTGGCAAAGGAAGGATGTTGGGCCAAAGAATGGAACAATTCTGATTTTTTTTGTCATTAACGAAAATAACCCGCTTTTCTACTTCTTCCTATCCTCTTTCTGAAAAGATGTTCTTATCAGGTTCTTATCCCAAAAGCAAATTAAATTGAATTCTTAGACATTGGGACTGATTGATTCAGGAGGTAAAACTGTTTACAAAGCTGATTAAAAAAAATGTTTAAAAAAAGAAAAGAAAAGCTGGCAATCTTTTAACTGAGCAGCAAAAATATAAATATTGGACTGAGAACCAAACTCTTTTACCAAGACTGATCAACTTGTCCACATCACTTTATCCCACCTTTAATTATTCTACATCACAAATTCTTTCCATGAAAATTCTAGTAAATGAAATAATTCTCTCCAACTTGCTACCCACTTTCTCCCCACTCCCCACCAGTTCATTTGAGAATTGATTACCCTCCAGGTCTTATAATTCCATATCTAAAATATTTATTAGCAGTGCACTTCATGCTTTCCAGCAATGCAGTTCTTAAAAAGTCTCTTCCATCCAGCCTCCTTCATCCTTGAGCCCGGCTGTCTTCTGTGGGTGTGGATTCTTCGGCTGCTGGTTGAGGTTCGTTTCTCACTCGGTTGACCGCAATGGGCACCGTCCTCATGGCTGATTCCGTCACAGGACCTTCGATGCGGAGCTGTCCGTTGCTGGAGATGGAGCAACTGAGCCGATCTCGGTCCACGCTTTGGGGCACGTCCCACGCCCTCCGGAAGAGCTCATAGCGGAACGGTCCGTTGGGCATCTCGCTGGCCTTCCTGCCCGTCAGAACCACTTTCTCCCCTACCAGCTTCACCACCAGTTCCTGGGGGTCAAATCCAGCCATATCTTGAGTCACTTCAAAGGTGTCGTTGGCACTTGGGGTCTCCAAGCTGTGGATGGTTTCGTGACTGACCATGCTGCTGGCTGCAGGCCGCCAGTTGCTGGTCAGGAGCTCCCACATAGAGTCCATCTCACGCTCCAGCTCCTCAAAGAGTGAACTGGTCCGGGGCCATAAACCTCGGCTTCGCAGGGGGTTCTGAGGGCCTGTAAGGTGCAGTCTGCACAGCATCTTGGTCTCTCTTCTGAATAAGCTGAGCCCGGTGTGTCTCTGTATGCTGAGAGCTGCTGTATGCTCAGCCACTAGGACTCAGCTCCCTTTTATTCAAATTCTCACCTCTCTGGAATATTTTTGATGTGATGCTTCCCCACAGTAAAGAATTTAACTCATCCCTTGGGCATTTCATGAGAATTACTCAGCCACCCAAACTAGTACCATGAGACAACCTCACCCAATTTTCAGCGCTGGCCTCATTTCTTTGGCCTGTGCCTGGTTTATAATTAGGATAACTTTCGCTCTCATTCTGTCCAAAATAGAATCTGGAGTAATGCAAACTAAGCTGGCAGCAGCTGCTGCCGGTAAACACCCAGGCAACGATGCTTAAGAACGGAGGCCTTTATAAACTAATCTGGTTTTCCTCAGGCTTAATATTTTTCCTTAGGCATAGAGACTGATTATATCACAAATGAAGAAGAAATGGCTAGCTAATAAACATTACATTATTTCATGGACTCCAAATTAAATATTAGGATCGTGACAGTCCATGTAGTTCTCGACTTAACAACCACAATTAAGCCCAAAATTTATGTTGCTCAGCAAGGCATTTGTTCAGGGAGCTTTGCTCCATTTTGTGACCTTGCCACAGTTGTTAAGTGAGTCACGGCTGTTGTTAAGTTAGTAACACAGTTAAGTGAATATGGTTTCCCTACTGACTTTGCTTGTCATGAATATATGAACGTTGCCAAGTCTCCGAATGTTGATCAGATGACCATGGGGATGCTGCAGTGGTCATAAGTGTGAAAAATGGTCTTAAGTCACTTTTTTCAATGCCACTGTAACTTTGAATAGTCACTAAACAAACAGTTGTATGTCAAGGGCTACCTGTACTGCATTTAGCCACCGTGTGATTTCTTTGTGATTTTGTGTGTATCCATTTATTTATTTATTTTATTAAACTCATATACCGCTCTCTTTCCCTGACAGCACTCAGGGCGGTGTACAGCCGATTAAAAATATCACAACAATACAAAATAAAAAAAACAATTAAAATCAAATATATAGTGGCTGGAATAAAAGTATATAAAGGGGAATTAAAAACATTAAAAACCAGATAAAACCAGATTAAAATTTTAAGAGAACCCTAGGCCAGACCGGCTTGGTGAAATAGATGAGTCTTCACTGCCCGTTGGAAGGTCAGGAGATCAGGGATGGTCCTCATCTCCGGGGGTAATTCGTTCCAGAGGGAGGGTGCCCCCAATGAGAAGGCCCGCACCCTCGGGGTCGCCAGCCGTCCAGCCAGCGGCACCCCGAGGAGACCTACTCTATGGGAGCGTATTGGCCGGTGGGAGGCCGATGATGGCAGGAGGCGGTCCCGTAGATACCCCGGCCCCAAGCCATGGAGCACTTTAAAGATGGTAACCAATACCTTGAAGCGCCCCCGGAGGACCACCGGGAGCCAATGCAGCTCGCGCAAGAGCGACGTGACATGAGAGCCCCAAGGAGCTCCCAAAACCACTCGCGCGGCTTTGTATCCTGTAAACCACGCTTAAGGGCTGAATATATTGTGTAATTACAGGTAATGATGGCTTATTCTACTACCAGGATTAACTAGATAGATAGATAGAATTCTTTATTGGCCAAGTGTGATTGGACACACAAGGAATTTGTCTTCGGTGCAAATGCTCCCAGTATACATAAAAGAAAAGATACATTCGTCAAGAGTCAAGAACCATAACAAATAGAATAAAATAGAAATAGAATAGAATAGAAATTCTTTATTGGTCAAGAGTAACTGGACACACAAGAATTTGTCTTGGTGCAAATGCTCTCAGTGCATAAAAGAAAAGATACATTCGTCAAGACTCAAGAATCATAAGGTACAGTGCTTAATAATAGTCATGAGTACAATAAGCAATCAAATCATACTAGGAAACAGTCAATAAAAATCATTAGGATACAAGCAACAAGATTACAGTCATACAGTCATAAGTGGGAGGGAATGGGTAAGTTAGTGTGATTTGTGTACCCACTGTGTTTTGTAAAGTGTGCTGTACTGCTTAATATGTATCAGATGGGACTTATTCACTAAAGTGCATTTCACTAACCCCAGGTTTGCATAATAAGTGAACCTAGTCAGCCCAGGTGAGTAGCTGCTTAAACCACAAAATGTATATTTCATTTCTTTCCAGTGATGACATTTGGCTACATTGGGGACCAGACAAATAAGAACACAAAGAGCTACGAAGGGTGTGGAAAATAACTTAAATCTCCCAAGCGACATTGGAAGTCAGGCAACGTTTTATGGTGGTTCTCTTCCTTCCAGTTGGTGTTGGTTGCTGGGCAAGGATCATCCCCTAGGCCCCTCACTTGTGGGGTGCCATAGGGTTCTATTCTCTCTCCCTTCCTTTTCAATTTCTATATGAAGTTGTTGAGTGAAGTTATCTGCCAGTTTGGAGTGGTAGCATCAGCACATGGATGACACCCAATTGTATGTCTAGACCTTGTTGGCCAAGTGAGACTATCAAAGTTCCGTCTCCCTCCACCATTGTTGTCCCTTTGTCTTGTACTATTTTAATGTTTTCTGTGTCCTTTGTTTTTAAAAAGGTTTTAATGATTGTAAACTGCCCAGTGTTGCTGGCAGTTGGGCAGTATATGAATTTAATATATGGTTGGCTGCACAGTCAGCCATATATTTAGATTGGATCTGGCATGTTTATCTACCTATTGAGTCCTTCCCAAAGGATCTATCAGCAGATTTTGAAGTTTGATGGTGTTAAAGAAATAGTTGCAGGATGTAAGCTGTTCCAAATAAAGCTGCCTTTTGCAATTGACTGATGGGGATTTTGTCAATGCTGATGGTGTTCAAGTGGTGCTCCAGATGTTTTGGGATTTCATCCAAAGTATCTATTACTATTAGTACTATCTTTTGACAATAATTCATTATTAAATACATTTAGTTAGAATAAGAATAATAATTTAAACTTTGTTTAATGTTAAAACAGCAAACATGGCTAAATGGCAGCATGTCATCACCTGTATTGATTTTGAAAAAGGTAAGCAATCTCAGGCCTGGTAAATATTTGAATGGGAGATCACTGGACCAGGACATTGAGACAACATTCAAAAAGACAATAACTATCTGGTTCTGTACGGTTGACAAGAAAATTACAGGAACGGAATTGAACTTGATCCAAGAAAAGACTTTTGCTTTAATCGGAGAAGAAGGAATATTCAGTGGTTGTTTCCCCACTACCCCTCTCCCAATTCAGGCAGGAATGAGCCCCAATTCTTATGACCTTCTGAAGAATATAGGTAGTGCTTGAATTATGACTATCATGCAGCATGTAATGTTGGTTAAGCCAACATGGCGGTCAGTAAAACAACCCCATTTTTCACTATGGCATAGTTTTGCCAAAAAGTGGGAGTAAGTGTTGGTTTAGAGCAAAACGTTTGTAAAACGTGGTCAACTACCTTCCGGATGCTGCAAACAGCTGTAAATGCAGACATGTTGAGGGTTTAAGTTTGGTCATGTGACCGGGAAATGGGGAGACAACTGTTAGAACTTTGGATTCAGGTTGTAAATCTCCTTTTTTGGATCCATCATAGTTTCAAACAGACCGGTTGTTAGTTGGGGATTACCTGTAGTTAAGACCTGGCTCTTTTATAAGAAGGCCTTTGGAAATTAACAGGTGTAGTAAAATGTACATCGTGATCTATATTATTATCAATATTTTAAGGTGATTGATATGCCATTGTGAAATAGTTGTATTATGGTTGACATGAAAGCAGGGTTCTAAGGGGCTGCCACAAAGAAGAGCAGGTCAAGCTTTTCTCTAAAGCTCCTGAAGGCAGGACAGGAACCAATGCATGGAAACTAATCAAGAAGCAACCTAGAACTGTGGAGAAATTTCCTGACAGAACTATTAATCAGCGGAACAACTTGTCTCCAGAAGTTGTGGATGCTCCAACACTGCAGGTTTTTAAGAAGAGATTGGACAACCATTTGCCTGAAATGGTATAGAGCAGTGGTGTCAAACTGGTGGTCCACAGGCCAGATGCATCACATCCAGGCCACACCCATCCCAGTTCCACGAAGGGGAAAAAAAATCACGATATGTCACATGACGGCAATGTGACACCACAAGTTTGACATCCGTGGTATAGTGTCTCCTGCTAGAAGACCTCCAAGGTCCCGTCCAACTCTGTTATTCTGTTAGACTAACTTATGATTGTATTTAAACCAGAGGTGGGATTCAGCAGGTTCTGACCAGTCCTGGAGAACCAGTAGCGGAAATTTGGAGTAGTTCAGAGAACTGGCATATACCACCTCTGACTGGCACCGCCCCCATCTATTCTCTGCCTCCTGAGTTCCAGCTGATCAGCTGGGTCTCCTTTGGTTGCCCTGCACAGGAGAATGGAGCTGGAAAGCAGGTTAGTGGGGTGGGGAAGGAATGGGATTTTGCAGTAACCTTCCCCTGCCACGCCCACCAAGCCACACCATGCCCACCAAGCCACGTCCACAGAACCTGTAGTAAAAAATTTTGAATCCCACCATTGATTTAAACATGGTCTAGAACCATGTTTTTCAATTGTAGTAAACTGAAGATGTGTGGAATTCAACTTCCAAACTGATTAAAGTTGCTAAGGAATTCTGGGAGTTCACAGTGACTGGCGAATTCTGGGAATTGAAATCCACACAATTTAAAGGTTGCCAAGATTGAAAAGCATTGGTTTACAACCTCTGGAGGGAGGTAGTTTAAAAGCAAATCTTATCAATAAGCATCTCCCCCTTTATTTAAGATTTCTTCTCTCCTTTGTCATCTAAAAAAATATTGGAGGGCTCCAGTTGTCAGCTGCAAATCTTCCAGAAGGGTCAGGTTGTGTACATCGGTGTTTAAAAAAAAAATGGGTTAGTAGAATTACAAATGCCTCTCTTCTCATCAACAACCTAATTGGAGGATGTGCAGTTTGGCCCTAGATATTCACTGACATCATAGGAGAGACTCGGTATGAAACATGAATGGAACTCATAGCATAGGAATACACACATCCCAGTGTCACTGCATGTTTCTGGAATATTTTTAAGCAGCTTTATTTGTCTCGCAGGATGTAGGAGAGGACTGCCAGTCCCCCAGCACCCTTGAAATAGGAGGCTGACGCAACCCCCATGAGAGAGTTCCGTCCTCATGCAAAGGAAGAAATGTCACTGAGATGTTTCTGTAACAGCTGTCATACCCTCTCCTTCTGTACTGTCACACCCCCCCTCCTCCTGTGAGTTACAGAAGCACCAGGAAGGTGCTAGCAAGGGCCCTCACAAGCTGGAAAGGGTGTCCTTTACTGGTAGGAATTGGGGAGAATCAAAACCAGTTGAATCAAAGAATCCAAGCACCATTTTGCCCAAGTATCAGGACTGTGATCAGGTGCTCGGGCAATTGGCTCTTCAGAGGGATACAATCAGTGGTGGTATTCAAAACCTTTTACTACTGGTTCTGTGGGCCTTCAAGGGAGGCTTGGTGGGCGTGGCCATGTGACTGGGTGGGCGTGGCTTTTCTTTTTTGCAGTCCCCACCCATTTTTGGGAGCTTCTTAGCCACAGAGGAGCCTCTGGGGGGGGGGGGGGGCGTTTTTGCTCCCCTGAGGATCCCCTGAGGCTCAGGAAGAAAAAAAACAGAGCATGGGAGGAGCATGCAGCACTCCTCTAAGCTCCATTTTGGGAGCTTCCTAGCCTCAGAAAAGCCTGGGGGGGGAGGCGTTTTTGCCTCCCTAAGGCTCCTCTGGGGCTCTGGAAGGCAAAAAATGGAGGGGGGGCTGAGCTCCTCCCTCCATTTTTTGCTTTCCTGGGCCTCAGCAAGGGGAATCCCGGCACAGCTGATCTTATTTACAGCTGATTGTCGGGAGGGAAAAAAAAATACCTTATGCAAATGTCAGGCAGGCGGGCGGGGTGAGCGAGCATCGGGCAGGAGGGCGATCCGGTGGGCGTGGCCAGCCAGAACTTACTACCGGTTTGGCGACCCATGACAAATTCTTGCTACCGGTTCGCCCGATCCATTGCAAACCAGCTGAATACCACCACTGGATACAATCAAAATCAAGGGAGGTACTACTACCACTCTATAAAGCCTTAATAAGGCCACACCTAGGGTACTGCATCCAGTTGTGGTCACCAGACTATAAAAAAGATGTTGAGACTCTAGAAAAAGTGCAAAGAGGATCAACCAGGATGATTAGGGGACTGGAGATTGAAATATATGAAGAACGGTTACAGGAACTGGGTTTGGCTAGTCTATGGAAGACATAATAGCAGTCTTCCAATATTTGAGGGGCTGCTTCAGAGAGGAAAGGGTTACAGTGTATAAAATTCCTTTAGAGGTGCAGTATTTCTACATTTTTGAACTGCATCAAACATTGTATGGCAGTAAATACATCCAGGTATCTATGATATCAATGCTCTGACGTAATTTTAATTTTTGTTAGTCTTGTATTTAATTTTGATGGTAATTGGACCGTACCTGAATGAGGTCTGTGGTATAAATGACATTGTCTGTATTGAAACTTAACCTATTTTATCTCCTATCATAAATTAGTGGAAAATCACACTGCCTTTATTCAGAAGTTTTTAAGTTTGCACTCCCCCAAAATCAATAATTTTAGGGTTCACAATAAAGGATTTGGGATGTAAATTAAATTACACCAGCTTTTGGATTATAAGAGTTTTAAAGCAATTTTAAGATATGTGGACTTCAACTCCCAGAACTCCCCAGCTAACTTTCTGGGGAACAGAAGACTTTATTAAACCAAATAGGTCTTATTGTTTTGCTTAGCACGTACATGTTGCATGTTGCTAAGCATGATCATGTGGTTTCAGTGATGCTGCATCTGGATGTAAATTGTGAGCTAGTTGCCAAGTGCCTGAATTGCAATCACATGGCTGCAGGGTAGCATGATGGTTGTAAATGCAAGTTTAGGTTGAACTTGAAGAAAACCGAAGAAGCTCCCTGGATGAGAAGTGAAACGTTTCAAGGAAAAACCCAAGGAAGTTCCGTTGCCTTTTGAAAAGCACCTTTGGGATAACCATGACCTGGATGATTGACAATTTCCATAGACATTCAACCCTTTTTCTGAGATCTTCCTAACTTTAAACCCATTGTTAAATGAACAATCATAAGTCAAGGACTATCTGCAATTCATATATGCCAAACGTTGTACCAGGAAAAGAACAGGCAATATTGCCTTAAAAGAGAAATTTTGGCTCTTTCCAGAAAGAAAATCTTCATCAGGAGAATATATATACTCTGTATCATTTTTTTTTGCTGCAGTTGGTGGAATATGAGAAGATGGTCCAAAGAGACAGAAAGATGCTGATCAGAATTTCTGGCCCTTAAGTTTCATGAAATTCTCTTTGAAAAGAATCAGGCAAATTGTTAAATATACAAATATGAAAAAAGCTTTATTGCAAAATTCTAAAACAGGTAAACAAACAATTATGAAATAGCTTGTCCATGCAATAGCAGCACAGAAAAAGGAAGAGCAACTTCGACACAAAAGTTGAAAATTTTCAGCCAGCCATCAAAAATCCTAATTATTCTAGAAAGAGAAAAAAAAAAGTATAGGTGGATTAATTTGTTGTGCAACATTTCAAGTTTTTTTTTTTAAAGGGACATATTTAACAAATTTGTATTGCTGCCCATCTCATGAAAAGAGACTCTGGGCAAGTGCACAATTGGATAAAAACCAGAGTTATAAAAACATACATTAAGAAATAGTAAAATCACAAATTTGGAAGATAATAGGTTTCTGCACCATTTGGAGAAAAGTAAATCTATCACATCCATAGGCATTGCATGCAAAAAGCTTTTGGTTCTAGGGCAGGGGTCTCCAACCTTAGCAATTTTAAGACTTGCAGACTTCAATTCCCAGAATTCCTCAGCCAGCAAAGCAACTTGAGCTAAGGGGAATAGCTAGAATTTTTTAAACGCCAAGGCAGTCAAAGATTGGCCGAAAGAGTGGATGGATATATTAAATTAGGGTGCTCTTAACATCTTATTTTTTTTTTGCATTATCAACTTTGGTTCAAATTGTAGGATTTTCCCTGCACCCCAGTCCTCAAATTTTGCCCTAACATTTCTATCATCCATTTCTCCGCAGGTTCATTTTGTCATATTGCCTAATTGCATACAGTTTTTGCTGACGGAGTTTCTAAAATAATACCTTCCATCATTTGTGGCGTCCTGTGAACTTGGTCGTTTTCTTGTAGACATTTCATTACCAAACTAGGTAACGTGATCAGTGTTAGGACTGATGATTACGTTACCTAGTTGGGTCATGAAAAGTCTGCAAGAAAACCACTAAGCTCAGAGAGCACTAAGGACTCCACAGTTCAACTCTCAACTGAAAATATTCTCTTCTATCTATATGTCATTTCCATGAAAATATGGCCTTTGTTTCAGAAAGAAAGAAAGAGAGTTTGATACTTTCATGTGAGATTTGTAACCCACTTTTCCTCCAGGAGATCAGAGTTGGACATCTCCACTTAGACAGGGCGGTAAAGCACTGTAAAGCAGTATATAAGTCTAAGTGCTATTGCTAAGTACTATTATTGTTCTCTCTTCCAAGTTTTCTTGCCCAAACCACCCTCTGATCCAGCAGTGGGATCCTATCTGTTCCACTACTGGTCTGATGATCGCGCGCAGATGCAGCTTTCCCCACACCAGCTGAGACCTGCAGCGCCAATCAGCTGAGAGGATGAAGAGAAAAGGGCAGGGGCGGGTGAGAGGGCTGATCCCGCACTTTTCTTTCTTCTCTCAGCTGATCCTCCTTTCAGCTGATTGTGGGAGGCTTTTTTTTACTACTGTTCAGCCGAACCGGTAGCAATTTTTGCTACCGGTTTGGCTGAACCGGGCCGAACCGGTAGCAAGACCACCATTGCTCTGAGCTGAGAAATACTGACTGGCTCAAAGTCATTCCATGAGGTCTCCACAGATGAAGGGGGCCTTTGATTATAGCAAACAAAGAGAAAATCCTTACCCGGGCAACTGGCTTCTGTCCAAACATCTTCAGAGTCATTGTTATCAACTGTGCCACAGCCTTGGATGGATGTGGCCGTGATTTCTGTACTTTCTAAGTTCTTTTGGGAGCAAGTGCCACTGCTTGCCAGAAGACAGTACTCTGGAAGTTTGTCGTCCTCCCCAGGTGTTTCTGATGCCACTAGTTCTTCTTTAGCATCTGCTGTTTGGGGTGTTTCTGCTGCAGTGCCCTCTCCATTTTGGCCCTGCTGTAAGAGTTGAAATGCGTAAGGGTCAGAAGTTAATCACTAGTTTTTTTGTGCTTGGAAACAGAACAAGAGAGTTGGAAGGGACCTTGAACAAGGAGAGATTCAACCTGGAAATAAGGAGAAACTTTCTGACAGTGAGAACAATCAACCCATGGAACAGAAGTTGCCTTTGGAAGTTGTGGGAGCTTCATTACTGGAAGCTTTCAAAAACAAATTGGAGTGCCAACTGTCAGAAATGGTGTAGGGTCTCCTGCTTGGGCAGGGGGTTGGGACTAGATGACCTACAAGGTCCCTTCCAATTCTGATTATCTGTTATCTGTTGTAGGTCATCGAGTCCAACCCCCTGCCCAAGCAGGAGACCTTATACCATTTCTGACAGATGGCTGTTGACTCTTCTTGAAATCCCAAAGGTGCTTTTCCAAGAGGTAACTGGACTTTCTGGTTTTTCTTTGAAGATGTTTCGTTTCTCATCCCAGAAGCTTCTTCAGCTCTGACTGGATGATGGGGGAAAAAAGCTGACTGGATGGTGGGTTTTTTTCCCCACTATCCAATCAGAGCTGAAAATGCTTCTTGGATGAGAAGCAAAACGTCTTAAAAAAAAAAAAGTCCAGTTGCCTCCTGAAAAAAGCTCCTTTTGGACAACTGTGACTTGGATGACTGAGAATCTCCATAGACATTCACTTCTTGAAAGCTTCCAGTGATGAAGCTCCCACAACTTCTGAAGGCAACCTGTTCCAATTGGTTGATTGTTCTCACTGTCAGAAAATTTCTCCTTATTTCTAGGTTGAATGATCAGGCTGAGGAATGGCTAGCTTCTCCTGTACAGGTAGTCCTCGACTTATATTTGTAATGCAACCTGCCCATTAAGGTCATAAGTCATGATAGTTGTAAAAAGGAGGTCATCCACACCAGTGAACCAGTTTTACAATCTGTTTTGCAATAGTCGTTAAACTGATACTGTGGTTGGGAATGGAAATGGATTTAAAAAATATGATTATTAATGATTATAAGTAAAGTGAAGATAAAATGAGACATATTAAGAAGTTATGTTAGTGATTGATTGGAGGGGATACTTCAAAATATATACATTTTAAAATATACAGTTGATTATTTAATGGATTTTAGAAGTGCATAATGAGAATATTTTATTAGGATTAAAGTAGGGGAATGGAAAATACCATGTGGATTTATTTATTCTATTTATTCTAGCTTTATTCTATTTTTACTCTTTTTAGATTGTTTATTATGTATCCGCTTAGAGAAAATTAAGGATAATAATGATGTGTAATGTAAAATAAAATAGGTGGTAAGCTGAAAATGGAAATAATAGGGGATAAAGAATTGAAAACCTTTGTGTGGATGAAATGATATTGATATTGAATTAATGAATTGAAATATGAAATTCAAATTTATTTAAAGATGAGTGAAATGGATAATAATATGAGATGATATTATATAAGATTAATGGAAATGAAAGTATGATTATGTACAAGTGTTATAATCTGGAAACAGATTATAACACTTGTAGAGGTGTAAAAATTAAAAAATTGAAGAGGTGTAAAAATTAAAAAAATAAACTTTTTACAAAAAAAAACCCTGATACTATGGTTTACACTATAGTAAACACTATTTTTTGGAGGATGAGGGAAGCCATAAAATGCAGTCACATTGCCGTGTGACATTGCACCATGGTTAAGAGAACCCACTGTTCGCAGTAGCAGGGTTTTGCTAAACCGTCATAAAATGTGGTCCTGTGGTCGCAGGACGCTGCAACCAAGTGCTCAAAATGCGATCATGTGACTGCATGGTGTGCGTTTGCAGTGACTGTGTTGGAACATTGAAACAGGGTCGTAATTTAACTTTTTCCAGGTAGATCACAAGTCAAGGACTAGCTGCAAACAGTGGCTGTGTAGGCTCTAAGCCCAATCGCATGTTTATTTTATTTTATTCATTTATTTGTTTGATTTGTCAATCGCTTACAAGATACAGATATAAGAATAAATATAGTTTTGAATACATGAGGTAGATACTTATAGGAAAAATAAAAAGAAACAATAGGACAGTGATGGTAGGCACGATTGGTGCGCTTATACATGCCCCTTACAGGCTAAGACAAGACAAAATGCTTTAAAAAAAATACCGGTAAAATTGGGTCTTCCTTTAGCATCACCAAACCATTCTTCTCCTCATATTCCAGGTCACCCTCGGTGTCGTTCTGCGACTTATACTCCTCACTGTCAGATTCTGATTTGGAAGGCTGGTAAGAAAAGAAATCTATTTACAAGACCTGGAATAATTTCTGTTCTCTGAAAAAAGTCCAGATCACTCAATTGCACAAGAAAGCAGAGTAGAGTAACTAAGTAAGAACATGTGGAAATTCTGGTGCTATTTGAGCTTGGTTGTTTGCTTACAAATGTTTCATTAACCAGCTACATCAATCTTGAACTAACAGACATTTTCTTCTTTTAGTAACATCATGCTATTTCTGTTACCAATTCATAAAGTCCAAACTGCAGTGGTGGTATTCAGCAGGTTCTGACCAGTTCTGGAGAACCAGTAGCAGAAATTTTGAGTTGTTTGGAGAACCGGCAAATATCACCTCTGACTGGCCCCGCCCCCATCTATTCTCTGCCTCCCAAGTCCCAGCTGATCGGCTGGGTCTTCTTTGGTTGCCCTGAACAGGAGAACGGAACTGGAAAGCAGGTTAGCGGAGGGAACAGGATTTTGCAGTAACCTGCCCCCAGGAGTGGGGAGGGAATGGGAATTTTGCAGTAACCTTCCCCTGCCACGCCCACCAAACGACATCATGTCCAAGCTACGCCCACAGAACCGGTAATAAAAATTTTTGAATCCCACCACTGTGTATATGTATCTATTCCTCTCCAAGAAAATAAGGTGTCTCAGTTTGGATTCAAATGTTCTGCTATCCCAGGATTTGCTAAAGAAATCACAGTTGGCTGATCTGTACACAGTGCTAAGCAAAAATATTAAAAACATGTTTACACTCAGAGAAATTTATAAACCAGGCATGAATTAAATACTTGAATGTGGGATGATCCCAAAAAATTGGGATTACTTGCTTGTGTCTGCATATTTTACCAACTCGTAGGATGCTTAATCATAGCGTATTGAATTGACCCAAATGGCTGAGTACACACCACCAGAATAAGCTGATCATACTGGCTGGATTTATGGAACATAATCCACAATTTACAACTGAGCATAATACACTTTCTAAACCCTTCAGTAAATTTTCATTTAGAACTACAGGTAGTCCTTGATGTGCAACCATTCGTTTACTGACCATTCAAAGATACAATGATCACTGAACGAAATGATTTGCAACAGATCCTTCCACTTACAACTATGGTAGCATCCCCAGGTTCACATGATCAAAATTCAGGTGCTTGGAACCAGTGTACAAGCAGGGGTGCAAGCAGGTTGCAAGCAGGGGTGGGATTCAATTTTTTTAACAACTGGTTCTGTAGGTGTGGCTTAGTTGGTGGGCATGGTTTGGTGGTCATGTGACTGGCTGGGCGTGGCCAACTCAATATCACTCACATCGAGGCACACATCTCCTCACCTGGCGTCTCATGACTGTGGGGATGCTGCAACAGTCGTAAGTATGAAAAATGGTCATAAGTCACTTTTTTCAATGGTTACTCCACACAAGCAAAGTAACAGCAAAGGAGGGGAAAAAAACTTCAGAGAAGTTCCAGAGACAGGAAGTCTAGTCCTGCCAAGAATGTAATAAGGGTTAACGGAGAGGCACTTTCTGTAAGCAACCCCAGAATGTTTCCTTCCCGCCTTCCTTACAGGATTAGGCCAGTAATTTCTTCTAACAACCGGTTCTCCGAACTGCTTAGAATGTTAACAACCGGTTCTAGCGAATAGATGCAAACCGGTAGAATCCCACCCCTGGTTGCAAGTATCCTGGAATCATGTGTTCACCATTTGCAAATTTCCAGACAGCTTCAGACAAGCAAAGTTGGGAACTCAGATTTGCTGAACGACCTTACTTTATGACTTGCTTAACAACCATGGCAAGAAAGGTGGTAAAATCAGGAGTGTCTCATTTAACAGCCACCTTGTTTAGCAACAAAAAATCTGGTCCATTTGTGGCTAGAACTTGTACAATCAAACCCCTATTTACCAGTGTTATTCAGCGCTCGGTTATTTCCTATATAACTGTAAAGAGTGTGGGGGATATTCTAACAATCAGGCAGCTATTATACAGAAGGCACAAGCCATTTCTTCTCCAAAATGGCACACCTTTTTAAAAACATACAGAAAACGCAAGAAAACAGATTTCTAATTGTAAATATATATATATATTGGCTTCCCTGATGTATACACCTGTGAAATAAACATTTTTATTGTAATCTAATTCTGCAGTGTAAGAAAGGCTGATGGAGACTTTATGTCTGAAGGGCACCTACGACCAAAGTCTGCCAGGGAGTCTCTGGAGAAAAAGGCTGAGGCCTACAACACTATTTGCCACCTTCCTGGAGACTCTCAGAAGGACCGTAGAAGCAAAAGATGTTGGTAGCCAGAGGACATTTTTGGGTCACAGTACCTCATAGCTGGGATCCTGTGAATCATCATCATCTGGAAGGTCTTTCAGGATTGTTTTTATCCAGCACTGGGGCTCATCCAGAGCAGCATCTTTTTCTTCCATCTTTCTTTTACTCCCTCTCATAGAAGGGGTGACAGGTGAGTTCAATGTCTCTGCAAGGGAAGAAAAGAGTGCTGTGGGGCTAGAAAACACAGGGGTGATTTCTGCACCCCCTGATTATCCCAAATGAAGTCTGAGGAAAGAATTGGATAAAATCAAAGCATGTCACACCGGGTCAAAAACAGTTGGGCATAGACGTTGTTACTCCACCATCCAGAAAAGCCTGGTCCAGCAGAGGACATGAATGGGCGATTTTTGTCTTTTAAGTTTTGTGATGGAAAACCTCAGCTTTAAAGAAAGCCAGAAGACTAGAGTTCCACATTTTTGTAAACTTAAGCTATCAATCACCTGCTTCAACCAATAAACTCGGGAGCCATGATTTCAAAGTGCCATAAATCTTCTATCCACCCATGAAGTCCTATTCTGAGGCTAATTGAGAAATAGTTTACTATCATCAAGTTATGGAAGTAGAGAATACCATCTCTGAAGAAAAATTGCAATACTTAGTCTAGGGGTCCTCAAACCTGGCAACTTTAAGGTTTGTGGACTTCAACTCCCAGAATTCCTCAGCCAGATATGCTGGCTGAGGAATTCTGGGAGTTGAAGTCCGTAAGTCCTAAAGTTGCCAAGTTTGGAGACCTCTGACCTAGTCAATAGGCAAGGAATGTTGCGGGCCCATCCCCTAAGGAAATGCATCTGGTGAGACCTAGAAAGACCTTCTCTATGGTGGCTCCCACCTTTTGGAATATCATCCCTTCAGAAATTAGACTGCCCACCCACTTTGACACACTTTCGTAAGGCCCTGAAGACTTGGTTTTACCAGCAGGCCTGGGGAACCCAGAGTGGGATGGAGCCCATCAAATGACGCATTTTGACTATGTGTTGTTGCCAGGAGCAGGTGCCTGTGAGGGGTGCTATTGTTTTTTATTTTTTTTAATTTTCTATACTGAGAAACAAAACATCTTCAAAGAAAAACTAGGAAGTCCAATTGCCTCTTGAAAAAGCATCTTTGGGATTACGTTACCAAAAAGCACAGATACCATGAAAATTACCCCTTTGTGTTTTTAATGACTCTTTTGGTCTAGATCCGTGATGGCGAACCTGTGGCACACAGAGCCCTCTCTGCGGGCATGCGAGCCATCACCTCAGCTCAGCTCCATTGCCTTATGCCACCAGACTCGAAATTCTAGATCTAGAAAACCTAGAACTATGCCGCCTTCGGTCCGATCTAAGTATAGTATATAAAATCATACATTACAATGTCCTACCTGTCAATGAATACTTCAGCTTCAACCATAACAACACAAGAGCAAACAATAGATACAAACTCAAGGTTAATCGCACCAAACTTGATTGCAGGAAATATGACTTCAGCAACAGAGTGATCAATGTCTGGAATACTCTACCTGACTCTGTGGTTTCTTCCCCAAACCCCAAAAACTTTAACCTTAGACTGTCTACTATTGACCTCACCCCTTTCCTAAGAGGTCTGTAGGGGGTGTGCAAAAGCGCACCAACGTGCCTACCGTCCCTGTCCTATTGTTTCTTTTATTTCTTTTATTTTTCTTATATGTATTCATGTATTCATAACTATGTTTTTACTTATATTTATTATCT
Organism: Bungarus multicinctus; assembly: GCA_023653725.1. Lineage (NCBI taxonomy): Eukaryota > Metazoa > Chordata > Lepidosauria > Squamata > Elapidae > Bungarus > Bungarus multicinctus. The sequence goes on along the minus strand of CM042838.1, from coordinate 158,392,951 downwards.
TGTAAGCAATTGACAAATAAAAATAAATAAATAAAATAAATAAAGACATCTCCTGCCTGCCAGCTGGTTTTCAGGTCTCTACCATGCATGCGCAGGGGGTGGGGGGCATGTGGAAGAAGTGTGCGCATGCACAGGGGCAGGGGGAGCACAGGGCAGTGCAACACGCCCCCCCTGCTCCCCGTTTTGGGCCTAGTAGTCCTCCCTGCAGCCTCCTGGGAGCAAAAACAGGCCACAGGGTGGTCACGCTGCCTACTAGGCCCAAAACGGGGCACTGAGGGTGTGTGTGCATGTGCGGGGGGAGTGTGTGGGGGGTCACACGCGCATGCGCAGAGGGGCGGGGGTCATGCATGCATACGCAGAGGGGCGGGCGAGTGGGAGGGGTCACACACACATTGCATTATGGGTGCACTTTCAGCACAAGACAACAAAAAGGTTAGCCATCACTGCTCTAGATGTTTCTAGTATTATCGTGTGACTCTTCTCTTCTAGAGTGGGGGGAAAGCAAGCTGTTTGTGTAGCGTTGCTGACTATCCCAGGCTAATAGAAGCTTTAAACATTTTGGGTTATCCTTTCTAACATTTCCAGAGTTTGGAAAAACAAGAGGAAAAAAAAAACACCTACTGGTCTTTCCCTGACTTACCTTCAACTTCAATGGTCTGGCACATGCTATGTAAAAAGCCAAGGGCCAACTGAAATCGGACCGGGATGATGGCAAAGAGGATCTGAGCCACCGTGCCCAGGCGCTTTGCAGCAGGCTGGCGCTTCTTGCCATCACGAGGTTTCACTATAAACAGGCAGCGAAGCCAGGAACATCCCCTGTGGAACCACTGTAGCTGGAACAGTAAAGCAAGCAAGCATATGTGTGAATATGCCAGTCTTCCTAGAGGACAGCAAGCAGTAATGCAAAATGCCCAAATCTTAAATTGGCCAGGATTTTAGAGAATTAGGCCAAGGAGGAATTTTTGATGCTAGAATCCTCCTTAGCCCAAGCAGGTATATCTACAAAATTCCCCAACCACAGTCCCTTCCATGGTTTCATCTCGAGCTTTGAATCACAGCCGTGATGTCCGAATAAGCAAGATTACATTTTGCCAATCCTAATTCTGATTTCCTCATGAAGGAGTTACAGAGCCCCTGATTATGACATCGAACATGCAATTAAGCTAAATACACTACTAACATGGGCAGCACCCTGCCCACACGCTTTTATCTTTCTTGGTGACTTCAATCTACCTCATATTAACTGGACCCTTAACGAATGTACAACTGAACCCACACATGCAACCTTCTACAATGCAGTAACAAATCTGGGACTAGAACAACTAGTAACCAACAACACCAGACTTAACAACTGCCTCGATCTCATCTTCTGCAATAGTTTGAATTCAATTTACGGAATACAAATTAAAGAACCCTTTTCCAACAGTCACCACAACCTGATTGACTTTTGTCTCAACATACATCCACACAAAAATCATCACAATGATGGAATTCCCAATTACAACTTCAAAAAAGGCAACTATGATCTTATAAACTATGATCTTTCATCCCTTGATTGGCAATTTCTATTCTCTGAATGCAATACTGTAGAAGACCATTATAACGTATTTTTACTTCAAGTCAAAAGAGTCATCAAACTATATGTACCATTAACAACTACAAAACCAGAAAAAACAAATTTCCCAAAACAATAAGGAAGCTTCAGTCCAAAAGGAAATCACTTTGGCAGAAAAACAAATGTGGTCACGTTGCCAACTTCAAAAGCCGATACAAAAATTTATGCCACCAGATAAAAACTGAATGCACCAATTATCTCATTAAACAAGAAGAAAACCTTCTACACACCAATTCCACCCGTGCTTTCTACAATTTTGTAAACAACAAACTAAAAGACTCAAGGTCCATCCCACCCCTGAAAGGACCTAATGGTAAAGACTGCAATGACGACACTATTAAAGCCAACCTCTTTAATACATTCTTTGGCTCAGTATTTGTAAACAGCAATGGATCATGCCCAGTATTTCCTAGTCGAACCACAGACAACTACAGTGATCTAATACGTATCAATTTTATAGAAGACAATGTTGAAAAAGCACTACGCAATCTAAAACCATCTCTATCTATTGGACCAGACGGAATATGTGCCTACTTCTTAAAAAAGCTATCCACTGCCATAGCAGAACCTCTAAGCATAATCTTTGAAAAATCTTTCAGGACCAGCTCCTTGCCAAAACTATGGTCACAAGCCACGGTCATCCCCATCTTCAAAAAGGGAGACCCCAGCCTAGTTGAAAATTACAGACCAATCGCTTTATGCTGCATCACCTGTAAAGTCATGGAATCAATTATTAACCAATTCATCATCCTCCACTTAGAAACAAACAGCCTACTCTCTAATAAACAATTTGGTTTTAGGAAAAAACTATCATGTAATCTGCAACTCTTACATTGCAAAAACATATGGACTACACAACTCGATCAGGGCAAAGCAATAGACTTAATCTACATAAACTTCTGTAAAGCCTTTGATTCAGTGGTACACGACAAACTACTCCTAAAACTAAAATCTTACGGTATCTCTGGACACCTGCATAACTGGATAGAAGCATTCCTGTCAAACAGACAACAAATGGTCAAAATTGGTCCTATCAAATTCTGTACCTGTCAACAGTGGTGTCCCCCAAGGCAGTGTTCTAGGACCAACTCTTTTCATACTCTACATAAATGACCTCTGTGATCATATCAAGAGCAACTGCATTCTCTTCGCTGATGATGTAAAGCTATTCAACACCACAGACAATACTGCTACCCTACAAAAAGACCTTGACTATGTATCAGAATGGTCAAACAAATGGCAACTTCAAATCTCAACAAATAAATGCTCTGTCTTACATATTGGTAAAAAAAATCAGAAAATAAAATACAGGCTGAATAGTCAAGACCTTGTTGATTATCCAAACTCTGTCAAAGGCCTTGGAGTACTCATCTCTAATGATCTAAGTGCTAGAGCCCACTGTAACTACATAGCCAAAAAGGCGCTAAGAGTGGTTAACCTAATCTTACATAGCTTTTTCTCTGATAATATTACACTAATAACTAGAGCATACAAAACATTTCCTAGACCAATACTCGAATACAGCTCATCAGTCTGGAAGCCGCATTACGTATCTGATATTAACAAAGTTGAGAAAGTCCAGAAATATTTCACAAGAAGAGTTCTTCATTCCTCTACTTGTTGCAGAATACCTTATGCCACCAGACTCGAAATTCTAGACCTAGAAAACTAGAACTACTCCGCCTTTGGCCCGATCTAAGTATAGTATATAAAATCATACATTGCAATGTCCTGTCAATGAATACTTCAGCTTCAACCATAACAACACAAGAGCAAACAATAGATACAAACTCAAGGTTAATCGCACCAAACTTGATTGCAGGAAATACGACCAGCAACAGAGTGGTCAATGTCTGGAATACTGTACCTGACTCTGTGGTTTCTTCCCAAACCCCAAAAACTTTAATCTTAGACTGTCTACTATTGACCTCACCCCTTTCCTAAGAGGTCTGTAGGGGGTGTGCAAAAGCGCACCAACGTGCCTACCGTCCCTGTCCTATTGTTTCTTTTATTTCTTTTATTTTTCTTATATGTATTCATGTATTCATAACTATGTTTTTACTTATATTTATTATCTTGTAAGCAATTGACAAATAAAAATAAATAAAATAAATAAAGACATCTCTTTTACTCCCTCTCATAGAAGGGGTGACAGGTGAGTTCAATGTCTCTGCAAGGGAAGAAAAGAGTGCTGTGGGGCTAGAAAACACAGGGGTGATTTCTGCACCCCCTGATTATCCCAAATGAAGTCTGAGGAAAGAATTGGATAAAATCAAAGCATGTCACACTGGGTCAAAAACAGTTGGGCATAGACGTTGTTACTCCACCATCCAGAAAAGCCTGGTCCAGCAGAGGACATGAATGGGCGATTTTTGTCTTTTAAGTTTCGTGATGGAAAACCTCAGCTTTAAAGAAAGCCAAAAGACTAGAGTTCCACATTTTTGTAAACTTAAGCTATCAGTCACCTGCTTCAACCAATAAACTCGGGAGCCATGATTTCAAAGTGCCATAAATCTTCTATCCACCCATGAAGTCCTATTCTGAGGCTAATTGAGGAATGGTTTACTATCATCAAGTTATGGAAGTAGAGAATACCATCTCTGAAGAAAAATTGCAATACTTAGTCCAGGGGTCCTCAAACCTGGCAACTTTAAGGCTTATGGACTTCAATTCCCAGAATTCCTCAGCCAGATATGCTGGCTGAGGAATTCCTGGAGTTGAAGTCTGTAAGTCCTAAAGTTGCCAAGTTTGGGGACCTCTGACCTAGTCAATAGGCAAGGAATGTTGCGGGCCCATCCCCTAAGGAAATGCATCTGGTGAGACCTAGAAGGACATTCTCTATGGTGGCTCCCACCTTTTGGAATATCATCCCTTCAGAAATTAGACTGCCCACTCACTTCGACACACTTTCGTAAGGCCCTGAAGATTTGGTTTTACCAGCAGGCCTGGGGAACCCAGGGTGGGATGGAGCCCATGAAATGACGCATTTTGACTATGTGTTGTTGCCAGGAGTAGGTGCCTGTGAGGGGTGCTATTGTTTTTTATTTTTTTTTAATTTTCTATACTGAGAAGCAAAACATCTTCAAAGAAAAACTAGGAAGTCCAATTGCCTCTTGAAAAAGCATCTTTGGGATTACGTTACCAAAAAGCATAGATACCATGAAAATTACCCCTTTGTGTTTTTAATGACTCTTTTGGTCTAGATCCGTGATGGCGAACCTGTGGCACACAGAGCCCTCTCTGCGGGCATGCGAGCCATCACCTCAGCTCAGCTCCATTGCCTTATGCCACCAGACTCGAAATTCTAGATCTAGAAAACCTAGAACTATGCCGCCTTCGGTCCGATCTAAGTATAGTATATAAAATCATACATTACAATGTCCTACCTGTCAATGAATACTTCAGCTTCAACCATAACAACACAAGAGCAAACAATAGATACAAACTCAAGGTTAATTGCACCAAACTTGATTGCAGGAAATATGACTTCAGCAACAGAGTGGTCAATGTCTGGAATACTCTACCTGACTCTGTGGTTTCTTCCCCAAACCCCAAAAACTTTAATCTTAGACTGTCTACTATTGACCTCATCCCTTTCCTAAGATGTCTGTAGGGGGCATGCATAAGTGCACCAATGTGCCTACCATCCCTGTCCTATTGTTTCTTTTATATTTTATTTTTCTTATATGTATCCATGTATTCATAACTATGTTTTACTTATACCTATTATCTTGTAAGCAATTGATAAATAAATAAATAAGCAAGATGACATTTTGTCAGTCCTAATTCTGATTTCCTTATGAAGGAGTACAGCCTGAATAAGCAGAGTTTGATTTGTGAAGACCACTTTGGTGATTTGCAAAATATTTAGGATGACATCTTTAGGAGGTCCCTCTAGGAAGTTTACAATGTGACAAGCAACAATTTCTCTGTGAAACCCATTAGTCTGGCATTCAGAGATCAATGGCTGTGTTCAAACCCTGCTTATTCAGGCTTTACTAAATAAACCATGTTGCCTGGCTTCGCAGCAGGCTAAATTAACACAATTTAGCAATTTCACAAACTGACAAAGCTGTGTTCACAAATCACCACCCAGCAAGGCAATATCATTTAGCAAAATGTGCAAACCAAAACAATTCATCCTTTTGTCTAATGTGTTTTAAAAAAAAACCACACAAGCCATTTCTTCTAGCAGCTGTCAGCTCCCGCATGAGACAGAGATCTAAATGAAAACATCTTGAGGACATGCAAGGCAGGAGACTTAGCATTTCCCTTAGAATTGGGTTTATTATTACAATCCTAGTTTCCCCCCAGAATTCATCTCGACCTTTCTCTAATTTAAATCTATTATTGTGTCCTGCACTTGGAACAATAGAAAACGAGCTTTGGCATTCTTTTCTGTAGGAGCCATTCAAGAAATATCCCGTCTCTGTTTTTCCCAATAAACTCTCCCCTATTTGCAAATGGGAAAAATGTTTGCCACCCAACATAACAGATAATCAGAATTGGAAAGGACCTTGTAGGTCATCTAGTCCAACCCCCCACCCAAGCAGGAGACCCTACACCATTTCTGACAAATGGCAGTCCAATCTCTTCTTGAAAGTCTCAAGTGATGGCGCTCTGAGGGCAACTTCTGTTCCATTGGTTGACTGTTCTCGCTGTCAGAATCCTTATTTCCAGGTTAAATTTCTCCTTCTTCAGTTTCCATCCATTATTCCTTGTCTGGCCTACAGGCACTTTAGAAAATAGCTTGACCCCTTCCTCTCTGTGGCAGCCCCTCAAATATTGGAAGACTGCTATCATGTCTCCCCTGGTCCTTCTCTTTACTAGACTAGCCAAGCCCAGCTCCTGTAATCGTTTGTTGTATGTTTTAGCCTCCAGTCATCCTGGTTGCTCTTCTCTGTACTTTTTTTAGAGTCTCAACATCTTTTTTATAATGTGGTGAACAAAACTGGATGCAGTACTCTAGGTGGATTTTACTAAGGCTTTATAGAGTAGTATTAGTACTTCCCTCGATCTTGATTGTATCCCTCTGTTAATACAAACAGATATACAAACACATAAAGGTATGTTTGTGTGTATGTGTGTTTCAAGTGAGCTGTGGTGATTATGGCACTTGCAAATTACCAAAGCCAATTGGCATAGGAAAGGACAAATCTGGTTTCTTTCCATCTCTCTCATCCTATGTTTCCTACCTCCAGACACTCTATGGAAGGTAAAAGGATTTTAACGAACAAAATAGGAAGAGTCTTGATGCTTTTGAACTTTGGTGTTAGAGAAGATTCCCAAGACAAGAAAATAAACCAATGGATAATTGAATAAATTGGTCTTTTAGGCACAAATGACCTGGCTCAAATTATCCTACTTTATTAAGCAAAGACCCAGCTCTCTGGAGAAGCCTCCAATGGTGGGAAAGAGAAGAGGATGAGTAGCAGCAATTGTGGGTGGACTCAGTTACAGTGGTGACAAGTATTGCTAGTAAACTTAAAGTACACTCTTAGTAAACCTAAAGACCAGGCACAGGTAGTCCTTGACTTACAACAATTGAGCCTCACATTTTTATTGCTGAGACATTTGCTATATGACTTTTCTTTTTTTTAATTAAATTTTTCTAATTAAACTTTTTCTAATAGTTTTACCCCATTTTATGACCTTTCTTGCCATAGTTAAGTGAATTACTGCAGTTAAGTTAGTAACCTGGTCATAAAATGAATCTGGCTTCCCCATTCACTTTGCCAGAAGTAGCAAAAGCATGACTCCAGGATACTGCAACGGTCATAAACAAGCCAGTTGCCAATAATTTGAATTTTGATTACAAAATGGGGATGCTGCACTGGTTGCATGTGTGAAAAATAGTCATACATCACTTTTTCCAGTGCCATTGTAACTTTGAATAGTCACTAATCCAAAGGTTGCAAGTCCAGGTCTACCGATAACCACTCAAGCTTCCAATCTAAGACTCTTAAAATTTACCATCTGCTCCACGATGGCCCTGTAAAAGACTCTACCCCAACTAGGGCACTCTTCAAATGTGTTCATTTCAACTTTCAGAATTCCCCAGCTGGTATGACCATTGTTAAGAATTATTTATCTATTTATATTTGTCAATTGCTTACAAGATAATAGGTATAAGTAAAAACATAGTTATGAATACATGGATACATATAAGAAAAATAATATATATATAAGAAACATTAGGACAGGGACGGTAGGCACGTTGGTACACTTATGCACGTCCCCTACAGACCTCTTAGGAAAGGGGTGAGGTCAATAATAGACAGTCTAAGGTTAAGGTTTTTGGGGTTTGGGGAAGAAACCACAGAGTCAGGTAGAGTATTCCAGACATTGACCATTCTGTTGCTGAAGTCGTATTTCCTGCAATCAAGTTTGGTGCGATTAACCTTGAGTTTGTATCTATTGTTTGCTCATGTATTGTTACGGTTGAAGCTGAAGTATTCATTGACAGGTAGGACATTGCAATGTATGATTTTATATACTATACTTACATCGGACCGAAGGCTGCATTATTTTGGCTATAATTATGGTTATAATTATGGGAACTGAAGTCCACACATCTGAAACATGACCAACTTAGAGAAAGCAGGATAATCTAAAAGGCATGGTAGGAGAAAGGGCCTTTTTTGCCAAGTGCCCGGCTTCCAGTAATGGAGGCAAACATGCAGGAAACCCTGAAACAAAACAAGTCATTCCTTACTCATTTTCCAAACCACCACCTAGGATACCTGGCTGAAAATGCAAGCTTGACCAGAGATGTTTTTTGCCTAAAACTTCAACCTCTCCCTATTTTCCAGAGCTATTATTTTCCCCTCCCCCCCACCAACCCAAGGGGGAGGAAGGCAACTTACCAAAAACCTCAGTGGCCAAAACCAGTCTATTATTTTAAAACATACTTTCCAGGTGGCTTCTGGGCTTTCTTTGAGGGGAAATGTAGAAATCTGGAAGGGAGGTGCAGAAAGACAGAAATCAGCTGCTAACACATTAAAACATTTAAGAAGCTTGCAAGCAACCAGGTAGGATAATCCAGAATACCTACTAACTGGTCAATGGGCCATTGTAAGTTATTCTGAGAGGCAAATTATCCCAGGAAACCACCATTACTCTTGAATTGTTTAAGATGCAGAGACTTCAACTCGCAGAATTCCCCAGCCAGCATGCTGGCTAGAAAACTTTTGGAAATGAAGTCCATAACCACTTAAAATTGCCAAGGTTGAGAAACATTGGTTTAGAGCAAGGGTCTTCAAACTTGGCAAGTTTAAGACTTGTGGACTTCAACTCCCAATAATTCCTGAGCTAACATGACTGGAGGAGGAATTCTGGGAATTGAAGTCCACAAGTCTTAAAGTTGTCAAGTTTGAAGACCCCTGGTTTAGAAGGAGAATTTCCCCCAAAAAGGAGAATATAGAAGTTCTTCCACCAACAGCACCTTCCCCATTACAGCCCCTGGTTTTGGGGCTGAGAGGGAAGGACTGACCCAAACCCTTTCCCCATTAATAATCTTTTCTCTTTCAAACTCAAGCTCTAAGCATATACCAACAGCACTATTACTTGCTGAAATGCCTCTCACAAACTTCTTGTTTTTCTATTCTCCTCCCCAATAATATAATATAAATGCAATAACAGTACCTGGGACAAGGACTTTTCTCCTTTCTGCTCCATCGTAACTAGAAGTGGAAAAAAAAAAGTAAGCAAAATTGAACCTTTCAATTAGGTTTAAATAGACTCAGCCACAGGTGCAATCCTCCCAGCCTTTAGTTAGCCAGCTTCCCTCCTCACCAAAGCCTGCCTCTGTTCCTGATCCTCAAAATACTTAAGGATAGGTTGTAATAAAGGGGCTGCAAATAAGGGTTGGGTGTATACCAGGTGCTAAACTCTGAAAAATGCTAATCCTTGTTAAACTCACCAACCACAACAGGCCATTGTGAATGCAGTTGGGAGATCTTGAACTGGCTTAGTTAAGCAACCATGCAAAATGATAAGCACCTCACATTCAAGGACCTGCAATCAAACGGGGAAGGTGGTTTTAGTCTGATGGGTTGCAATCCTGAAGCTGTCCTCTTGGATGTTGTATTTAGGAAATTTGGGCAGTGGGATATTATTTGGCTAGCTAGAGCAAGGTGTAGGCGAAAATGGGGCTTAAAGGGGACTGAATCTAAGTCTTTGCTGGATTATTAATACTGGGAGCAGCTGGCAGTGGTTACATGCAGGTTGTTTAATTGCCTGCTGGTCACATGAAAGACTAATGATAGTGGGTATGTTTGCATGACACATTTGGTGTGGTTTTCAATCAGTGTTTGATTCCTGGACAGCATCTGGACAAATTCCTTCAGTTTTCTTTGCAAGGTTTTGGAAGTGGTTTGCCATTGTTTCTTTCCTAGGGCTGAGAGGGAAGAACTGGCCTAGGATCACCCAGGTGGCTTAAGACAGGGCAAGAACTCACAATTTCTTGGTTTGCCTGGCCTTTATTTATCTGTCCTTTACTCAATCCAGGTTTCTGAATTCAAACCTAATATTCTAGAGGTCTCTCTAGACCTTAACTATTTCAACTGCATTGATTGACTAGGTTAAAGGGGGTTGGCTAATGTAGAACTGAATATATTATCTGAAAAAAAGGTGAGGAATCCTTTTGGTTGAACTCAACTCCTGCTTTGGGAAATAGTAGTTTTTTGTGTTTTTTTTTGCATATTTTAAATTCTACCTACTTCTCGGTTGCTTGAGATCCCACTCAGTAACTTAATCAGACAGTAGCCTCAACCTGCTCAATTTCTGAGCCTAGATCAGAGGTCCCCAAACTTGGCAACTTTAAGACTTGTGGACCTCAACTCCCAGAATTCTCCAGCCAGCTGCTGACTGGAGAATTCTGGAAGTTGAAGTCCACAAGTCTTAAAGTTGCCAAGTTTGGAGACCTCGGGCCTAGGTGAATCAGCCAGGGGCTTTCACTTGCTGAGTTCTTATAGGAACAGAGCCCATTAAAAAAACAATAGGCTTTGACGTTTGTTCCTAATCAAATACTTATTCATTATTCATTCATTCATTACACTGATTTATAAATCTAAGGAACGTCTAGCTTTCAAGACTGGTGAGTTGACAATATTAAGAACCAATAAAAGCATCCTTTTGTTTATATATAAATCAAATTTCCAGGATAACAATCTCACAGCGACTCTGAGGGATATGTAAGATTAGAACAGGCATACAACGTAAAGCAAAGGTATTAACGGAGATGAATATAGAATATTGACTTACAACAGTTCATTTAATGACCGTTCAAAGTTACAGTGGCACTGAAAAAGGTGACATGGCCGTTTTTCACATGACCATTGTAGCATCTCCATAGTCACATGATCAAAAGTCAGCCGCTTGGCAACTGACTCCTATATATGATGTCCTGGGGCCATGTGATCCTTTTTTGCAGCCTTCTGATAAGCCAAGTCAATGGGGAAGCCAGATGCATTTAACACTGTGTTACTAGCAACTGCACGGATTCCCTTAACAACTGTGGAAAGAAAGGTCATAAAGTGGGGCAAAATTCACTTAGCAACTTTCTTGCTTAGCATCATAAATTTTGGGTTCAGTTGTGGTCACTACCTGTATTGGCATTTTTGATTTTAGTTTTCTTCTTCTGGACTCCCTTGAAAGACTCACATAACCCCTCCATCTATCCTTGTAGGATTCGTTTTTCAGTGTCCAGAACAATTTCTTACTCATTTGAGTAGTTATCTCTCCTCCTCCACCTCCTCCTCCTCCTCCTCCTCCTCCTTTCACAAGATCCAGTTTAGGTCTGAACTGGTTTTTGGTTAGGAATGTTTCCTGACCTTTAAGGATAATCCACTTTCCTCTTATATAAAACCCGTTCCTCCATTTCTTGCTCTATGGAACAATAGAAAACAGGTTGTGTTTTGTGGCCTTTTGTGTGATATCCATTTAGGTATTTGAAAAATGTTTTCATGTCATTCTTCAACTTTGCATAAGTTGATTTCCTCGTGAAAAGAAGATTGGGGGGGGGGGGGGGCACAGATCCTTTTTGTGATCTTCTCTGCTTTAAAAGGGTACAGTGTGACTCACCTTTTCTTTGCCGATATCTCCGCCGGGCTTCTTTGCCATGTTCCACAATGCCCTTGTTGATCTCTTCTTGGCATCTTTTTCTCCTGTCTCGAAGTCGAATGCCATCCTTCTCAGAGTCCATCCTGCTTAAGCCTCCCTTGTAGATGATTTCTCTTGAGAAAGAGAATGTGATTCTCTCAGCAGTTGGAGCACAGGATGATAGGATTCCTCTGTTTGCTGCAGGATGCACCATCCCTAAACGAAGAGCATCACAAACTCCGGCAGCAGTGTGTCCCACCCATTGGCTGCAGACGTCACCGGAGCAAGGAGATTTGAAGCCAAGTGTATAAAAAGAGTCCGAATGGGCTGTGGAGCAGTCTGATGACTCAAGAGGGACGGCTAGAAGCGATTTGTAATTTTTCAAGGGGGGAAAAAATGGCCTTTCAGAACCATGCACGATCCCTCAGCAGCTCTCCCAGAAAGCAACATTCTGGAGACTTTTTCAGGTATATGGTGACTCCAGATCGTATCCCCGAATTCATCATTCCTTCCTTGGGTCTCCCGGAAGAGCATCGGCACTTAGGCAAGGCGAAGGCTTTGGCACAGACGCCCCAAGAGCTGGAGGTATCGAGGAACAAAATCAAGGCCTGTCACTGCTTCCCACCAGGGTCCTTTCTGACCTGCTACTCCAGACTCGAGGTGGATTTGGCGTTGAACGATATACCTGCTGATTCTGTCACTCGAGCCGCGTTGTCTCTGCCCCATTTGCCAAAGATCATCACTCCCTACGGCTTTGTGTCACTGGGGCAAAGTCCTCAGGTGACCAAGGAAGAGGCCCTGTTTTTCCAGTTTGGTTTGGCCCCCTCGAGAGATCCCAACCCAAAGAGAGATTTGGACCCACAAGAAGGCTACCGATTCCACAGTGATGTTGACAACGTGCGGGCAGAATGCACAAACATCAGCTTGAGGAACCACTGTCCATACCATGCTCAGATGATTAGCCCAGCTCACCTCTCTGAAAGCAGTTCTAGCTCAATAAAGAACAGGTATGGACTGAAGCTTTCAGGTTCCGGGGAAAGACAGAATATGGATGTGTTTTCCAAATCATCGGCCATCTTAGCAACAAGTGGCTCCAATCTTGATTGTCCCAGCCTGTCTTTGCAGAAATCACCCAAAACTCTATTCCAAAAGATCCTGAAGAAAGACTCTGCTCCTCTGGGGAATCTCGAAGTGGTGAAAATGTCTTCTCGATATCCAACAGCAGATACTACTTACCTCCCTAAGGACTCCAAAATTTGGGATATGTCTAAAGAATAATGGAATGTTTCAGGAGTCCTGAGTTGGATGTAACATTTCAAAATAATGTTTGTTATGCTCAGTAAAATTTGTCTTTTCTTTCTCTTTCTCTCTCTCTTTGGCAGTCTCAAAAACAGTTTTGCAGATGTAAATAGGTCAGAAGAACCGCCAGGTGGGACGCTTACAATCTGAAATTAAATAATGAAATTCCCTCCTTCCATTCCCTTCCTCTTTCTATTCTTCCTTCCTTCCTCCCTCTTACCGTACCCTACCTTACCCTACTTTTCCTCTTTCTGTTCCTTCTTTCCTTCCTTCCTCCCATCCTATTCTACTCTACTTTCTATTTCTTCCTTCCACCCTACCATACTCTTCCTCTTTCTATTCCTTCCTTCTTTCCTTTCACCCTACTCTACTCTTCCTCTTTTGATTCCTTCCTTCCACCTATCATACTCTTCCTCTTTCTATTCCTTCCTTCCACCCTACTCTACTCTTCCTGTTTTGATTCCTTTCTGCCTTTCTTTCACCCTACCCTACTCCTCCTCTTTCGATTCCTTCCTTCCTTCCGCCCTACTCTATCCTCTTTCAATTCCTTCCTTCCACCCTTCTGTACTCTTCCTCTTTCTATTCCTTCCTTCCTTCCTTCCACCCTACCCTACTCTTCCTCTTTCTATTCCTTCCTCCATCCCACCCTACTCTACCCTACCTTACCCTAATCCAGTGTTTTTCAACCTTGGTGCTTTGAAGATGTGTGGACTTCCGCATGGAATTGGGGGCAGCCGGGCCGGCACGCGCGCCTGGGGGACCTCGGGGGTTCCCGTGTCGGGGTGGCAGACAGGGGGTGGGCAGCTGGGGGCCAATTTTATTAGCACGGTGACTGGGAGAGGTAGATATGCTGGGGGTAGAGGGCCGTATCCGGTAAGGGGATCGCGCTCCCGATGTTTGCAAGCGGTAGCGCGCTCCGACCCTCCTTACCCATCCTGCAGCCCTGGTTGTCCGGAATCTCAGGCCCTGAATACCCGGCTGTTGTTGTGCAATGCCAGGTCCGTGGTTAATAAGGCTCCCCTGATCTATGATCTGGTTCAGGAGGAGGCCGCGGACCTGGTAGGTGTCACCGAAACCTGGTTGGGCCCAGAGGGCGGTGTCCCTCTGGTTGAGATGTGCCCACCAGGTTTCCTTGTATTTCACCAGCCTAGGGCTCAGGGAAGGGGTGGTGGGGTGGCGGTGCTTATAAAGGAAGTCCTTTGTCCTAGGGAGGCCACTGTCCCTCAGACGGCTGGCTGTGAATCTCTATTTGTGAAGTGGGGGCAAGGGGTTCAGATGGGTCTTTTGATGGCGTACCTGGCTCCCTGCCACGTCTCATCGGCCCTGCCCGGACTCCTAGAGGTAATAGCCGGGCTGGCGGTTGAGACCCCCAGGCTTTTGGTCATGGGGGATTTCAACCTGCCATCGCTCGGTGAAACCTCGGGGTTGGTCCGGGAGTTCTTGGCTTCCATGACGGCCATGGACCTGACCCAGTTAGTTTCTGCTCCCACTCACATAGGAGGACACATGCTGGACCTGATTTTTGTCTCTGGGCAGTGGTTGAATGACTGTAATTGTGGGGATTTAGTCATTACACCCTTGTCATGGACAGATCATTCCCTCCTTAGGCTGGATTTCTGTTCCGCCACCCCCCACCGCAGGGAGGCGGAGCCACTTAGATGGTTCCGCCCCAGCCGCCTAATGGACCCGGAGCGGTTCCAGAGGGAGCTTGGGCCATTTCCTGAGTCTCTGGCTCTCAGCTCGCCTGGAGACCTGGTGGCCACCTGGGATGGGTTGGCCGCCGGGGCTCTAGAGCGAGTTGTGCCTCTGCGACCTCTGACCCGGCACAGATCCCATTTGGCTCCGTGGTATACGGAGGAGCTACGGGAGATGAAGTGCCAGAAAAGACGTTTAGAGGGCATTTGGAGGGCGAACCGTTCTGAGTCTGATCGAACACAGGTGAGATCTCATATTAAGACTTACCTTGTGGCGATAGGGGCGGCGAAATCTTCGTATTTCTCCACCCTTATTGCGTCGGCAGGAAATCGGCCTGCCGCCCTGTTTAGAGTGACCCGCTCTCTACTTGAACCGAGAGCGCGGGATGACCTCTTGCAGGGTAGAGCGGAGGAGTTTTCTCGATTCCTGCATGACAAAATCGCTCAGATTTGGGAGGGGCTTGACTCCAATTGGATGGTCCTGGGGGAGGTGTCCGGGGCAGGTCTTGTGGATGTTGTTTGGGGGGAGTTCGACCCTGTGACCGCCGAGGGTGTGGACAGGTTGCTGGGGGGTCTGAATGCCACCACCTGTTTATTGGACCCGTGCCCTTCCTGGCTGGTTTCGGCCGCCAGGGAGACGACACGAGGCTGGCTCCAGGGGATTATCAACGCTTCTTTGAGAGAGGGGTCGCTTCCTACCGCCCTGAAGACGGCGGTGGTGCGGCCTCTCCTCAAGAAGCCTTCCCTGGATCCAGCTGTTTTAAACAACTACCGTCCAGTCTCCAACCTTCCCTTTGTGGCGAAGGTTGTCGAGAGTGTGGTGGCACGTCAGCTCCCTCAGTACCTGGAGGAAACAACTTACCTCGAGCCGTTCCAATCGGGCTTCAGGCCCGGGGCATAGCACTGAGACGGCATTGGTCGCGTTGGTTGATGATCTCTGGAGGGCTCGTGACAGAGGGTTCTCCTCTGTCCTGGTCCTATTAGATCACTCGGCGGCTTTCGATACTATCGACCATAGTATCTTGTTGCGACGGTTGGGGGGGTTGGGAATTGGGGGAACCGTCTTTCGATGGTTCTCCTCCTTCCTCTCCGACCATTCGCAATTTGTGTTGGCGGGAGGGGAGAGGTCCACCTCTAGGCCCCTGGTTTGTGGGGTGCCTCAGGGGTCGGTCCTCTCCCCTCTCTTGTTCAACATTTATATGAAGCCGCTGGGCGAGATCATCCGTGGTCTTGGGGTGAAGTGTCATCTGTATGCAGATGACACTCAGTTGTACATCTCCACCCCGGACCACCCCAACGATGCTGTGGGGGCTATGTCTAGGTGCCTGGAGGCCGTGCGGGACTGGATGGGCGGGAACAGGCTTCGGCTCAACCCATCCAAGACCGAGTGGCTGTGGTTCCCGGCGCCCCGATATAGCCAGCTGATTCCTTCGCTGGCTATTGGGGGGGAAATTTTGCCCCCCACAGAGAGGGCTCGCAATCTGGGAGTCCTCCTGGATGTACGGCTGTCGCTTGAACATCATGTCGCGGCCGTCTCCAGGGGGGCATTTCATCAGATCCGTCGGATCTACCGGTTGCGGCCCTTTCTGGATCGGGACACCCTGCGCACGGTCACTCAGGCCCTTGTCACCTCTCGCCTGGACTATTGTAATGCCCTCTACATGGGGCTCCCTGCGGGGAGCATCCGGAGACTCCAACTGGTGCAAAATGCGGCCGCGCGGGTGATCATGGGGGCGTCGCGTAGCGCCCACGTGACGCCTCTCCTGCGCGAGCTGCATTGGTTGCCGGTGGCTCTCCGGGTTCGCTTCAAGGTTCTAGTTTTGACCTTTAGGGCGATCCATGGCATTGGGCCAGGTTACCTGCAGGACCGCATCCTACCAGTGATCTCCAGCAGGCCGGTGCGCTCACACAGGGAGGGCCTTCTCTGGGTCCCGTCGGCCACCATGTGTCGCCTGGCGGCCCCGAGGGATAGGGCCTTCTCTGTGGCGGCCCCTGCCCTCTGGAACACTCTGCCGCCGGAACTACGTACCGGCACGGACCTGAGGGCCTTCAGGCGCGCGCTGAAGACCTGGCTTTTTGAGCAGGCCGGCCTGGGCTGAGGTGGTTTTAACTTGTCTCCATTTGCTCTGTAATTTTAAATTGGGGTTTTAAGGGTGTGGGGTGGGTTTTTTCTTATTCAGCCAATATTTAATTTAATTTTCTTTTAACTTTTGTATTACTGTTGGGGTTTGGATTGGCTGTACACCGCCCTGAGTCCCTAGGGAGAAGGGCGGTATAGAAATTTTATAAATAAATAAATAAATAAACTCCCAGAATTCCTCAGCCAGCTGGCTGAGGAATTCTGGGAGTTGAAGTCCACACATCTTCAAAGCACCAAGGTTGAAAAACACTGCCCTAATCTACCTCTTTCTATTCTTCATTCCTTTCTCCCTTCCTTCCACCCTCACCTCCTATGTCTTCCTTCCTCCTTTCCTCCCTTCCTCTCACCCACCCACCCTACCCTACTCTTGTTTCTATTCCTTTCTTCCTTCATCCACCCTACTGTTCCTCTTTCTATTCCTTCCTTCCTTCCACATGGAACTTCTTGCTATCCATCCACAGCTTTGATTGTTAGATTACCCAGTTTCCTTTTAATCAGAGACAAACAACTGCCAGCAAGCAGTGATTATGACTGGCCCCCACCTCACCCCACTGCAATTGCAAGAGATTCACCATTTCCCATCTTTACATTTCTGACAGATTCTATGACTTCAGTAATATCCCAATAATAACTTCTGAGTTAATTGGTAGAATAGGAAGAGAAAACCAGACCAGCCTGGGTCAATAGTTAAATATATGTAAAAAGGGGAGGCTGTAATGATGGGGAAGTTTCTTAAACCACGGTTCATATCTATGGCTTGTAGATCTGTGACCCTGTGGATTGTCTAGGCCTGTATGAGTGGGGAGGGAGTTCTGGCTCCCGGAGCTAGAGGGTTGGGCTGAGAACTCTGATTTAATCAATTGTGTAATATTTTGTTTGCCTACCTATATAAATATAGTATTACACATATTTTTTTATGGACCAAGATGTCCTTCCTTAAGAATAGAATTGTTATTCTTGTGCCAGTTTATGCTTGGTGGTTAAAAGGCTACAGAAAAAAAATCAGAAGTGGAAAACAAATGAATAGAATAAGAATAGAATGGACTTTGTTGATCAAATAGTCCAACCATCTGCTGAAGCAGGAGATCCTATACCAGGGGCTTCAAACTCGTGATGACATGTAACGTGATGCACCCCAACTTTCCCCCACTTTGCTAAGCCAGGGGTGGGTGTGGCAAGCATGTGAAGCATCCGGCCCGTGGATCATGAGTTTGACACCCCTGCCCTATACCATTTCTGACAGACAGCTGTCAGTCTCTTTTTGAAAGCTCCCAGTGATGAAGCTCCCACAACTTTTGAAGGCAACTTCTGTTCAGATAACAGATAAGAGATAATCAGAGTTGGAAGGGACCTGATTACGATATCTAGTCCAACCCGCCACCCAAGCGGGAGACCCTACACCATTTCTGACAAATAGCAGTCCAATCTCTTCTTGAAAGTCTCAAGTGATGATGCTCCCACAATTTCCAAGGACAACTTCTGTTCCATTGGTTGATTGTTCTCACTGTCAGCAAGTTTCTCCTTATTTCCAGGTTGAATCTCTCCTTGTTCAGTTTCCATCCATTATTCCTTGTCTGGCCTTCAGATTCTTTGGAAAATAGCTTGACTCCCTCCTCTCTGTGGCAGCCCCTCAAATATTGGAAGACTGCTATCCTGTCTCCCCTGGTCCTGTAACCGTTCTCACATATTTTAGTCTCCAGTCCCCTAATCATCCTGGTTGCTCTTCACTGCACTTTTTCTAGAGTCTCAACATCTTTTTTTATAGTGTGGTGACCAATTTTTATTAAAAGTTATCAGCTTTAATGCAGCTATCCCACTTCTTCTGAATGTGGTTGCCCTAAACGGATGCTTTTCAAACCTGGTAATTTTAAATTAAAAAGAAAAAAGAAATCAAGGCAACCACAATATGAATGAAAGCATTTCAGATCCATTCCTGGAAAAAAAAGATAGGAGCTTTGATAGAAAAATCACTTGATAGTGAGATGAGTAGCATATAACTTTAATAAATAAACAACTGGAGCATTAACCTGAGCCCCATTGGCCTTGACAAAATCACCCTAAATCAATAGCAAAAGGCAGCTTTACTTGGAAAAGCTGATATCCTCCAATGGTACCTTTAATACAGTGATGGTATTTTACCAGTTCGGCCCAGTTCTGCAGAGGCGGTAGCAGCGATGAGCAGCGGAGACCGAATCGGTTCTCTCCCCCACTCTGCTGTTGGGCCCGTCCACCCTCCTAGGCTCCCATACTCCCTTTATCCTCTGAATTTGAAGCGCAGCTGCTTTGCGCGACACAGAATAATGCCACGCGGCAGCTGCTGAAGCGACCGGGATCGTGCAGACTTGCAGGAGTTGAGTTAGAATGCTTCTGCGCCTGCGCAAAGTGCGTGTTTGGCACATGCATGCACACAAAGTGTGTGCACGTGCGCAAAGCGCGCCCACCAAGCCACACCCACTGAATTGATGGTAAAAATATTTGAATCCCACGACTGCTTTAATACCATCAAAGAACAACATCTGTCTATCCCTGATGCCTGGAAACGATTCAATAGGTAGATAAAAATGCCAAATTAAGAGATCATTTCAATAACTCTGAGTGGAAATAGAAGATTAGAAAAAGAAGACATGAGATCTATTCAAGCCTGGATTAGAAGTTGAAACTTCATTTAGTCCAGGGGTAGGGAACCTTGGCTCTTTTATCACTTACGGACTTCAACTCCCAGAATTCCTGAGTGAGCCATAAAAGGTTCCCCATCCCTGGCCTACTGGTTTTTCAGTTGTGGGGGAAATCAATTTTTGACTTGAATGGGACTATTTAATATACAAATGTAGGACATATTCTTTATATGTATTATATGTATATTATTTATATTCATAAAGAATATGTCCTACATTTGTATATTAAACAGTCCCATTCAAGTCAAAAATTGATTTCCCCCACAACTGAAAAACCAGTAGGCCAGGGATGGGGAACCTTTTATGGCTCACTCAGGAATTCTGGGAGTTGAAGTCCGTAAGTGATAAAAGAGCCAAGGTTCCCTACCTCTGATTTAGCCAATTAATTGGTAACCAGAGTGATGAGGGGACTGGAGACTAAAACATATGAAGAATAGTTACAGGAATAGTTATGGCTAGTCTAGTGAAGAGAAGGACCAGGGGAGACATGATAGCAGTCTTCCAATATTTGAGGGGCTGCCACAGAAAGGAAGGGAGTCAAGCTATTTTCTAAAGCGCCTGTAGGCCAGACAAGGAATAATGGATTGAAACTGATCAAGCAGAGATTCAACCTGGAAATAAGGAGAAATTATCTGACAGTGAGAACAATCAACCAATGGAAGAGAAGTTGTCCTTGGAAGTTGTGGGAGCTTCATCACTGGAGGCTTTCAGGAACAGACTGGACTGCCATCTGACAGAAATGGTGTAGGGTCTCCTGCTAGGGCAGGGGTGGGGGGCTGGACTAGATGACCTATAAGGTCTCTTCCAACTCTGATTATCTGTTATCTGAATTACAACAGTGAGTCTCAAAATCAGCAAATTTAAGACTTATAGGCTTCAACTCCCAGAATTCCTCAAGTTGGAGAATTCTGGGACTGAAGTCCACCCATCTTAAACTTGCTGTGTTTGAGAAACACTGAACTAGAGATTCTCCGTGTTTACTGTAACTCATGCAGAGATATAATGGGCAGCCTCCTTTGGGGTTGATGTTCTTTAAGGTCATAGCAGCTTTCCATTTCTTTTCAAATGACAGGAACAAAAGAGTTGCTAAAATAGTTTGTGCCTCGTCTCTCTGGAAATAGAGCTCATGAATTCAAGCTGATTGATGTATCCTCCCCACCCCAATGGATTTGCTTTCAGTCTTGCTGTTCCCTTTGGTGGTTTGAGATGAGCTATTCTTCATTCTGCTCCATAAAAAGAAATGCATATAAATGACTGGTGGCCAGATAGAGAGACTGCTGTCCACAGACGAAAGGACCATTGTTGTCAAGAAAAACCCGTGTGTCCTTTCCAGAGGACAGGAAGAGAAAAAGCAGGATGAATCAGACCCTTATCAACTATAAACAACTGGTTTTTTGTAGTGCCTGATGGAGGCCTAATGCCAAAATTTTGGATTGCTACCGTTCAGCTATTTGACCATTCTGTCCAACCTATCACAAAAGAGGTGGAAAATCATCAGGTTTAATTTGGTTTGTCCAAAAATAGTCGGACCTAACTGCAACCAAGTCAGTTGGTTGAACTGGTACTACTTTGAACCCTGTTTTAAACCAAAAACTGCTCCAGGGAATCAGCCGGCATTCACTCAACATGCTAGCCACAATAGCAATAGCACTTAGACTTATTATACCGCTTCACAGTGCGTTTACAGCCCTCTCTAAGCGGTTTACAGAGTCAGCGTATTGCCCCCAACGACTTGGGTCCTCATTTTACCCACCTCAGAAGGATGGAAGGCTGAGTCAACCTTGAGTTGGTCAGGATCAAACTCCAGGTTGTGGGCAGAATTTGCCTGTAAATACTGCATTATAACCATTCCAGGTTTCCTATGTGGGTCAAACTCCTATACACGGTCTCTTTATGGTTATGAGGCCAAGACACCAACCTTCTCTCCCTTTCATGGTTGAACAAAGACACCTTGCAATCCAGTTTTAAGGGTTAGAAAATCTGTTTCCAAATCCATTGTTTGTCATCTTTGGAAGCCCATACTGAGACCAGATGCTCCCACACTGCGACATTTTGAGCCTGGGAAAATGGGAGGGGGGAATTTCTTGGAGTGTATGTAGTTAGACATAATAACATTCTTTTTCTAATTCAAGGTCATGTTAGTTTGCACGCAAGTGAGGGGAAGTCTCAAGTTGGGACGGATGGTGATTGCGGCATGTGATGCGATGATGGGTGCAGGGGTTGGATTTGTAGTTTTTACTTATTGCAAGGAATTCCAGAACTTTCAGATTCGGGATTCCCCAGTTGTGCCAGTTTGTTATCCAATAAAAAGAAGAATTTTTGAGAGAATGTCTGTCTCAGACATTATTGGTTGGAGTGGAAGTTTTCTGGAATGCTGACATTGTTATTCATATTTTATGTCTTATAACAATGGTGGCTAACCATTTTTGGCTTCTGTGCCAAAAATTGCGCACATGTTAGTGTGCGCATACTCACATGCCAGCACCCAGAATGCAATGCGCTCCTTATGCCCCCTGCGCATGCAGCACCCTGCCAGCACCCAGAATGCAATCTCCCTCCCCCGCTACCCTCTTGCCTGCACTGTGCCTCACAGCTGATTTTTTGGCTGGTTTGAGGCCTTTTTTGGCCTCCCAGAGATTTGGAAAAAACCCCTGCAAGGCTTTTCAGGATGAATTATAGGCCTGTTTTGTCACTTCCGATATTATAGGAAGTGACAAAACAGGCCTATTCTGTCTGAAAAGCCTTGCAGAGGCTTTTTCCAAGCCTCTGAGAGGCCAAAAAAGGCCTGAAACCAGCAGAAAAATCAGCTGTAAGGCGCGCGCATGCGCAGTGAGGTAAATTGCCTGCGGCTCGTGTGCCGGCACAAATGGCTCTGCGTGTCACTTGTGGCACGTGTGCCATAGGTTCGCCATCACGGTCTTAGAATCTTAATGCAGCAATTTCTTTCCTTCTTTCTCTTCGGTTGTTTTCTGACAGTTAACAATGGAATTGCTTGACCTCTGTATATCCCAGGTCAAATGCAAGCACAGCTGTCAGTTTTAAGACTTTTAAAGTACAGGTAGTCCTCGACTTAACAACAGTTCACTTAGTGACCATTTGAAGTTACAACGGCACTGAAAAAAAGCGACTGATGACCATTTTTCACACTTATGACCATTGCAGCATCCCCATGGTCATGTGATTGATATTCGGGTACTTGACAACTGACTCACATTTCTGACGGCTGCAGTGTCCTGGAGTCATGTGAATCCCTTTTGCGACATTCTGACAAGCAAAGTGAATGGGAAACCAGATTCACTTAACAGCCGTGTGACTAACTTAACAACTGCAGTGATTCACTCAACAACTGTGACAAGAAAAGTTGTAAAAGGGCAAAACTCACTTAACAAATTTCTCCCTTAGCAACCTAAATTTTGGGTTCAATTGTGGTCGTACATTGAGGACTACCTGTATGTAGATAGTATCCCAGAAATCTGATCCCTCTTTGCGTCATCTTATGAAAGTCTCCCATAAATAATGGGGTTGGGTTTTTTGCATCTGATTCAGAGGTGGTATTCAAGCAGTTCTGACAGGTTCTGGAGAACCAGTATTGGAAATTTAAATAATTTGGAGAACTGGCAAACACCACCTCTGACTGGCCCCACCCCTATTTCTTCTCTACCTCCCAAGTCCCAGCTGATTGGCTGTGTTTTCTTTTGTTGCCCTGCGCAGGAAAATGGAGCTGGAAAGCAGGTTAGTGGGGTGAGGAGGAAATGGGGATTTTACAATATTCCTCTAGAGTGGGGTTGAAATGGGGATTTTGCAGTATCCTTCCCCTGCCATGCGCACCAAGCCACACCCACCAAGCCATGCCACACCCACCAAGCCACGCCCAAAGAACTGGTAGTAAAATAATTTGAATACCACCACTGATCTGATTGAAAGACAAATCACGGGATGTGTAAGCAACCCTCTCTGCATTTATTCTTCATTGTATTCTACTTCAAATGTTAGATTTTTTTAAAAAAAATCTATCATCTGGACTATTGTTCCTCTTTCCATAATCTATCATTTCTAGTTATCAAATCCAAAAATCAACTTTTTTCAGCAAAGTGGAAGTTGCTGTAAGACAGGGGTGCCACACCACACTCACCAAGCCATGCCCACCACTGCAGCCTTTCTATTTTTGCACTTATAGTTGTCTGTCAACAATGAACTTATACAAAAAATAATCTTTCATGACCTTTTTCATAAATCCCTACAAAAATTAAAGTTTTAAATTCAAAAATTTTCTGGTTTTTTTTACAAGTCCACCAAGCTTAATAAAATGTCCCCTATATGTTTTCCATATTTCTAATATAAATTTGAAATGCTTTTATACATTCTAGATAATTTTTCCTGGAGCCATATACTGACAGTATATCATTTTATAAAAAAATTAGGTTATAACATAATAGAAATTGCAGTCCTTTAAAAAAAAATTCTGCTATATTCTTTTCACTTCTTTTTTAAAGCATTTTTATGCCTGTGTTTTTCTTTCACCGTATCTGATTTCTATCATCGTTATCTTTGTGTTATTTTTCTTTTTGTCACTATTTTAAAAGCAATAAAATTAAAAAAGAGAAGAAGGAAGATATGTTAGGGCCATTCTTCCTCTTATCATGGTGAAAAATTTCTAAGAACCAAGATTAAATGCTAAACTCTGGGCTGGGCTGCTGATTGACAGCCAGGTGTGGTAGGTTTGGCCATTTGCAGAGTATCCGATAGGTAAGTTGCTTTAAGAAAGGTAACCAAAAATAACAAAAGGTGAAATGACAACAATTCCTCAAGCCGCAAGGTTTATTTTATCATTTTTTAAAAATGCAGCAATACCCCATGTTTGAATAAACCTCTACAAGGAGAGTGGTTAACAGGATCTTGCATATTTACCTGTGTTACCAAATTTTTACAGCCACTCAATTCACAGATGTGAATCTGGGTGTTGTAGGATAGAAACAAAACGATTAAAAGCAACCAGTGGTGGGTTTCATTATTATTTTTTTACTACCAGTTCTGTGGGCGTGGCTTGGTGGGCGTGGCAGGGGAAGGATACTGCAAAATCCCCATTCCCTTCCCATCCCACTAACCTGCTTTCCAGGTCCGTTCTCCTGTGCAGGGCAACCAAAGAAGAGCCAACCGATCAGCTGGGACTGGGGTGGCAGAGAATAGATGGGGTCGGGGCCAGTCACAGGTGGTATCTGCCGGTTCTCTGAACTACTCAAAATTTCTGCTACCGGTTCTCCAGAACTGGTCAGAACCTGCTGAATACCACGTCTGAAAGCAACCCATACAAAACAAAAGTATCAGTGAAACTATGGGAGATAGAAATAAATGATGCCTTTCCAACTCATTTTTCATCGGTGTGGTACTGTTGTTTGAACGGTGCTTTGTCTGGGAAAATCTAGTTTTATATTTTTGCCATTTTCATGAACTGACCTTGAATAACAGAGCTGTGCTGGCTGGAGGATTCTGGGTGTTGATGTCCATATATGTTAAAGTTGAAAACACTGCTCTAATCAAGTATGTCATCCCTGTCCCTAAGGCCTATACCTAGATATTCATCTTTTTCACTTCTCAATGGAATAGGACAACTCATTGTGGGACAACTTGCTATGGCACAATTCAACAATTCAATTTAATGATTTAAAATAGTTAAAACATTGCTTTAATTTTTGTTATTCATATTTCATTTTGTCCCTTCTTTAGCATTCTTTCTTTAATGATTCTAGTCTACTATTACTTTGATATTAGTGTTGAGTTGGCCACACCCAGCCAATAACATGACCACCAAGCTATGTCCACCCAGTCACATGACCACCAAGCCACGCCCACCACCTAAGCTACGCCCACAGAACTGGTTGTTGCATCATATTCAGGGGGTGATTCAAATTTTTTAACAACCGGTTCTGTGGGCTTGTCTTAGTTGGTGGCGTAGCTTGGTGGTCATATGACTGGGTGGACGTGGCTTGGTAGTCATGCTATTGGCTGGGTGTGGCCAACTCAATATCACTCACATCGAGGCACGCATTTCCTCGCCTGGCCTCTCATGACTGTGGGGACGCTACAACAGTCGTAAGTGTGAAAAATGGTCATAAGTCACTTTTTTCAGTGCCATTGTAACTTTGAATGGTCCCTCCACACAAGCAAAGTACCAGCAAAGGAGGGGAAAAAAACTCCAGAGAAGTTCCTGAGACAGGAAGTCTAGTCCTGCTAAGAATGTAATAAGGGTTAATGGAGAGGCAGTTTCTGTAAGCAACACCAGAATGTTTCCTTCCTGCCTTCCTTACAGGATTAGTCCAGTAATTTCTCCTAACAACTGGTTCTCCGAATTGCTTAGAATGTTAACAACCGATTCTACCGAATAGAACTGGTAAAATCTCACCCCTTCCCCTGCCCAATTAGGAAACCCTACATCATTTCTGACAGATGGGGGTCCGATCTCTTCTTGAAAGTCTCATAAAGAGGAATTACAGCATGGTTTTGAAGTCCTGATATCCAAGTTTTTCCCCCACCCCATGGTCCTAAGACTATATTTTGTGCACTCTGCAACCAGCCTGCATTTATGGCTATTTGTAGAATCCGGTGGTTAGGCAACTACAATTTATGATACTTATGCTGGAAACTTACTTCTGGTTTCTGGTAAAAACTGTCCCATAGCAAACAATGAATTTGCTTAATGACCATGATGTTTGCTTAACAACTTCTCCAAAAAAAGGTAGTAAAGTTGGGTGCAGTTATATTGTGACTGGGGTGGGTTTCTACCGATTCTGTCCACCTCTGTAGAACCGGTAGCTCTGAAGAGCAGCAGACACAGAACCGGTTCTATGTCTGCTGATGTTTTTGCCCACCTGCCCACCCGGGCTCTTACATGATCTTTATTTCCTGATTTTTCAACTTCAGCTGCCATGAGAGGCACAGCTGCAGTTTAAAAAGCAGGAAAACAGGGCTGTTTCAAAGGCTGCTTCTCTGCACGCAGCATGCTGATGATGATTTACAGGCGCACGACGGCAGCGTGCAGGGAAGCACATCGTAAAGCACTGAACCTCATAAATCACCGAACCGATAGTTAACCCTGTCGGATCCACCCCTGATTGAGACCCATTTTAAGACTGTCATGACTTATGATGAAATTGTAGACTCTATGGAGGTCATAAGTCAAGGACACCCTATACAGCTAGTCCTCAACTTACAGCAGTTCATTTAGTGACCTTTTGAGGTTACGATAGTACTGAAAAAAGTAATGTATGACCATTTTTCACACTTATGACCTTTGCAGCATCCCCATGCTCATGTGAGTTACA
The DNA here is from genome assembly GCA_023653725.1 of Bungarus multicinctus. Classification (NCBI taxonomy): domain Eukaryota; kingdom Metazoa; phylum Chordata; class Lepidosauria; order Squamata; family Elapidae; genus Bungarus; species Bungarus multicinctus. The sequence continues at coordinate 158,366,108 of CM042838.1, read as the reverse complement.
TTCAGAGGCTTGGTAACTGACTCCCATTTATGATGGTTGCAGTGTCCGGGGGGGGGCACGTGATCCCCTTTTGTGACCTTCTGATAAGCAAAGTCAATGGGGAAGTCAGACTCACTTAACAACCATGTTATTAATATAATCTATCTAAACATAAATTCTGGTGTCAATTGTGGTCATAAGTTGAGGACTACCTGTACAGGCATTTTTTGACTTATGATCATAACAGAGCCCATAATTTCTGTTGCTAGAAAGACAGTTGTTCGTGGGTACTGTCCCATTTTATGACCTTTCTTGCCATAGTTATTAAGTGAATCACTGCAGTTGTTCAGTTAGTAACATAGTTGTTAAGTGACTCTGGCTTCTCCATTGACTTTGCTTGTCAGAAGGTTGCACATAACCCTGGGACACTGCAGCTGTCATAAATGTGAGTCAGTTGCCGAGCATCCAAATTTTGATCATGGGACCATGGGGATGGTCATAAGTGTGAAAAATAGCCATAAGTCCCCTTTTTCCAGTGCCATAACTTTAAACTGTGGCTAAACGAAGTGACAAACACATGATTTGTGTGTACAACCAATATCAGTCATTATTTACCGCTTCAGAAAGAGAGAGAGGGTGTGTTCACAATTGTCACGGTCCATTGATTCAAATGATGCTCCATCAATATTGTTATTTGAAAGCAAACAAGATTCTTTCTTTCTTTCCTTTTTTAAAAAAAGCCCTGCCTAAGTAAAGAACAAATAGACATACCATGTCAATGGCAGAAGGCCAGCGCCTATGAAATCCTCAGCTTGGTTTAAATACCTTGTGAATTTGACCAGAGGTCACCAACCTTTTGAACCTCAGGGACCACCAAACTCATAATTTTAAATCCCGCGGACCACTAGTATGAATTTTGATTGATGATGGCTTGCTGATATTGGTGGGAAACTGGCCCTTTGGTCATCCTGGAACAGCTCCTCCTCCACCTGGTGCACTAGCCTGCCATGGACTGGAGGAGCTGCTCCGGGATGACCAAAGGGCCAGTCCTGTGACTACTGCAGCTCTGGAATATGGGACCGACTTTTCCACCCATGGCAGCAAGCCACCCCGGGGCAGATTTCCCTCCCCCGCCAGTTGATCTTACCTTCCAGTTCCAGCTTGCGTGGCTCTACTCAAGCTAAGGTTTGCACTCAGCCAAAGGGTGGGGGCCCGCGGGTGGGTGGGCCATGTGGGCAGGACAGCCTTGTGTTCCCACGCAGCCTGGATTAATTGCTTTAGGGGGAGTGTTTTGGGGGGGACATTTCTGTGCAGACCACCAAAATTTTCTCATGGACCACCAGTGGTCCCCGGCCCATCGGTTGGCAACCACTGAATTAGACCTTTTGCAACAGCAGTCAACAAAAGGCAGTGAGAAGAAAGATGGAAAACAATTGGTTCCAGCAATATTTGATTTTGCCAGTCCTGGTTTGTTTTCATAGCCTGCTAGGCAGCCTTGATTGTAAAAAGCCCCTCCGTGAATTTAGAACAACTGTCAATATCTTCCTCTTCAATTGAGGGGGGGGGGCAGCCTGTCAACCCTGAAGCTGGCCTGGTGAGACCCTTCAGTGTCGGTTTTCACCAGATACATGCCAATATGATATTTCCAATAAAGCTATTCTTTGAGAAATTTATCTGCCTCGGAGTTTTTGCTTGCAATGGATTTATTACTTGGAACCCTGACAGCCACATTGCAGGTAGTCTTTGACTTATGACCAGTCATTTAGCGACTGTTCAAAGTAATGATGGACCCCTCCCAATTGCATAATGTGGGTTTGCTTAATGATCACAGTGTTCACTTATCAACAGTGTTTGCATAACAACTGTGGTGTTTGCTTAATGACCATTACAAAAAATGGTCATAAAATCGGGCACAGTGACATAGTAACCTTAACAACTACAACAAATTACAACTCTAGATCTGAGGACTCCTTGTAAGTTAAGGACTACCTGTATTTTTAACCTCTGAAGGGTAGGAAATGGGCATCTCCTTCCGGTTAATGCTGTTCATTCAGGTTTGTCAAGTAACTAGGAGTTTGAGGATGAGGGTGGGTGTTACTTCAAATTGTGCTAGTTTTCTATGAGAGTAGACTTCATAAATAATAATATATTTATTTAAGGATTGATTTTCTTACCTAAAAGGGATACAGGTTACTTTAACTTGATGTTTTCCGGTGTGCTGGCACCCTGTTCACAAAGGTTCTCCCCAGCATGACTAACATGTTGGAGATCATTGGGTTGGAGACATATGTTAGTGGTTTTTTTTTAATTGAAAACTTTAAGGTATGTGGACTTCGATGGCCAGAATTCCCCAGCCAGCTTCTGGCATTGAACTCCATATATCTAACCATTGCCAAGTTTAAAATCACTAATACAGTACGTACTATTGTTCATGCTGCTCCGGGATTACAAAATACAGAATAACAGAATTGGAAGGGATCTTGGAGGTCATCTAGTCCAACCCCCTGCTTTAGGCAGGATTAGACTTTTTTTAAAAAAAACTTCCAGTGTTGGAGCATTCACAACTTCTGAAGGCAAGTCGTTCCACTACTTAATTGTTCTAACTGTCAGGGAATTTCTCCTTAGTTCTAGGTTGCTATTCTCCTTGATTAGTTTCCATCCATTGCTTCTTATCTTGCCTTTACATGCTTTAGAGTAGGGTCTCCAACCTTAGCAACTTTAAGCCTGGAGGACTTCAACTCCCAGAAATCAGGGGTCTTCAAACTTGACAGCTTTAAGACTTGTCAGCTCCAGAATTTCTCCTCCAGTCATGTTTGTTTATTTATTTATTTATTTATTTATTTATTTATTTATTTATTTATTCCATTTATATACCGTCCTTCTCCCGAGGGACTCAGGGCGGTGAACAGCTCATCTAAAAACCCCACAAAGAATACAAAAGTTAAAAAATATTAAATTTCAATCGGCTGCTTGATAAAACTAACAAAACCCCACCCCCACCCCTTAAAACCCAATTTTGAATTAATAAAATGGAGACCAAATTAAAACCATCTCAGCCAAGGCCGGCCTGCTCAAAGAGCCAGGTCTTCAACGCGCGCCTGAAGGCCCTCAGGTCCGTGCCGGTACGGAGCTCTGGTGGCAGAGTATTCAGAGTATTCCGGTGGCAGAGGGAATACTATTTATATTTATTTAATATGTTAGCTCAGGAATTCTGGGAATTGAAATCCTCCAGGCTTAAAGTTGCCAAGGTTGGAGACCCCTGGCTTTAGAGCAAGGGTCTTCAAACTTGGCAAGTTTAAGACTTGTGGACTTCAACTCCCAGAATTCCTGAGCTAACATGACTGGAGGAGAAATTCTGGGAGTTGACAAGTCTTAAAGCTGTCAAGTTTGAAGACCCCTGCTTTAGAGAATAGGTTGATCCTTTCTTCCTTAGATATTGGAACCCTGCTATCATGTCACTCCGTAGTCCTTCTCTTCACTAGACATTCCCAATTCCTGCAACCGTTCATCAAACGGCCTCCAGTCCCCTAATCCTCTTGGTTGCTCTTCTCTGCACCCCTTTCTAGAGTCTCTCAATATCTTTTTTTGTATTGTGGTGCCCAAAGCTGGATGCAATATTCTAAGTGTGATCTGGGAAGGAAAAGAATATGAAGTATGAAGAGGAAGGAGAAGAGTTACACATATCCATAGGGAAAAAGTTTTCCATGGCGGCTAAGCCCACAGAAGATATACCTGAACCATGCTTCAACTTTTGCTTTTCAGCAAGATTAAATGTATTATTTCCAAACGTATTTGTGTTCCTATTGAATTAAACTAGTTTTAAGCAAACAAAGCCTGAATTGTTTTCATTTGCTTCACATTACCTTTATGTGTCTTCATTTTGCTAAGCTAGGATTCTGGCTTGCCTAAGAGGAAATGGCTACAGGCCACTTGCTGAGTGAAAGGTTATAAAAGGTTGAAACTTGGAAACAGAGGATTGAATTTTTCAGTGAGGATCCGAAGTAGGGAAGGTGAAAATAATAATTAATGTTCAAAATGCTTCAGGCAATATTGCTACCTGAAGGGATTATGACTTGTTTATTGTTCGCCTGTTCTATTTATATAGCCATCCCTACTTGCTTTGGTTTGCATATTGAAGATAAAATACTTTAAAAATAAGGTTTGTGTGAATTTTATCTCTGTTTGCTGAGAGTATTTAAAACTAGGCTCAGTCAAGTTACATTGCAAATTCCTTTAAAAGCACATACAAGTCTTCTGTTCATGCTCCTAGGGCATTTCCCTGGGATGTGTTGCTTTTGTTGCAACATTAATTAATTATGATGCATGCAAAAAAGAGCAGGATTTAACTGCATGGTTTTGGCTGCCATCTTGAGAGAGAGAAAGAGAGAGAGGGAAGCAGTTTATGAAATGTAAGCTGTAATTTAATTCCCTTGGAGATTTCTCTCCTTTCAGCATTCTATAACAGAATGTTAGATTATCTGCAATTATTGCTAATCCCAGACAATCTAACCTTCCCTTCTTGTATTGCTGAAACCATCCAGAGCTGGCACAGTTCACAGAGATCTTGCAGGGATTTTTTTAAAGTAGATTTTTTTAATGCAATGTTTTTCAAACTTGGCAACTTTTAACATGCATGGGACTTCAACTCCCAGAGTTTCCTAGCCAGTAATGACTAAAATACAGAATTATGAAAATATTTTCCTGATCAATTTATACATATCTTAATGAAGGTGGATTTACTCTGAGTGTCTCACACTTCCCTGCTCCTCTTGACTAAGTTGTATCTTTTGTAATAATCCTGTTTCTTATGCACCCTCCATTCTAGTTTCCTGAGTTTGCCTAAGTCACAGGCCTTTGATGGCTATTGGGGAAGGGCTACAGGCAGCCTTTGATTCTTAAATTACGCCCCCCCCCCCCATCTACTAATTTGTTTACTGTGGGTCATATATGAGGGAGGCTCAGTGGCTAAAAAGACGCTGGAGAATGTTGGTGCTCTGACGGTTCGAATCCTAGCACCTCGTGACGGAGTGAGCTCCCTTCACTTGTCTCAGCTCCTGCCAACCTAGCAGTTTGAAACCATGTCAATGCAAGTAGATAAATAGGTACCACTTTGGCAGGAAGATAATAGCATTCTGTGTTTCACCCTACTCTTTGCCTTGCTGTGTGATATCATGCTGGCCACATGAGTGCAGAAACATATTTGGAAGGCACTGGCTCAATGGCTTAAACACAGATGACCACTGCCCCCTAAAGTCAGCTACGCTTAGCAAAGTGAAACCCACAGGGTTATCTATGATCCTGTACAGCTCTGGATTCTTCTTGAATCATACCTCTTCAGTGATCCTGCTTTCTGCTACAACAGCATTTATTTCTCTCGCTCAATCCTCCACTTACAAAGCTAACAGAGAGAGTTCCCCATCCGTTTATTATACACAAAATCCTCATCCTAGGGCCATAACTGGGATCAGAATTTCCATTTCTAAGCAGGGCATTTGTTAAGTGAGTTGTGTCAGATTTTGCAATTTTTCTTTCCCCCCCACGGTTGTTAAGATAATCACTGCAGTGGTTAAGTGAATCATGTGGTTGTTAAGCAAATCTGGCTTCCCCCATTGACTTTGCTTGTTGAAAGTTGGTTGGGAAGATCACAAATGATTATCACATGATCCTGGGACACAGCAATTGTCATAAATACGTGCTGGTTGCCATGCACACAACTTTTGATCATGTGACCATGGAGATCATGTGACTGCAGTTGTAAATGTGAGGACGAATCATAAATCTTTTTTTTATTTTTTTGGCGCTGTTGTAACTTTGAACAGTTGGTAAAAGAATGGTTGTAAGTCAAGGACTACCTGTATACTGAATAATGATAAGAACTAATTCTCTAACCCTACAACTTCTGATCCTATCCTCTTTTGCATCTGCCCTGCTTAATCCATGATTGGAAGTCCACAAGTTTCATATAAACAGATGCAGACTCCTGAAATGAAAAGTTTCGTAGTTCCATTTTAAAATGAAGCTTCCATGTACAGAAGCAGTATACTTGGGAGTTCCACATCTTGCCTTCGGAAGTTATGGGAGTTTCATCATTTGAGACTTTCAAAAAGGGACTGAAATGGACTGCCATTTGTCAGAAAGGGTGTAGGGTCTCCTGCTTGGGCAGGGGGTTAGACTAGATGACCTACAAGGTCCCTTCCAACTCTCTTAATCTGTAATCTTATAGACTAGTAGTAATATGCACATTGCTGTTAAAACTCCCCCTTGGAGGCTTTCCAGATTAACATGGCTGACCATGCTGAAAACTAATAAGTCAATCTTCGGTTTGTCCATTACTAGCATCCATCTGGCTAACATCCTGTTAGTGTGTGAGAGAGTTTGGAAACTGAAACATGGAAACTGAAACAGTATTTGCTGTGTGAGCAAGGAGACAGCAAGGAGCCTGGGCGTGGCTTAGCTCAACTGTTCTGTACTAAAGCTGGCCCTGCTGCTGTGAAACTAAAACCGAAACTCCTCTCCTCTGCTTGTGTTTTGCATTTGGAACAGATTTCTTTTCAGGTGGGGAGGGGGAGTAGAACTCCTTAGCATCAGAGCATGTTCATAATAATATAGGAAATACTAATGTTCTGTTGGTCATTTCAAAAAATCCTTTCTTAGTGAGCACCTATAAGCCAGGAGGAACATATGTGTCAAATTTCAGGTTTGTAGGCTTTACGGTTCTGGAGATTTTGTCATGATGCGTGAGTGGTATTTCACTTTTATATCAGTTTGATGTCCTCCAGACATGTTGGGCTTCATGTTGCAGCTGGACTTCAGCTCATTCAGGGGCGGTATCAGGTTGGGAAATCTTAGCTTGTAATGACATTTACAGTGGGATGTAGCTGAAGGGCGAAGTGTCAGAAAGCCAAATGAGAAATCCCTCAAGTCCACGAGGGGTGGGAATCAGCAGTGTACACCAACAATGCTGCCCTACCAGATATTCCAGGCACTTGCACAGCCTGGATGGAGATGCTTGACCTTCAGTGTCACAGTTACTAACACACCCAAGAAACACACAGCACAACGTCATAGCTTTGGGTCGTTCCCTTATACTGCACCATGAGTTCTGTTTGTTCTTAAAAGACTCTGCTGGGAGAAATGCTCAACATTTCTCAGCTGACAGCTAGAAAGACCCCCTCAAATATTATGATATCTCCCAGGAGATATCAAGCACACTTGGTCAACTCAACTTTCTCCAGCCTGGGCCTCCCTAGGATTTCTTTTCAACTTCTACAAGCAGCTAAAACAGACACCCTTGTTCTTTCTCCATCCCAATTTCTCTCAGTGTCACTTTTGGAGGGGATAACATTATGCTCAAATCTACCCTTGCCTTGTTGTTAATTTTGCAATTGCAAGTGAACTAACCGTAGCTGGAAACAATGCATTGAACTTAGGAGGCCTTTTAAAAATGTATTTATTAAATGTGTTTAAAAAAATGTTTTTAAATCCCACCTTTATTACAGGTAGTCCTTGACTTACAATTGAATCCAAAATTTCTGTTGCTAGGTGAGATATTGAAGTGAGGTTTGCCCCGCTTTATGACCTTTCTTGCCACAGTTGTTAAGTGAATCACTGCAGTTGTTAAGTTAGTAACATGGTTTGTTAAGCGAATCTGGTTTTCCCCATTGACTTTGCTTGTCAGAAGGTCGCAAAAGGGGTTCGACTCCACTGCAACCGTCATAAATATGAGTCAGTTGCCAAGCGTCTGAGTTTTGATCAGGTGACTCTGGGGATGCTGCAATGATTGTGTGAGAAACGGTCCCAAGTCGTGTTTTTTCAGTGCTGTTTATTAACTTTGAACAGTCACTAAATGAACTGTTGAAAATTGAGGACTACCTGTTTATAAGCAACCCAAGGCAGTGAACATATCTAATGCTCCTCCTTCCTACTGTTTTCTCCACAACTATCCTGTCAGGTGGATTGAGCGTACAGAGAATGACTGGTCCAAAGTCACCCAATCAGCTTTCATCCCTAAAGTGGGACTAGAACTCCCAGTCTCCTAGTTGCTAAGCCAGCATCCTGCTCACTATACCAAACTGGCATTCTCTGGCATTCTTGTCTCCAAATTTGAACGTTTCTGCTGGTGGAATTTTCTTTTAAAAAAATAAAAAACAAAAAACCCTCTATTAGTCTTTTTGTATATTTTAAAAATAAAACAAAAATAAATATCATGATGTTAACAGTTTTGTGACATCCATCTCGTCCATTTCTATCTTTTGGGCATATTTACAAATATATACAATTTTGTGCGAATATATACATTTAATCTAGGAATTTCCTGATCCTCCATGACTGGGTTTTCAAGCAAAACTAAAGAGCTAATTGTTTGGAATAGTAGAAAGATTATTGCCCTAGGCGAGGGGTGTCAAACTCAAGGCTTGCAGCCTGCTTAGATCTGGTAAAGATGGAACTAGGGAGGGCCGTGCATGGTCCCTGCAGGCTGTGTTTTTGCTGGCAGAGGGTTGCAGGAGGCCATTGCACAGTGGTGGGATTCAAATTGTTCTACTACTGGTTCTGTGGGCGTGGCTTGGTGAGTATGGCAGGGGAAGGATGCTGTAAAATCTCCAGTCAGAGGTGGGATTTGCCGGTTCTCTAAACTACTCAAAATTTCCGCTACTGGTTCTCCAGAACTGGTCAGAACCTGCTGAATACCCACCTCTGCCATCGCAGCAGAAAACAGAGCTTGCAAGGGCCACAGTGCAGCCCTCCTGGCCTTCATTTTTGCTGGCAGAGGGTTGTAGGAGGCCATTCAAGCCGGAAACGTGCATGTGTGCAGCCCTCACAGCAGAGGTGGCATTCAGCCAGTTCTGACAGATTCTGGAGAAGCCGGTAGCAGAAATTTTGAGTAGTTCGGAGAACCGGCCAATACCACCTCTGACTAGGCCTGCCCCCATCTATTTTCTGCCTCCCGAATCCCAGTTGATCAGCTGGGTCTTCTTTTGTTGCCCTGGACAGGAAAACAGAGCTGGAAAGCAGGTTAGTGGGGTGGGGAGGGAATGGGGATTTTGCAGTATATCCTTCCCCTGCCATGCCCACCAAGCCACGGTACACCCATCAAGCCACGCCCACAGAACCCATAGTAAAAAAATTTGAATACCACCCACTGCCTCATGGGCTCTGTTTTCACTGGCAGAGGGTTGCAGGAGGCCATCGCAGCTGGAAACGGAGCTCCATTTTCATTGGCAGGAGGTTGCCGGAGGCCGTCGCAACAGAGCTTGGGAGTCCGTTTTCGCTGGCATTGCTCTCGGGACACTACAGGCACCCCCGGCATGAGTGACATTGACCTGGCCACGCCCACCCCGATCCCCCCGAGGTCAAACACAACCCTGATGTGGCCTTCAATGAAATCGAGTTTGATATCCCCTGCCCTAGACAGTGGGTTGTAGTATAACAGAGGTCTCCAAACTTGGCCACTTTAAGACTTGTGGACTTCAACTCCCAGAATTCCGAAGCTAACACAACTGGAGGAGGAATTCTGGGAGTTGAAGTCCACAAGTCTTAAAGTGGCCAAGTTTGGGGACCCCTGCCATAGACGCTGACTTTTGTGCAAGATGTATGATTGCCCAACCTAGCTGTCACTGCTGGGCTCTTCTCATGGTCAGACCCTGCTTAGGTTGTTAGCACAGCTGGGTGGAGAATTTTGGGAGTTGAAGTCCACAAGTCTTAAAGTGGCCAAGTTGGGGACCCTTGTAGTAGAAGATATCCAAAGTCTCTTCCCACCAATGATTCTATGGAGTGTTCTAAATAAAGTTTTCCCCCTATGTGTTCTAAATATAGTTTTCCCCCTATAAAACACAGGCTTTTTCCTCCTCTATCAATCTTATGAATCGCTGTTCTTTGATTGGCAGTTGTAAAAGAACCCATTTCAAGACCACACCCCGCCTTGACTATTTAGCAGCAAGTCTGTTCAGGAACGTGACCAAGAAGAACAAGGTGCTTTTTAATCCCCCGGGAAGGCCATTGTTCTGCCTGGCCATTCTTCCAGGGTCTCTGCACCATCACCATATCACTGCATACATACAGCCCTTTCAGTCTTCCAATTACTTTCAAAACAATATCAGTTTGCTAATCCAGAGAAGATCTCGCCATCTGATTCCATTGAGGGGTGGGAGCCGCGTTTATCTGATAAGCAAGAAATAAACAAAGGCGGGGGAGGAATTAATATTTTGGTGCTGGTAAAAGTTTTGGTGTCAAAAAGTCTTGGCATGAGGATATGCAAGTCTCCAATTTGGCACCCTGTTCTTATATACTGTATATTTTTGACAAATGTATCTTTTCTTTTATGTACACTGAGAGTATTTGCACCAAGACAAATTCCTTGTGTTTCCAATCGCACTTGGCCAATAAAGAATTCTATTCCTATTCTATTCTATTCTATTCTACAGGTGAAACTCGAAAAATTAGAATACCGTGCAAAAGTTCATTTATTTCAGTAATGCAACTTAAAAGGTGAAACTAATATATGAGATAGACTCATTACATGCAAAGCAAGATAGTTCAAGCCGTGATTTGTCATAATTGAGATTATTATGGCTTACAGCTCATGAAAACCCCAAATCCACAATCTCAGAAAATTAGAATATTGTGAAAAGGTTCAATATTCTAGGCTCAAAGTGTCCCACTCTAATCAGCTAATTAAGCCATAACACCTGCAAAGGGTTCCTGAGCCTTTAAATGGTCTCTCAGTCTGGTTCAGTAGGAATCACAATCATGGGAAAGACTGCTGACCTGCCAGTTGTGCAGAAAACCATCATTGACATCCTCCATAAGGAGGGAAAGCCTCAAAAGATAATTGCAAAGGAAGTTGGATTTTCCCAAAGTGCTGTATCAAAGCACATTAGTAGAAAGTTATGTGGAAGGGGAAAGTGTGGAAGAAAAAGATGCACAAGCATCAGGGATGACCGCAGCCTGGAGAGGATTGTCAGGAAAAGGCCATTCAAAAGTGTTGAGGACTTTCACAAGGAGTGGATTGAGGCTGGAGTCAGTGCATCAAGAGCCACCACACACAGACGGATCCTGGACACGGGCTTCAAATGTCGTATTCCTCTTGTCAAGCAGCTCCTGAACAACAAACAACGTCAGAAGCGTCTTACCTGGGCTAAAGAAAAACAGAACTGGTCTGTTGCTCCGTGGTCCAAAGTCCTCTTTTATGATGAGACCAACTTTTGCATCTCATTTGGAAACCAAGGACCCAGAGTCTGGAGGAAGAATGGAGAGGCACACACTGCAAGATGCTTGAAGTCCAGTGTGAAGTTTCCACAGTCTGTGTTGATTTGGGGAGCCATGTCATCTGCTGGTGTTGGTCCACTGTGCTTCATTAAGTCCAGGGTCAATGCGTCCGTCTACCAGGAGATTTTGGAGCACTTCATGCTTCCTTCCGCAGATGAGCTTTATGGGGATGCTGACTTCATTTTCCAGCAGGACTTGGCACCTGCCCACACTGCCAAAAGCACCAAAACCTGGTTCAATGACCGTGGGATTACTGTGCTTGATTGGCCAGTAAAGTCGCCTGACCTGAACCCCATAGAGAATCTATGAGGCATTGTCAAGAGAGATATGAGACTGAACAATGCAGAAGAGCTGAAGGCTGCTATTGAAGCATCCTGGTCTTCCGTAACACCTCAGCAGTGCCACAGGCTGATAGCTTCCATGCCATGCCACATTGAGGCAGTAATTGCTGCAAAAGGGACCCAAACCATATGCATGCTTATACTTTTCAGAGGTCCAATATTGTTCTATATACAATCCTTGTTTTATTGATTGCATGTAATATTCTAATTTTCTGAGATTGTGGATTTGGGGTTTTCATGAGCTGTAAGCCATAATCATCACAATTATGACAAATCACGGCTTGAACTATCTTGCGGCTAGTTCAGTTATGAGGCTATCTCATATATTAGTTTCACCTTTTAAGTTGCATTACCGAAATAAATGAACTTTTGCACGATATTCTAATTTTTCGAGTTTCTATTCTATTCTATTCTATTCTATTCTATTCTATTCTATTCTATTCTATTCTATTCTAATTCCTCTATTCCTAGTCCTATTCTATTCTAATTCCTCTATTCCTATTCTATTCTTATTCCTTATTCTATTCTATTCTATTTAGCAAGACATTAGATCCCACTAGGAAGTTCAGAAGCAGAATATAAAGGCTCTAGCGTCTTCTAACACATGTTGTTGCTGATATTAACAGATGTGGACAATTCGTATCTTGGCTTCCCTCCAATAGTTCAATATAGAAGTCCTGAACTTACGACCACAATTGAGCTCCCAAATTTCTGTTGATAAGTGAGACATTTGTGAAGTCAGCTTTTGCCCCATTTTACCATCTTCCATAGAATAGAATGGAATAGAATAGAATAGAATAGAATAGAATAGAATACTTTATTGGCCAAGTGTGATTGGACACACAAGGAAATTTCTTGGTGTAAATACTCTCAGTATACATAAAGAAGGAACATTCGTTAAGAATCAAGAATCAGAACATACAACATTTAATCATAGTCATAGGGTACAATCAACATAAAATCATATTAGGAAACAGTCAATATAAATCGTGAGGATACAAGCAACAAAGTTACAGTCACAAGTGGGAGGGGATGGGTGATAAGGAGTGATGAGAAGATTAACAGTAATAGTAATGTACACTTTGTAAATAGTTGAACAGTGTTGAGGGAATTATTTGTTTAGCAGAGTGATGGCTTTTGGGAAAAACCTGTTCTTGTGTCTAGTTGTTCTGGTGTGCAGGGCTCTATAGCATCGTTTTGAGGGTAGGAGTTGAAACAGTTTATGTCTGGGATGTGAGGGATCTGTAAATATTTTCACAGTCCTCTTTTTGACTCGTGCAGTATACAGGTCCTCGATTGAAGGCAGGTGGGTGGTAATTTTTTGTCTGCAGTCCTAATTATCCTCTGAAGTCTGTCCTGTTGGGTTGCAGAACCAAACCAGACACTTGCCACAGTTATTAAGTGAATCACTGCAGTTGTTCAGTTGGTCACACGGTTGTTAAGTGAATCTGGCTTGCCTTTGCTTGTCAGAAGGTCACAAGTTGATCACATGACCCCAGGATACCGCAACTGTCATAAATACGAGTCAATGGCCAAGTGTCTGAATTTTGATCCTATGACCATGGGGATGCTGCAACAGTCGTAAGTGTGAAAAATAGTCATAAGTCCCTTTTTTCAGTGCCGTTGTAACTTTGAATGGTCATCTAAGCGAACTGTTGTAAGTCGAGGACTATCTGTATCTATAATCTTTTCTGTAGCTCAGAATCACCTTGAACTGTCAGCTGGGTGGCAAATAAATCTGATGAACAAATCATTAATGAATAACCCAAAAATTGTTTCTCCTTCAATTTTGCCTTTGAACAGCTCTCTGTTCCAAATGAGCTGAGAAAAATTGATGTGGTTCAGTTCAGTAAACCAACCACTTCCCAACCGATGTAATGGACTAAAGAATGCAGACTTGTGGGTTTAATTGCCAGTAGCACATATATAATTTGATACCCTTTTGTCTTTGAAGGTAGGGCAACTTAGCTGTGGCCAATATTATCCACCTTCCATACACCATGATTCACTGAGGTGGAACTTAACCAGCTGAATTGTTTTGAAATCTTTTGCATCCATGCAACTATTTCATTTCTGGAGGGCAAATGGACTTGAAGAGAGATGCTTTGAATGGCCACCTATGGCTGTGGGTATTACAGTGTGTCTTTCAAATTGCAGGTAAACTAATTTGCACCCTCTTAATCATTATATCCAACTGGTAAGGGGTCTGTAAGGGAATGATTGAGAAGGTAGGGTTGAATTCCAGATAAATGAATTTGCGCCCTCTTAATAATTATGTCCAATTGGTAAGGGGTCTACAGGGGAATGATGGAAAAGATAGGGTTGAGTTACAGATAATGAATTTGTACCCTCTTAATAATTATGTCCAACTGGTAAAGGGACTACTATCCTCTTAATAATTGTATCCAAGTACAGGGGAATGATAAAGGAAGAAGGGTTGAATTCATATAATTTGGCTTCCAAGGAATCTGGTTATTTTTTTCCTGAAATTTCTGCAAGGACATTGAGGGATTAAATGTGCATATTTAGAATGGAGTGTTCCTGGATTAGCAGCAACACATTTGAAAATAATTTTGAGATTACAGCCAGAAAAAAAAAAAACCTAATTGTTTTGTGATTGTTTCGCTTGCTTTAACAAAACCAGAGTTTCCAAGTCATTAGAAATAAGAATTCAGTTTAGTTTATTCTGTACTCATTTAATCTCAATTGAAATACCATGTCTAGTTTTAGATGCAATGGTGAACAGCAAGGAAAACAAGCTTTGTGACCTAGTCCAGACACAAATTTGGATTTGAATAATGATTCCTTCCTTTTGAGCGGGGGGGGGGGGGGGGTGTCTTCTACCAAAGATTGCTGGCCATCAACGCTCTTTGTTCTTTTGCTGGGATTCTATAAAACAAAGACATACAATTTTTGCCAAAGGATATGTTTGTAGAATTTTTGAGTAGGTGCGTTATCTTCTGGAGCTGTGCTTTCCTTGAATCTCTCCTGGTTTAATTAATTGATTGTAGACATCCTTGGTTGCATATCATGTACTGTAAATATTTATTTATACCTCATCTTTTTTTAGCAGACCCTCTCAGAGATGGGCTCTGGGTGGTGTAAAATATCGACATCTAAATAAATGAGTAAATAAATAAATTTTATGCATTTAACCCAGTTTAGTTTATGTTGTTTTCTAAATAATCTGTTGCAGTGATGGTGTTTTGAGGCAATTTTGATTCCTGATAACTACATGGATAAGTCCGTGATGATCTTTTGGCAACCTAGTTGAAATCGCTTGTGGCTACGTTTTTTCTGGAGCTGAGAGTAATTATCCCAGTGTTATCCAGCTGGCTCTAGGACAAGGTCTTCAAACTTGACAGCTTTAAGACTTGTGGACTTCAACTCAGATAACAGATAATCAGAGTTGGAAGCGACCTTATAGGTCATCTAGTCCAGCCCGCCCACCCACCCACCCCCCGCCCTAGCAGGAGACCCTACATCATTTCTGTCAGATGGCAGTCCAGTCTCTTCCTGAAAGCCTCCAGTGATGAAACTCCCATAACTTCCGAGGACAACTTCTGTTCCATGGGTTGATTGTTCTCACTGTCAGGAAAATTCTCCTTATTTCCAGGTTGAATCTCTCCTTGATCAGTTTCCATCCATTATTCCTTGTCTGGTCTACAGGTGCTTTAGAAAATAGCTTTACTCTATCCTCTCTGTGGCAGCCCCTCAAATATTGGAGCACTGCTATCCTGTCTCCCCTGGTCCTTCTCTTCACTAGACTAGCTAAGCCCAGTTCCTGTAACCGTTCTTCATATGCCTTAGTCTCCAGTCCCCTAATCATTCTGGTTGCTTTCTCTGCATTTTTTCTAGAGTCTCAACATCCTTTTTATAATGTGGTGAACAATATTGGATGCAGTACTCTAGGTGTGGTTTTACTAAGGCTTTATACAGTAGTATTAGTACCTCACTTGATCTCAGTTGTAACCCTCTATTAATGCAATTTAGGATTGCATTAGCTTTTTTGGCTGCTGCTGCACACTGCTGGCTCATATTTAGCTGGTTGTCCACTAAGACTCCAAGATCCCTCTCACAGTTACTGCTATTTACTTTTCTCTACATTGAATTTCATTTTGTTAGATACGGTCCAGTGTTCTAGTCTGTCACGATCCATCTGGATCTTGAGCCTATCTTCTTGGGTGTTAGCTATTCCTGACAGCTTAGTATCATCTGCAGATTTGTTAAGTTCCCCTTCTATTCCCTCATCTAAGTCATTTATGAAGATATTGAACAGTACTGGGACCTTGTGGCACCCCACTGCTTACTTCCCTCTATGTAGAGTTAGACCCATTAAGGACTACTTGTTGAGTATGGTTTGTCAGCCAGTTGCAAGTCCATCTAGTGGTGGTGCTATCTATTCCACTTTTTTCTAGAATTCCTGAGCGAACATGACTGGAGGAGGAATTCTGGGAGTTGAAGTCCACAAGTCTTAAAGCTATCAAGTTTGAAGACCCCTGATTTAGAGTCTAGCATAGGATTAGAACTCAGGTTTTCTTGTTCTAGCACCCTAAACCACAACATTAAGTGGTTCTAATACTCTTCTTCAAATCCACAGGTGTGTTTGCGTGTCAGACTTCAGCAAATTGTATTTTAATCTAGTGTATTCCATAAACTCAGGTTGCAAGATGGTTTCCGATTCATACAAATCCTGAAAACCTGGGTTAATTGAATAAGTCATGGGTAAGAGAATCATGCTATGCAAACCCAGACCACGAGGAGTTAGCAGTGCTCGGACTGCAGGCAAAAGCCATATTTTTTCCCCTGCTTCCTTTGTTTATTGCAAAGTTGCCAGTTTCATTGGGTTTGCCTAGGTTTTGGAGGGATAAAACTCTCTTATGGTACTTTAAAAGGAAACTTAATGGATCTCACACGTTTTGCCATCTTATACAGGTATTTCTAGCTTAATGACTGTTTATATCACAACAGTTTTTAAAAGCTACTGATGAGCTATCCTTGAAGTTATAACTGGTACACACCTGCCCCTCTTCCCTCTGGTCACGTGATCATACTTTAGGTCAGGAGTCTCCAAACTTGGCAACTTTAAGACATGTGGACTTCAACTCCCAGAATTCTCCAGCCAGCATAGCTGAATTGAATATGTGTAAGCATTAAATAAGCTTTTGCTCAAGGGTGTGTGTCTGTCTGTGTGTGTGTGTGTGTGTGTGTGTATACACAAGTCAGTTTTGACCTCTGTCAGCACAAGTCCCTGCAGTTTTCTTGGCAACATTTTCAAAAGTGGCTAGCCCTTGGCTTGTTTTCTTAGGCTGCCAAGGGAGTGACTGCCCCAAAGTCACCAACTGGCTTGGTGCCTAAGGTAGGATTAGAACTCACCATTTCCTGGTATTTCTTGCCTGGTATTTTTTAACCATTATACCTTGCTGCCCAATAAACTGCCAATGCTTTGCCAGGAGCTCACTGTATTGTTTGCATGCTTAGTAAAAATTATGTTATATCTTCCGAGTGTTTTAATTGCTTTAGGAGAGCCAGGACGCAATGTCCTCAAATGTTCAGCCTTATTATATTTATATTATTATATTATTATATAAGACCACCCAAGTCCATTGTAACTCTGGATGATGTACATACAATAATAAATCATTACTAAAAAGATTTGGTTGCTAAGTATCACTACTGACTTGATGGCTTATTAATAAGTGAACCATAGAGACAGGAAAGGGAAAGAGAAAGTCTCTGAATCAACCTTGATCCTGCTGCCTCCAAGAAGGTATCATTTTCCTAACACCCAACACCAACACCATAGAACAGGGGTCCCCGGGAGTTGAAGTCCACAAGTCTTAAAGTGGCCACGTTTGGGGACCCCTTCCATAGAAGTTGACTTTTGTGCAAGATGTATGATTGCTCAATCTAGCTCTTCTCGTGGTCAGACCCTGCTTAGGTTTTTAGGCTCAGACAAGGTTAGAGGTCAGCCCATGTTGTTTGTGTTGAGACTGGTTTGGTTGTTATTTTGATTTAGAGTCCACTTTTTCTACCCAGCAGCCATGCAGAATCTCTAACTAACAGCCCTATCTAACAAAATGAAACTCAATGTAGAGAAAAGTAAAGTCCTACACTTAGGCAAGAAAAACCAAAAGTACACATATAAACTGGGTGAAACCAGGCTCAATAGCAGTAACTGTGAGAGGGATCTTGGAGTTGTAGTGGACAACCAGCTAAATATGAGCCAGCAGTGTGCAGCAGCAGCAGCCAAAAAAGCTAATGCAATCCTAAATTGCATTAACAGAGGGATACAATCGAGATCAAGGGAAGTAGTAATACCACTCTATAAAACCTTAGTAAAACCACACCTAGATTACTGCATCTAGTTTTGTTCACCACATTATAAAAAAGATGTTGAGACTCTAGAAAAAGTACAGAGAAGAGTAACCAAGATGATTAGGGACTGGAGACTAAAACATATGAAGAACGGTTACAGGAACTAGGCATGGCTAGTCTAGTGAAGAGAAGGACCAGGGGAGATAGGATAGCAGTCTTCCAATATTTGAGGGGCTGCCACAGAGAGGAAGGGTTCAAGCTATTTTCTAAAGCACCTGAAGACCAGACAAGGAATAATGGATGGAAACTGAACAAGGAGAGATTTAACCTGGAAATAAGGAGAAATTTTCTGACAGTGAGAACAATCAACCAATGGGACAGCTTGCTCTCAGAAGTTGTGGGAGCGTCATCACTTGAGACTTTCAAGAAGAGATTGGACTCCCATCTGTCAGAAATGGTGTAGAGTCTTCTGCTTGGGCAAGGGGTTGGACTAGATGACCTACAAGGTCCCTTCCAACTCTGTTAATCTGATCCGACCTGTTCAATTTAGCACTGTATTATCCTAATGATTTTAAACAGGACAGGGAGAAAGTACTAGAACAGGGACCCCAACACCGGGTCCATGGATTGGCACCGGTCCACGGCATGCAGACAAGCAAAGTCCCATTTGTGGGATGCCGGCAGCACATAAAACCACGCCTCCTCCGGTCTGTGGAAAAACCTTTCTCCACGGAACTGGATCCCGGTGCCCAAAAGTTTGGCAGCCACTCCAATAAATCATTTTCTTACTGTTTTTGTTCCCCAAACTACCTCAAATTGTGTGCCAGCAGCAACATGGAGTGGTCTCGTTGCTGCGGCCTAATAAAGCTATGGAGCTATATTTTCTCTTCTGGTAGACATGATATAAGAAAGAACCCTAAGGTAGACTGCACCAGAGTGCAGAGGTTCTATATTGCAACAAGTATTAACCTGGGATGGGGGAGAGAAAGTCATAAATTGAATGGCATTTCCCCTGAAGTCTGTAGGGTGCAGGCCCCCTTTTTTAATCATTGTACATATTTTTTGAAAAAAAGAGCTCTTCCATCAGGCCCTGGGTCAGAATCAGAGGTGCTATTCAGCAGGTTCTGACCAGGTCTGGAGAACTGGTAGCAGAAATTTTGAGTAGTTTGGAGAACTAGCAAATGAATACTTCAGCTTCAACCATAACAATACAAGAGCAAACAACAGATACAAACTTAAGAGTTCAAGAATCATCAGGTACAACACTTAATGATAGACATAGGGTACAATAAGCAATTAAGTCATATTAGGAAACAGTCAATATAAATCGTAAGGATACAAGCGACAGTTACAGTCATACAGTCACAAGTGGAAGGGGATGGGTGATGAGTGATGAGAAGATTAATAGTAATAGTAGTGCAGACTTTGTAAATAGTTGGACAATGTTGAGGGAATTATTTCTTTAGCAGAGTGATGGCTTTCGGGGAAAAACTGTCCTTGTGTCTAATTGTTCTGGTGTGCAAGGCTCTATAGCATCGTTGTGAGGGTAAGAGTTGAAACAGTTTATGTCCGGGATGTGAGGGGTCTGTAAATAAAAGTATTGGCTTGGTGGGCCCCTACGGAGGAGGCAACCTAGAGGAGACAACCTATGCAGATGTCATAGGTATCTCATTAACCAAGCAATTATAAAACAGGTAGTCCTCGACTTACAACAGTTCATTTAGTGACTGTTCAAAATTACAACGGCACTGAAAAAAGTGACTTACGACCATTTTTCACACTTATGATTGTTACAGCATCTCCCTAGTCACATGATTTATATTCGGATGCCTGACAATTGGCTGAAATTTATGACAGTTGCAGTGCTCATGCGATCCTCTTTTGTGACCTTCTGACAAGCGAAGTCAATGGGGAAGCCAGATCCGCTTAACAACCGTGTTACTAATTTAACAATTGCAGTGATTCTCTTAACAAACGTGGCTAGAAAAGTCGTAAACTGGGCAAAACTCACTGAACAAATTTCTCACTTAGCAACTTAAAGCCTGGGCTCCATTTTTGGTCATAAGTTGTGGACTATCTATGTAATTATCATAAATTGGGAGGAGAGGGAGACAGTCCTAGGAGGAAGAAAATAGGTAGCTATACTTTATCCTTGCATGGACAGGAAAGGATGTTTGGGAGAGGGATGAAGGAAAACAGAAATGAGATAATGTGAGATCCAAGAATGGGACACGTCAAACTTAAGTCTTCAGTGTTGGCTTTTGTATTCTTTATTTCATGTTCATTGGAATTTTAAAAAGAAGAAGAAAAACACTATTTTAGAACTTGTTCGACAACACAAATACACTGTGTGAGATATTCTTGCTAAGCCTAAGATTATGTGAAGGGAAACATCTCTGCCAGCCTCCCTCACTCTTATCCATTTTGGCTGGAGTTGTAATTCAGCAAAGTCTAAACCAATGTTTCTCAACGTTGACAACTTTCAGATGTGTGGACTTCAACTCCCAGAATTCCCCAGCCAGCATGAATGTTGGGAGTTAATAGCAAATATTATTCAAAATTCTAGACCTAGAAAACCTAGAACTACACCGCCTTCGGTCCAATCTAAGCATAGTATATAAAATCATACATTGCAATGTCCTGCCTGTCAATGAATACTTCAGCTTCAACCATAACAACACAAGAGCAAACAATAGATACAAACTCAAGATTAATCGCACCAAACTTGATTGCAGGAAATACGACTTCAGCAACAGAGTGGCCAATGTCTGGAATATTGTACCTGACTGTGTTTTCTTCCCCAAACCCCAAAAACTTTAACCTTAGACTGTCTACTATTGACCTCACCCCTTTCCTAAGAGATCTGTAGGGGGCATGCATAAGCGCACCAACGTGCCTACTGTCCCTGTCCTATTGTTTCTTTTATATTTTATTTTTCTTATATGTGTCCATGTATCCATACCTATATTTTACTTATACCTATTATCTTGTAAGCAATTGACAAAAATAAATAAATAAATAAAATAAATAAATAGTTAATTTCTTTTATGTATACGGAGAGCCTTTGCACCAAGACAAATTCCTTATGTGTCCAATCACACTTGGCCAATAAAGAATTCTATTCTTCTGTATTCTATTCTATTTTATTCTAAGTCCACACACCTGAAAATTGCCAACTTTGAGAAACACTTGTCTTGGCTAAATAAAATCTCCTCTGAGTTGAGGTTGGCTTTTGAATGCTTCATGTCCAACTAGTTTTCCTTGAAGGAGGAGCTGGTTTTCATCCTTATCTTTTACTAGGCCATTGTTTCATTTCTCATTTTAACCTATCCCTGGGTGATGTACTATTTGAGGATTAACCCAATCTGGTTGTTAGCTCCTAAGCCCAGACCAGCCAGTTGGGTCTACCTAAGAATGGGGAAATGCAACTTGTGAGGATGCTTGTCACAATCTCAAGCTTTAACTGTTGACTGTTCATCTTTTGGGGCCCCGGGAAGACTTAAAGCTAGAAAGAGAGGTGCAACAAAGATGATTAGGGGACTGGAGGCTAAAACATATAAAGAACAGTTGCTGGAATTGGGTATGTCTAGTCTGATGAAAAGAAGGCCTAGGGGAGACATGATAGCAGTCTTCCAATATTTCAGGGGCTGTCCCAAAGAAGAGGGAGTCAAGCTATTCTCCAAATCACCTGAGGGCAGGACAAGAAGCAATGATTGGAAACTAATCAAGAAGCAACCTAGAACAAGGAGAAATTTCCTGACAGTTAGAACAATTGATCAGTAGAACAACTTGCCTCCAAATGTTGTGGGTGCTCCAACACTGAAAGTTTTTAAGAAGAGATTGGATAACCATTTGTCTTAAATGCTATAGGGTCTCCTACCTAAGCAGGGGGTTGGACTAGAAGATCTCACAGGTCCCTTACAACTCTGTTATTCTATATTCTAAAGCTGCTAAATTTTATTATTTATTTGTATTCCATTGTATAATTTTTATAGATAAGGTGGTGGACATATTTATTTATTTATTATTTATTTATTTATAAAATTTCTATACCGCCCTTCTCCCTAGGGACTCAGGGCGGTGTACAGCCAATCTAGACCCCAACAGTAATACAAAAGTTAAAAGGAATTAAATTAAATATTGGCCGAATAAAAAAAACCCACCCCACACCCTTAAAACCCCAATTTAAAATTACAGAACAAATGGAGACAAATTAAAACCATCTCAGCCCAGGCCGACCTGCTCAAAAAGCCAGGTCTTCAGCGCGCGCCTGAAGGCCCTCAGGTCCGTGCCGGTACGCAGTTCCGGCGGCAGAGTATTCCATATCCAACACACCTTCCTCCTCCTATTTTCACTGTAAGGAATGATAGTCACCTAACGTTGGGTTGGCAATATATAAACCAAGATAGTCATTTAATACTGTCTCTTTAAGGGAATGCTGTAATTGTAATTGTGGGTGGTTCCTCCAATTGCCATAAGATGGAGCCAGAAACCTGGTTTGTTATTCTTGCAATTCCCTATTGCCTTTTGCCTGATGGTCGTTCTGCTCGGATTGGTGTGAGTCTTGCAACTGTTAGCAAACTACATTTACTGAATTTTGTTTATGATACTGGAGTTTGTTTTTGGATTATCCCTGGACTGAATACTAACTACTTTAACCGTGTATGACTTGGTCTGTTTGTTGGACTTTGCTTACCCGTTTACTGGAAGTAAAACCTACATTTTACTATTCAGTGTATCTGTGTGCTAGTTGTGTGTTATTCATCACCACTCTCACTATTTCCCTGAGTGCACTCATTCTCCTAACGGGGAATACCTCAACATTCACCACAATAGCAACGCTATGAAGTAGGCTGGGTTGAAAGAAAGGGACTGGTCCAAGATCACTCAGAGGGCTTCCATGGCTAAGGTGGGACTAAAACTTGGGGTCTCCCACTTTCTAATCTAGTGCCTTAACCACTAAACCAAACTAGGTCTCAAATGGGCGTGTTGAGGCTCAGAAACAGCTGGGTCTCAAACGGAACCTCTCTCTATTTGGAGCATGGTCCTCAGCATGTGCAAAGCCCAATACAATCCTTGTGTGATAAAAATTGCACTCAGTTTAACAAGAACCATAGGACTTCCTTTTAATAACAGGGCATGACTTCTCTTGTTTTCAACCATTTCAGTAGGTTAGAACTGTGGTAGCGCAGTGGTTAGAGTGAAGTACTGCAGGCTACTTCTACTGACTGCTGACTGCCTGCAATTTGGCAGTTCGAATCTCACCAGGCTCAAAGTTGACTCAGCCTTCCATCCAGGGATGGTATTCAGCAGGTTCTGACCAGTTCTGGAGAACCAGTAGCAGAAATTTTGAGTAGTTCGGACAACCGGTGGTAACCTTCCCCCAGGAGTGGGGTGGGAATGGAGAGTTTACAGTATCTTTCCCCTGCCACACCCATCAAGCCACACCCACCAAGCCATATCATGCCCACCAAGCCCACAGAATTGGTAGTAAAAATATTTGAATCCCACCACTGCTTCCATCCTTCTGAGGTGGGTAAAATGAAGACCCAGATTGTTGGGGGCGATAGGCTGGCTTAGAGAAGGCTGTAAAGCACTGTGAGGTGATATATAAGTTGAAGTGCTATTGCTATTATGTGGGCGGCAAAGCTATTGTTTTGGGACCCAGGGTTCATGAGATATCTTGCTGTATTAGAACTAACACATCACAAAACCTCTGGAGATAGAGAGAGATAGATAGATAGATAGAGAGAGAGAGAGAGAGAGAGAGAGAGAGAGAGAGAGAGAGAGAGAGATAGATGAGAGAGAGAGAGAGAGAGACAGACAGACAGACAGATAGACAGACATATATAACTCATGCCAGAAACCCTGAGGCACTTCTGGGTTTAAAGGATTAGCCAGTGACATCACTGTTGCCCTGGGGATGCCCACTTGGGGGCTTCTTTCATGTCCCGGGCAGGAGCTGGAACCAAGGACGAGAGCTCAACCCCACCCCATGGCAGCTCTTGGGTCTCGAACGTGGACTTACTAACTTCCTGCCCAGCGTCCCAACCCCTCAAGCCATGGCGCTTCTACTCCTGGAAATCATGCAAATTTTATCCGAGGACAATCTGTTTTCTGAGCAATTGGGAAATTAAATGGTCAGGGTTGAAAGCCTCCGAAATTCATGAATGGGTGTGGCGTGAGAACCTTAAATAACCCTGGCCATGGCTTTCTTGTTCGTTCATTTCTCTCCCCCCTCAAGTTAATTCTTTTACTGCAGTATAAAATATGAATAATAGATTATAGAGTTCAGATAACATCTGAGTATTGGTGGCATTTATATAGTACAAACTGGAAATTATTAATAGCGTGATGATCAAGATAAATCATTAAAGAGAAAGGCAAAAGTATATATATCAAAATGGAGTATGATTTTGAAAATGTTAATGAACATAAAGTTGTTGGTGCCATTATGCTAAACATGGCATTGATTAAAAAAAATACAAAAGTGTATTAAGGTACTTTATAATCTGAAAAAGGCTTAAGTTTTTGTTGTCCAGTCACTAAGTCATGTCTGACTCTTCATGACTCCATGGACTGTAACATGCTAGCCAGCCCCCCTCCTTTACTGTCTCCCAGAGTGCTTAAATTTGCCCCAATTCATGCTCATTGCATCAATGACCCTGTCTAATTATCTTCTCCTGTGCCGTCCTCTTTTGCTTTTGACTTCAGTCTTTTCCAACATCAGGGCCTTTCCCAACGAATCCTCTCTTCTCCTTTGGTGGCCGAAGTAATTGAACTTCAGCTTCAGCATCTGTCCTTCCAAAGGACAGTCAGGGTATTTTTCCTTTTGAGCTCAATACTGAGTGCTTGATATATTGATATATTATGTGCCATCAAATCATTTTTGACTCTGTGACTAACAAAGATCAGGGGTGTCAAACTCAATTCCATTGAGGGCTGCATCAGGGTTGTGTTTCATTTTGGTGTGTGTGTGTGTATGTGTGTGTGTGGGGTGGTTGTGGCCAGCTCGACATCCTTCCTCTATCAGCAAATCATCACTCCTTACCACCCATCCCTTCCCACTTGTGATTGTAGGAACTGTAACTTTGTTGCTTGTATCCTTACGATTTATATTGACTGTTTCCTAGTATGATTTGATTATTGATTGTACCCTATGACTATCATTATGATTCTTGATCCTTAACAAATGTACCTTTTCTGTATGTATACTGAGAGTATTTACACCAAGACAAATTCCTTGTGTGTCCAATCACATTTGGCCAATAAAGAATTCTATTCTATTCTATTCTATTCTATTCTATTCTATTCTATTCTATTCTATTCTATTCTATTCTATTCTGAGCTGGGGGGTGCGCGCGGCTCCACTGGGCTCCATTTTTGGCCACGATAGCCTCCTACAGCCCTCTGCAGCCCTCTGGGGGGGCACACAGCCCCCCCCCCCAGCTCCATTTTTGCTGGCAAAGGGCTGCAGGAGGCCATCGTGGCTGAAAACGGAGCCTGGGAGAGCCATGTGTGACCCTCTTGAGCTCCGTTTTTGCTGGCAGAGGCAGTATGGGTCGATCCTTTGCTGTTTCCAGGACAACCCCGTGGGCCAAATCTAGACACCGCGTGGGCAAAATCTGGCCTGCGGACCTTGAGTTTGACACCCCTGACATAGATAGAATTTCCCCATGATGATCTATCTCTAACTCCCCCCCCCCACCCCCAAATCTTCTAATGGTGCACTCATTGTCTCTGTAACAGTCCCTCCCACCTTGCTGCTGGTTGTTCTCTTCTCTTTCTTTCTACCTTTCAAGCCATTGGAGCCTATTCTGGAGAGTTGGGCTTTTGCTTAATGTCTCCAAAATAAAATATTTTGAACCTGGTCATTTGTGTCTTGGGTGAGAAGTTTGGGTTGATTTGTTCAATAAGCCATCAGTTTCTTTTCTTGGCTGTCCATGGTATTCTCAGAGATCTTCTCTAACATCAAGCTCATCAGAAGTTTTTCAGTTCTGCTTCTTTAAAGTCCTACTTTTTCTTGCATAGAGTTTCATAGGT
Organism: Bungarus multicinctus; assembly: GCA_023653725.1. Taxonomy (NCBI): domain Eukaryota; kingdom Metazoa; phylum Chordata; class Lepidosauria; order Squamata; family Elapidae; genus Bungarus; species Bungarus multicinctus. The sequence continues at coordinate 158,340,162 of CM042838.1, read as the reverse complement.
TGTACAAGTCTTGTCTCTGTATTTATTGTTATTTATTGATATTTAAAAGGGAAACAAAGAAGAGAAAGAGTGAAAGGAACTGCTTCAAGATAGATATTTAATCACTAACTTCTTTCTTTCTATATTCCAAACAATTTGCAGTGTTAATAAACCCTCTTAAAAACGATACTATAAATATTTCTATTTGTCTTGCTGCCTGAGGTATTGTATGTATAGAATCCATTATTGCTTGAATTTAGTTAAACCTATCCTATGGACATCCAGTATGCTGTTAGCTTTGCCATCGTTGTGTATTATCCAACTTTTAAGTTTCCACTCAAATATTGTCCATGTTGTTTCTTTCTTCCAATCATATCTTGCTCATTAATTTAGATGAGCTGTTTTGTTGGATTTTCAACTCAGCAAGAGCCAACACTGCAGGTTTCAAAGATTTAGTAAGATCCAATCTGGGTCGGTCACCAAGACCCAGAGGTTTAGTCTTCCAAGCTTTTGGATCCAAGCCCATCCTCAAGGAACTTCTCTCTAGCATTATTTTGGGACATATATATTGGTTTACTTTAGCCTTCATTTGGTTTAGTAAGAGTTGCATTCAGAACACCGACTAGAGCCATTACATTGGTGCTTGGCACATTAAGGTGAGGCCCGTCACAATATTTACTGGAAACCCACTGCAAGAGATTCTTGGAAACCGATGATGCAAGAAAGAAGAAAGGTTAGCCTGCAATTCTGTGTGTTGTAAAATACAGAGCTTGTTGGCTGCACTGTTTCCCCTACATCAGGTTGCAGGAGTAGCTGAATTGCATAGAGCTTTTTAAGTAATTGGGATTATGTAGACTTTTCACACTTGCATTTGCAGAACAAATTGATTGATTATATAAACTGCCCAAAGTCATAAAAGATTTGGGCAGCATATAGATTTAATGATTTATTAGCTCATTTTCTGGGTTCATGGAATTTGTTGAATCATAAACCACGCAAACAGCAAATTAAGCTATCAAATAATAGCAATACGCAACAGAAAAGGTAATCCTAGGGAATAAACACAGTTGCTGGTTTTATAATGGGAGTATTTAAACATATTGTATGAACTTAGCAAAGTCAACTACAGGTAGTCTTCAACTTATGTCCACAGTGGAGCCCAGAATTTATGTTGCTAAATGAGAAATGTGTTGCCAATCACTGCAGTTGAATCATTGCACTGTGAATTGCTGCAGTTGTTCAGTTGTTCAGTTAGTTGTTAAGTGAATCTGGCTTCCCCATTGACTTTGCTTGTCAGAAGGTTGCAAAAGGGGATCACAAGCCCCCCTGGGACACTGCAACCGTCATAAATATGAGTCGGTTGTCAACCATCCAAATTTATTTATTTATTTATTGTACTTATATACCGCCCTATTTCCCTGACAGGACTCAGGGCGGTGCACAGCCAAGTTAAAATGCAGAGAACAATACAAAATTAAGAACAGTTAAAAGACCAAATATGAAAGGCTGAAATTTATAAGAAGTTTAAAAGCCAAACTAGATAAAAACCAAATTAAACTCCTAAAAACCCCTAGGCCAGACCGGCTTGATGAAAGAGATAGGTTTTCAATGCACGCCGGAAGGTCAGGAGATCAGGGATGATCCTCATCTCTGGGGGTAATTCGTTCCAGAGGGAGGGTGCCCCCAACGAGAAGGCCCGCACCCTCGGAGTCGCCAGCCATCCAGCCAGCGGCACCCCGAGGAGGCCGACTCTATGGGAGCGTACTGGCCGACGGGAGGCCGATAATGGCAGGAGGCTGTCCCGCAAATATCCTGGTCCCAAGCCATGGAGCGTTTTAAAGATGGTAACCAGGACCTTGAAGCGCACCCGGAGGACCACCAGGAGCCAATGCAACTCACGCAAAAGCGGTGTAACATGGGAGCCCCGAGGAGCCCCCAACACCACCCGCGCGGCTGCATTCTGCACCAGCTGGAGCCTCCGGGTGCACTTCAAGGGAAGCCCCATGTAGAGAGCGTTGGCATAGTCTAGGCAGGAGATCACGAGGGCGGAAGTGACCATGCAAAGTGCATCCCGATCCAGAAAGGGCCGCAACTGGTAGATCCTACGGACCTGACCAAAAGCCCCCCTGGCGACGGCTGCCACATGGTCCTCCAATGACAGCCGTACATCCAGGAGGACACCCAGATTGCGAGCCCTCTCTGTGGGGGCAAGAATTCCACCCCCCCCCCCCACAGCCAGCGATGGAACCAGCTGGCTGTATCGGGGTGCCGGGAAGCACAGCCACTCAGTCTTAGATGGGTTGAGCTGAAGCCTGTTCCGCTCCACCCAACACCGCACGGCCTCCAGTAAATCATGTGACCATGGGGATGTTGCAATGGACATGTGTGTGAAAAATGGTCATAAGTCACTTTTTCCAGTGGCATTGTAACTTCAAACGGTCATTAAATGAACTGTTGTAAGTTGAGGACTGCCTGTAAGTTGTTGGTTAGGATCTCAGGGGAGTCTCACTTGGTTTTTATTTCCACAACAATCAGCCTGTGAGATAGATTATGCTGAAGGACATTGACTAGCCAAATTTATGGTAAGGAATAAAGCGAAGAATGAAGAGGCATTAAAGGAGGTATATGACTACACAGTCTGGAGAAAGTCTGAGAAAGAAACTCAAAATAACCCCATTTTGATTGTTTGGTACTATAACTCATAGTTTTTCAAGATTCTCTTATTATACCCTATAACAATAAAGCAATATGGCATTCCTGGAATCCTTGTCGGTCTATTTCCTGATCCAGCCAGAGCCCAGTTTCATGGGTGGGTGCTAACTTTCTACAGCAGGGATATCAAATTCAAGGCCCAGGAGCCAGGTGTGGCCCACAAGTTTCTTAGATATGGCGAAGGACTGGCCCATGGTGCCTCTGCCAGTGAAAATGGAGCCATTTTCGTTGACAGAAGGTTGCAGGAAGCCATTTTATTGATTGATTGATTGATTGATTTGATTTGATTTGTCAATTGCTTACAAGATAACAGGTATAAGCATGGTTATGAATACATGAAATGGATATATATAAGAAAAAAAAGAAACAATAGGACAAGGATGGTAGGCACTTTGGTTCACTTATGCACACCCTCTTCTTAGGAAAGGGGTGAGGTCAATAGTAGACAGTCTTAAGGTTAATGTTTTTGGGGTTTGGGGAAGAAACCACAGAATCAGGGAGAATATTCCAGACATTGACCACTCTGTTGCTGAAGTCGTATTTCCTGCAATCAAGTTTGGTGCGGTTAACCATGAGTTTGTATCTATTGTGTGCTCTTGTACTGTTATAGTTGAAGCTGAAGTATTCATTGACAGGTAGGACATTGCAATGTATGTTTTTATATACTATACTTAGATTGGACCAAAGGCGGCGTAGTTCTCGGTTTTCTAAGTCTAGAATTTCGAGTCTGGTGGCATAAGGTATTCTGCAACGAGTAGAGGAGTGGAGAACTCTTCTTGTGAAATATTTCTGGACTTTCTCTACTTTACAGTTCCAGACTGATGAGCTGTATTCAAATATTGGCCTAGCAAATATTTTGCATGCTCTAGTTTGTAGTGTAATATTACCAGAGAAAAAACTACATAAGATTAGGTTAACAACTGTTGAAAGAAATATCCTTTGGGTTCAGTTCCAAGTGGGGAAAAAGACACTGGAAACATGGAGGCTGCTTGGAAGGTTTAATGGTGTACAGGGCCACATGGCCTGGAGCTCCAGAGAAGAATGATCACATGCTTCAAGGTGAGAAGAGAAGGGAAGAAGGGCTGACCAAGATGCTGAGAGACCCTTATATAAGCTCTCTGTTGGGCCCCACCTTAGTGTTTCCTGTTCCTGTATAAGAAATGTATCCCATTGGCTGTCAGACTCCCAGGGGCGGGGGTCTTAACTTTGTAGGCTGTCCTGAGTTCCAGGCTTGGTCTAGCCTTGCTGGGTGATTATGCCCTTAAAAGGGCTTTTGGCAATTTCTATAGCTTTTACCTGGAGTTCCTTCTTATGTAAAGTATTTCGGCCCAGGCCTTAATGGCCCACCCATTAACAAAGGTGGGGGTGAGATTCTGCTTCTGGGGTGAGTTTCTGCTCCTTGAGTGACTATTCTTTTTAGGAGAAATATTCTGCCTTTTTAATATTTCCTAGGCTATTTCAATTTATCTAGGAGAGGGGTGGATGCTAACTTCCTGCACAACTCTTAATGCCTTTTTGGCTATGTAACCATTGCAGCTGTTGGAAGAAAAGTCTATCTGGGTTCAGTTCCAAGTGGGAAGAAAGACACTGGAAACATGGAGATTGCTTGGAAAGATGGTTTAATGGTGAACAGCAGGACCACATGATTCGTGGTCCTGGGCAAAAAGAGCACATGGGTGAGAGAGGGAGAGAGATTTATAACCTCTGTTGGGGTTTGAGCTTGCTTCCTGTTCCTGTGGCAAGAAATGTACCCTGATTGGTTGTCAGGCTCCTATGGGGCCATGCAGGGATAGCTTTGCAGGTTGCCTTGAGTCCCAAGCTTGGTTGAATCTTTCCGGGTGATGTAATGAAGGGGCTTTGGACAATTCCTATTATGGCTTAATGGCTTTGTCCTTGTTTGGATCTGAATGAGGCTTAATCCCATCACCCTGGAGTTGAAAATATTTTGTGTTGTAGATAAGATGTCTTTTGTCTTTCTAACAAAGGTGGGGGCTTCTTTCCAAGAGCATATTTCTCATTTTCTCATCCAGGGTTCTACCTTTTTAATATTTCCTAGAATATTTCATTTTTCTAGAGGAAGGATGGGTGCTAACTTTTTACATAGTCAAAAACAGAGCTCAGGAGCCTGTTTTCGCTGGCAAAACACTTGCACCACCACCGGTGCCCCCGACACGAGTGACTTTGAGCTGGCCACACCCACCCTGGCCACGCCCACTCTGGCCCCCTGAGCTCAAACACAACCCTGATGCGGCCCTCAATGAAATCGAGTTTGACACCCCTGTTCTACAGGGTTAATAAAACAGGGAGATTCAAATGAGCTTAATTCTCCACTCCATTTGATTCCATGGTGTGCTTTTTTTCTATTTCTAGCATGCCTTTCATCTATGATTCCCCTCTGCTGAATACCTTTCTTGATTCAAATTGGTTTTAGGATGGGTGATTCTAGAAAATCTGCCAGTGGGTGATAAGAATTAACTGGTCTCCTGGGTAGACACACCTGTCCTGCCTACAAAGGTTACCTGTGAAAGCTCCTGTCTGGTTTCAGCTAGCAGAAAGGCATTTGTCACCTGGCATTCCTCTTAAAAAAATTTTTTTTTTAGCAATTTCCTTTTGTATACTGGAGATAAAATATGGGAAACCAATCTCAAAGCTTTTATCATTAGTGAACCGTGAAAAGAACAGGGCCCTGTTTTCCTTCTTGCAAATCTTACTGTGATTGATTGACAATCTCAACAATAGAGGCTTAGAAGCTGTTACAAAGCAGCAAGGATGCCTGGTCCCAACTATTTTGGAACTGGCAACAGACAGAGAAGCTTCAGATCAGTGGCCAAGATCAGTGGCCATTAGATCCTTAATGTGCAAGTGAATGGAAAAAATATATAATTCTGGAAAGTCACTTGGAAATGGAGAGGACGCCACCAACATCACATGTGCCTCTGCTTTCTATTGCTGGATATGATAGGAGGGGATTAAATGATCAGAACTCTGCAGATAGAAATCTAGGCTATCAGGAAGCTTATTTGATGCTGCTGCATTTCTGTAGCTTTATTATATGCTGGTTTGTCTGTAAGTTAGAGTGATCAGTTATCTCTTACTAGTTCTATCTGTGCTTTGCTATGAAACTATGTGATCGGGCTTAATTTTGGGGAAGGAAAATAAGGGGGAAAAAATTGTGTCTCTGCCTGGCAGCATCCATCTTTATTCATCTGGCTAGTGTCCTGTCAGTGTGTGAGAGAGTTGAGGGCTGTTTGGAAACTGAAACAGTATTTGCTGTGTGAGCAAGGAGACAGCAAGGAGCCTGGGCGTGCCTTAGCTCATCTGTTCTGTACTAAAGCTGCTTGCTGCTGTGAAACTAAAACTGAAATTCCTCTCCTCTGCTTGTGTTTTGCATTTGGAACAGATTTCTTTTCCGGTGGGGAGGGGGAGTAGAACTCCTTAGCATCAGAGCATGTTAATAATAATAATATACCAAATACTAATGCTCTGATGGTCATTTCAAAAAATCCTTTCTTAGTGAGCACTTAGAAGCCAAGAGGAACATACGTGCCAAATTTCAAGTTTGTAGGCTTTACGGTTCTGGAGATTTTGTGATGATGTGTGAGTGGTATTTTGCTTTTATATATATAGTTAAAAAAAACACAGTTTTTTAAACAATTTCAGAAATTTCCTTTAGATTTGTTTTTATTTTTCCAAAACTCACATGTGTCTTTTATATTGATCATTTAATTATTACTGTACAATAGGTACCACTTAATGCACCTATGTTCATGTAAAAATGGTAGAAATTGTATTTTTAGAATAAATTTACATATACTGTTTGATTTTTTGATATTTTTATTAGAATTTGCATTTTATACAGTTCTTCTTGGGCTTGGTCTTGGATTTTCCTTCATATAGAAAAGTTACCAACATTTTTGTCCTTCTGAACCTCTTTCAAATTTGCCCTTTTTCAGATTTGTCCTTTATTTTTTCCCAATAAAATACGGTTCCTGGATTTTTACTGCTACAGGTAGTCTTCCACTTACGACCATAATTGAGTCCAAAATGTATGTTGTTAAGTGAGACATTTGCTGAGTTTTGCCCCATTTTAAACCTTTCTTGCCATAGTTGTTAAGTGAATCATTAGTTGATTAGTTAGTAACCTGGTTGTTAAGTGAATCTGGCTTCTCCATGGACTTTGCTTGTCAGAAGTTCTCAAAAGGGGATCAGATGACCTTGGGACACAGCAACGGTCATAAATATGAATCAGTTGCCACGCGTCTGAATTTTGTTCACTTGATCATGGTGATGTTGAAAAGTTTGTAACTGTGAAAACAATCATAAGTCACATTTTTCAGTGCCATTGTAACAGATAACAGATAATCAGAGTTGGAAGGGACCTTATAGATCATCTAGTCCAACCCTCCACCCAAGCGGGAGACCCTACACCATTTCTGACAAATGGCAGTCCAATCTCTTCTTGAAGGTCTCAAGTGATGAAGCTCCCAGTATATAAGTCTAACTAACTAACTAACTAACTAACTAACTAACTAACAAACAAATAAATAAATAAATAAATAAATAAATAAATAAATAAATAAATAAATAAATAAATGTAGTAAAGGTATCCTGGGAAATGTAGTCCATGACACGTGACCACATCTGTAATCCTGATTGATCACTAAATTGACTCTCGATGGGTTGGAGGAGGTTTTCCTCACTCTTGGCTGAACTCATGGACTCGTGGTAACTGTTTTACTTCTATCGCTACAACATGAGGGAAAAAGGATAGAAGATAAATCATCTTTTTACTGTTCTGTATCCTGTACAGCGGTAGATTTGTCTTCTGTACAGATGCAGATAAATAAACTCCACAAAACATTCATAACAAAGTACTTTTATTGGTTCATCAGGTATCCTCATAACTCACATTTGTGATGAAGTTCTTCTTTAATGACCAATCCTTTGCATATCTGTCTTGTAAGTAAAAAGATGGTTTATCTTCTTTTTCCCTCATGTTGTAGTGATAGAAGTAAAACAGTTATCACGAGTCCATGAGTTCAGCCAAGAGTGAGGAAAACCTCCTCCAACCCATAAGAGTCAATTTAGTGACCAATCAGGATTACAGATGTGGTCACATGACATGGACTACATTTCCCAGGATACCTTTACTACATTTACCATGATGCATTCCCTTAAGGGGACAGCTCACAATTGCTTCCTAGCTATCCAATTCCCATACACTGGCTGGACAGCACAGTAGCAGCCCCTCCAATATTGGAAGACTGCTATCCTGTCTCCCCTGGTCCTTCTCTTCACTAGACTAGCCATGGCCAGTTCCTGTAACCGTTCTTCATATGCCTTAGTCTCCAGTCCCCTAATCATCCTGGTTGCTCTTCTCTGCACTTTTTCTAGAGTCTCAACATCTTTTTTATATGGTGAACAAAACTGGATGCAGTATTCTAGGTGTGGTCTTACTAAGGCTTTGTAGAGTGGTATTAGTACCTCCCTTGATCTCAATTGTGTCCCTCTGTTAATGCAACTTAGGATTGCATTAGCTTTTTTGGCTGCTGCTGCACACTGCTGGCTCATATTTAGCTGGTTGTCCACTAAGACTCCAAGATCCCTCTCACAGTTACTGCTATTGAGCCTGGTTTCACCCAGTCTATATGTGTACTTTTGGTTTTTCCTGCCTAAGTATAGGACTTGACTTCACTCTACACTGAATTTCATTTTGTTAGATACGGCCCAGTGTTCTAGTCTGTCAAGATCCATCTGGATCTTGAGACTATCTTCTTGGGTGTTAGCTATTCCTGGCAGCTTAGTATCATCTGCAAATTTGGTAAGTTCCCCTTCTATTCCCTCATCTAAGTCATTAATGAAGATATTGAAGAGTACTGGGCCTAAGATGGAACCTTGTGGCACCCCATTGCTTACTTCCCTCCATGTAAACTTAGATCCATTTAGGACTACTCTTTGAGTACTGTTTGTCAGCCAGTTGCGAGACAGTTAGTAACTTTGGTCAGTCATTAAATGAACTGTTGTAAGTCGACAACCTGTATTCAGCTAATGATATTCAACCTTGAAGGGAAACCTGTGAGTGCATCTGTGAGTGTTTGAAATGCTATCTTTCTTCTTCACTTTAGTACTGAGGAAAAATATTTCCAATTCCTCATCCATGTTCTCTCAGCTGGTGACTGCCATATTGGCCACCTTATAATGGCTGACATCATGTGGGATCTTTTTTTCCCAGAGATTCCATCATGCACACATAAAAATAATCACATCAAAGAGCTGTGGTTGTGCAATGGTTAGAATAAAGTATTACAGGCTAACTCGACCCACTGCCAGGAATTCGATCCTGATGGGTTCAAGGTTGACTCAATTTTCCATCCAAGGACCCAGAAAAACTATCATGTAATCTGCAACTCTTACATTGCAAAAACATATGGACTACACAACTCGATCAGGGCAAAGCAAGAGGCGCAATCTACATAGACTTCTGTAAAGCCTTTGATTCATGACAAACTACCCCTAAAACTAAAATCTTATGGTATCTCTGGACACCTGCATAACTGGATAGAAGCATTCCTGTCAAACAGACAACAAATGGTCAAAATTGGGAGAGTCCTATCAAATTCTATACCTGTCAACAGTGGTGTACTCCAAGGCAATGTTCTAGGATCAACTCCCTTCATACTCTACATAAATGACCTTTGTGATCATATCAAGAGCAACTGCGTATTCTTCGCTGATAATGTAAAGCTATTCAACACCACAGAAAATACCGCTACCCTTCAAAAAGACTTTGACCACGTATCAGAATGGTCAAACAAATGGCAACTTCAGATCTCAATAAATAAATGCTCTGTCCTACATATTGGCAAAAAAAATCAGAAAATAAAATACAGGCTGAATAGTCAAGACCTTGTTGATGACCCAAACTCTGTAAAGGATCTTGGAGTACTCATCTCAAATGACCTAAGTGCTAGAGCCCACTGTAACTACATAGCCAAAAAGGCGCTAAGAGTTGTTAACCTAATCTTACGTAGCTTTTTCTCTGGCAAACATTACTAACTAGAGCATACAAAACATTTGCTAGACCACTACTCGAATACAGCTCATCAGTCTGGAATCCACATTACGTATCTGATATTAACAGTTGAGAAAGTCCAGAAATATTTTACAAGAAGAGTTCTTCACTCCTCTACTCGTTGCAGAATACCATATGCCACCAGACTCGAAATTCTAGACCTAGAAAACCTAGAACTACGCCGCCTTCAGTCCGATCTAAGTATAGTATATAAAATCATACATTGCAATGTCCTACCTGTCAATGAATACTTCAGCTTCAACCATAACAACACAAGAGCAAACAATAGATACAAACTCAAGGTTAATCGCACCAAACTTGATTGCAGGAAATACGACTTCAGCAACAGAGTGGTCAATGTCTGGCATACTCTACCTGACTCTGTGGTTTCTTCCCCAAACCCCAAAAACTTTAATCTTAGACTGTCTACTATTGACCTCACCCCTTTCCTAAGAGGTCTGTAGGGGGCGTGCATAAGCACACCAACATGCCTACCCTCCCTGTCCTATTGTTTCTTTTATATTTTATTTTTCTTATATGTATCCATGTATTCATAACTATGTTTTATTTATACCTATTATCTTGTAAGCAATTGACAAATAAATAAATAAAAATAAAATAAAATAGATTGTTGGGGGCAATAGGCTGACTCTGTAAACCACTTAGAGAGGGCTGTAAAACACTCTGAAGCAGTATATGAGTCTATGTGCTAAATATGGTAGCTAACATTTAGGACAATGTTTCTCAAACTTGGCAGCTTTCAGATGTGTGGACTTCAACTCCCAAAATTCTCCAGTCAGCATCTGGAGGAAAAGAAGAATATAATTAGAATTAGACCTTGGAGGTCTTCTAGTCCAGCCCTCTGGTCAAGCAGGAGACTGTATGCCATTTCAGGTAACTGACTGTCCAGTCTTTTCTTAAAAACCTCCAGTGATGGAGCGCCCACGATTTATGGAGGCAAGCTGTTCCACTGATCAATTGTCCTCCCTGTTGGGACCTTTTCCTTAATTCCAGTTTGCTTCTCTTTTTTATTAGTTTCCAACCATTGTTTCTTTGTCCTGCCTTCTGGTGCTTTGGAGAATAATTTAACCCCCTCTTTTTTGTAGCAGCCTCTCGAATATTGGAATACTGCTGCCATGTCACCCTAATTCTTCTTTTCTTTAGACTAGCTAAACCCAAATCCTGCAGCTGTTCTTCATATGTTTTAGTCTCCAGGCCTTTGATCGCCTTAGTTGCTCTTCTCTGAACTTTTTCCAAAGTTCTCAATATCTTTTTTGTAGCATGGTGACAAAAATTGGTTGCAGTATTCCAGGTGTGGTCTTATTAAGGTTTTATAGGGTTCTATGCCTTTGTTTATACAACCCAGGTTTGCATTAGCTTTTTTGGCTGCAGCAGCACACTGCTTAGATAGATAGATAGATAGATAGATAGATAGATAGATAGATAGATAGATAGATAGATAGATAGATAGATAGACAGACAGACAGACAGACAGACAGACAGACAGACAGACAGATATTTTGATGAATATATTCTTGACAAATGTATCTTCTATGTACACTGAGAGCATTTGCACCAAGACAAATTCCTTGTGTGTCCAATCACACTTGGCCAATAAAGAATTCTGTCTGTCTGTCTGTCTGTCTGTCTGTCTGTCTGTCTGTCTGTCTGTCTGTCTGTCTGTCTGTCTGTCTATCTATCTATCTATCTATCTATCTATCTATCTATCTATCTATCTATCTATCTATCTATCTATCTATCTATCTATCTATCTATCCAGGCAAGGCAGGCAGGCAGATAAATCATATAGAATAGCTATCCTACAATGTATTCTCCCCCAGAATAGTAGTATTTATGCTGGTCTATGATCACAATACAAATCTGATTTGATTTGCTAGTATTTTCCTATTTATCAAAGGATCATAATGATGGGGGGGGGGGAGGCACTGTTGATTTCAAAACTCATGTGACTGTCCTTCATTTAGACCCCTTGATCTAATCGTGCCAGGGTTAGGATCCTGGTCCAAAATGATCCCATGTACTGGGACAAAATTTTCCTCTGGTGAAATCCACACTTCTGCTGTAGGCAAAAACCGATCAATGGGGAGGTCAGTTGTAAATTAGAACCCTTACTAAGCAACTGGCCTTTAAGTGAGGACCACTTATATTTGGTTTGCCAGTCACATGGCTTGTACTTGAGCTTCCTGTTTCTGGGCAAGAAAATGTCCTTTGATATTCTGCTGGCTGTTGTCAAGATTCCCATGCGGTCATGGAGGGGTTATAAAGGGGTCATAGCTGGCTCTATAGGCAAAAGAGGACATGCAAATCCTAGGTGTTTGTCTGAGCTAATCTGGCCAACCTTTGGCTTATTGTTTATCTGAATTTCTAGGTTTCTGTGACCTTGAAGTTTGGACTGTTCTGTGAGTGGTTCAATGAAGGGGCTTGTGTTCTGAAAGGGTTTTGGGCAATTCCTATTGTGGCTAATGGCTTTAGTCCTGTTTTGGATCTTGGGCGAGGGGCTGCTTTCTAATCCTATCATTTTGCCTTTGTTAGCTGTGCTGCAAGGAGTTTTGAAATATTCTGTCTTGAACGGACAGGATATCCTGTCCTGCAGTATTTGCTTTGCTTATGAATAGTGCTATCTAGATACTTGTCTTCCTCTTTCAATAAGCTCTTTATCTCTTAAATGTTGGCATCTGCTGTGGGTTATTAAGAAAGACTTGGGGGCTGCTTTTTGTCTTTAAGAGCATGTTTGTCCATTTCTCCTTTAGGGAAATATAATATTCTGCCTTTTTAATATTTCCCAAAATATTTTATTCTTCTGGGGTGGGGTGGGATGGCTTCCCACATCAGTCTAAATTCAGACAGTCCATCCAAAGCAATGAAAATCCTGTCAGATTTTAGGGATCCAGCAGTGGGGGCTACATTGCAAACTTGATGGAGTGCTATGCTAAGAAATGTCCTTAAAGGAAAAGCTACCATCAGAAGAAGTCTGACTTCTGCCAAAGAGAGACTTTCCAGTACTGTTTACTGATTACTTAGTCAGGAGGGAGTTTCTCTGTCACGTAAGTTGAGACTAATCCTGAATTTCCAGTTAGCATTAAGGACCCCAGAAGAATCTGTTCAGTTTACGCTAATGTTGATTGTTCTCAGTATTGCATTACAACTAACTGTCCTTTCGCAACTGCTTGGTTACAATGGCACTGAAAAAAGTGACTTATGACTGGTCCCCACACTTACAACTGTTGCAGCATTCCCACGGTCACATGATCAGAATTTGGACACTTGGCAACCATCATGTATTTACAATGGGTGCAGTGTTCCTGAATCATGTGATCACCTTTTGTGGCCTTTGCACAGAGGTGGTATTCAGCAGGTTCTGATTAGTTCTGGAGAACCAGTAGCGGCCATTTTGAATAGTTCAGAGAACCAGCGAATCCCACCTCTGACTGGCCCTGCCCCCATCTATTCTCTGTCCCAGCTGATTGGCTGGGTCTTCTTTTGTTGCCCTGCACAGGAGAACGGAGCTGGAAAGCAGGTTAGTGGGGTGTGGAGAGAATGAGATTTTGCAGTAACCTTCCCCCAGGAGTAGGGAGTGAATGGGGATTTTGCAGTATCCTTCCCCTGGCACGCCCACCAAGCCACACCCACCAAGCCACGCCCACAGAATCAGTAGTTTAAAAAAAATAAATCCCACCACTGCCTTTGCAGCTGGTTTTCAACAAGCAAAGTCAGTGAGGGAACCAGCTTCACTTAACAGCCATATGATTCACTTAATAACCTTGGCAAAAAGATCAAAGCCAGGTGTGACTCACTCAGCAACCATCTTGCTTAGCAACATAAGTATGTTGGGAAGAGGCAAAGAAACAAACGCTCTGATTCTTTCACTTACAATCCTTTCCTAATTTCCTCCCCAGAGTAGCTATGTAGCCAGGGGTGGGATCTGAATCGGTGTAACTACTGGTTCAGTGGCTAAGTGTTGCGTGCGCATGCGCGCTTCGTGCAATTAATAAACTGCTGAGCTACCCAGACAGCTGAGCAGCACTGCGTGCAGGAATGCAGTGTTTGAAAAAGCACTTTTTTCCTGCTTTTTCAACCGCAGCTGTGCGGTTGAAAAAGCAGAAATTAACAGACAGGTAAGAGCCCGGGTGGGTGGGTGGGCCAAAACTGCAGCAGACACAGAATCAGTTCTGTGTCTGCTGCTCTTCAGAGCTACCGGTTCTACAGAGCCAGACAGAACCAATAGAATCCCACCCCTGTATGTAGCAGAGAAAACCAATTGGACAACCAGTTCCAAATTGAGCCATATTAGCTTTCGTCCACAGAAGTTGCATGTCAGCATTCTTGTGAAAATGGCCACATTGGCCACAGGAGTTGGTTTTCCTTTCAGTGAGATAGAATTGAATCTGTGCATTCTGTGCACTCTGGAAGAGATACTTTATATGAAATGTTCTCACCTTGAGAAAATGTCACCTACAGGGACTTTCAGGGAGTGCCATCTTAGTAAGCACCTTAACCATTGCACCTGATGTGTTCTGGTTTTTTTGTTTCTGCTTTAGCTCTTTCATTGTCTCTTTTGAATGGTATGCCAATGTGGTGTACCTTTATGTGTCTGTTGATGGCTGATGACTGAAGGCTATTAAAGCAAACAACCAGAAAACACAGGACTGCACAGATTAATGCTTCCTTATTGGGAAGGCGTGATCAGATGCTGAGAAAAAGAAGGCTTGAAATGAAGTTGCTCTATCTTGCCTATTGTGTCTAATAATAATGTAGTGGCCTATTCCAGCTCAGAGAATGGTTGTGCTTTTGAATAAAGATCTAAATAAACAACTGATGGATAATATGTTCTCACTTGTTGGAAGAAATGTCCATCTAGGTTCAGTGCCAAGTAGGGAGAAAGACACTGGAAACCTGAAGGCTGCTTAGAAAGATGGCTTAATGGTGAACAGGACCACATGGGTTTGAAGCAGAGGTGGTATTCAGCAGGTTCTGACCAGTTCTGGAGAACCGGTAGCAGATATTTTGAGTAGTTTGGAGAACCAGCAAACCACCTCTGATTGGAGATTTTACAGTATCCTTCCCCTGCCACGCCCACAGAACCGGTAGTAAAAAATTTTGAATCCCACCACTGGTTTGAAGTCCTGGGTAGCTGACCACATGAAGTGGAGAGTGAGTGTTATTTATACCCTCTCTTGTGCTTTGAACTTGAGCTTCCTGTTCCCGTGGCAACGGCATATGTCCTATTGGTTGCAGACTCCCATGTGGAGTCATGTTTGTCTGAATCAAGCTTGGTGGGACCTTGCTGGGTGATGTAATGAAGGGACTTGGTTGTGCCACTTGGTGAGCTCTGCTGATAGATAATCCTATTATGTCCTGGAGGTTCATATCTTAATCCCATCACCTTGGTGCTGAGGTCTTTTGTTTTGTAGATAGGCTGGCCCAGTCTTTCTCAATGGGCACCAAATATCTGCTGGGGGCAGGGAACTGGGGCTGAGTTTCTGTCTCCAAGAGCATGTTTCTCAATTTCTCATCCAGGGAAATATAATATTTTGCCTTTTTCATATTTCCTAAAATAGTTTATTCTTCTAGGAGGGATGGGTGCTAACTTTCTACACACTGGTATACATTGCATATATTCATGTGCTCATCCAACACAATGAACTGGATCAGTGTCAGAGTTTGTAATGTTGTGTGAACACAAAAAATCCAGCAGCACTGGGACATTTTAAAACTGAGCAGGCCTGGGATAGTTTCAATTTTCAATAGATAGTATCTCTGAGTCTGTAATGTCGTGTGAATATAAATGAATGTTAATATAGGATTAACCTACTGGCTGCACAGAGAGATAAAACTAGGCTTCTCTAGGCACTTTGTCTTGTTGGTTTTCAGGAAGAATTGTGCAATAAGAACTCTTACTTTGGACAAGTGGCTAGACTAGAAGACCTTCCAGGTTCCTTTCAGCCCTGTTTCTATGATTCTTAAGCCACTGTAATGGTTTCTACCTCAGCCAAGCTCCAAGATTTTTTTATTTAAGATTTCCAGAAAGTTTTTAATAAATGGCATCAAACCAAATCCCAAAAATACAACCTGGGATGCAGGTGAAACTGGCCACTCCCCACTTAACTGGGAGAACAATGCATTATAAAGTACACATTTGTTGCTGATTTATTAGGAAATTCATTCATTTCATGAGAGTGACTAACTAGGCCAGCTGTGTCTTGTGAACCCAGCAATGAAGTATGTGCACTAAAGGGAAATCTTATCAGTTTTCCACGCCAATAATTTAGAATAGAATACAATAACAGATTTGGAAGGGACCTTGGAGGTCTACTAGTCCAACCCCTGCCTAGGCAGGAAACCCTATACCACTTCAGACAAGTGGTTATTCAACATCTTTTTAAAAACTTCCAGTGTTGGAGCATTCACAGTTTCTGGAGGCAAGTTGTTCCACTGATTAATTATTCTAACAATCAGGAAATTTCTCCTTAGTTCTAGGTTGCTTTTCTCCTTGGTTAGTTTCCACCCATTGCTTCGTGTCCTACCCTGAGGTGCTTGGAGAATAACTTGACTCCCTCTGCTCTGTGGCAGCCCCTGAGATATTGGAACACTGCTGTCATGTCTCCCCTAGTCCTTCCTTTCATTAGACTAGACATACCCAGTTCCTGCAACCGTTCTTCATATGTTTTAGCCTCCAGTCCCCTACTCATCCTTGTTCCTCTTCTCTGCACTCTTTCTAGAGTCTCAACATCTTTTCTCCATCGTGGCGACCAAAACTGGATGCAGTATTCCAAGTGTGGCCTTACCAAGGCATTATAAAGTGATATTAACACTTCACGTGATCTTGATTCTATCCCTCTGTTAACGCAACCTAGGAGTGTGTTGGCTTTTTTGGCAGCTGCTGCACACTGCTGGCTCATATTTAAATGGTTGTTCACTAGGATTCCAAGATCCTATCTCAATTATTACTATTGAGCCAGGTACCATCTATTCTATATTATACTTATGCATTTGATTTTTCTTGCCTAAATGTAGAACCCTTTTTTCACTGTTGAATTTCATTTTGTTAGACAGCGCTCAATTTTCAAGTCTGTCAAGATCCTTCTGTATCTTAAGCCTATCTTCTGGACTGGAGTGTTGGCAATTCCTGCCAGCTAGGTGTCGTCTGCAAATTTGATGAGTTCCCCCATCTATCCCCTTGTCCAAGTCATTGATGAAGATGTTGAAGAGTACTGGGCCTACAACAGAGCCTTGGGGTTACTTCCCTCCATGTAGATGCAGTTCCATTGAGGACTACACGTTAAGTGTGGTTGGTCAACCAGTTTCGAATCCATCCGGTAGTGATGCTGTATAATCCACATTTTTCTACTTTATCTAGTAGTAGGTTATGATCTAGTAGTAGGTTATGATCTACTTTATCAAATGCCTTACTGAAGTCCAAGTAAATTACAGTATATCGACAGCATTCCTCCGGTCAACTAATATTGCCAGTTTGTCAAAGAATGCAATAAGATTAGTCTGGCACGATCTGTTTTTAACAAACCCATGTTGGCTTTTGGTTAGTAGTTTGTTTGCTTCTAGGTGTTCGCTGATTCGTTGCTTGATTTATTTTCTGGTAATTCCCTAGTGGTTAAACTTGAAGAATGAAAGAGCTCCCAGTAAACTCAAATGCGGATGCTGTTAGGAGAGTTTTTCCTCTGGAAAAAGGGATATCACTGGTGATGGCTTCAAATCTGCTTGAGAAATAAATCAATGGAGGGAGTAAAGGGAGAAAACAGATCTATTTTCTGTAATTAACTCTGTGTTGCATAATGATGCAGCATGTCCTTGAAGATGACCTCCTGGTTTGCTCTTTTCCCCCCTCAAAGGAATAAAGCTGTATTTGTTGCTTTTGTTTCATCTTCACTTTTTTGAAAATTTAACACATTATTACTCCATTTTGCGATGTTTCTCCTCTCTTGGCCCCGGGAAGGTTTCTGGACTTCAACTCCCGGAAGAAAAGCTGGCTGAAGAATTCTGGGAGTTGAAGTCTGCACATTTTTCAGGAGCCAAAGTGGGAAACACTGCTCTATTGCATTATATTACTATCCATTTCAAAGTAATATCCTGTATTATAGAAAGGTGTAAGAAATGCTTGTTTATTCTCAGTGTGTGTTTCTGCTCATGGTCGCTTGCATGTTTACAACATTCACATGTGATGAATTGTCTTCCCATTTCAGAAAACTTATTATGCATCTATCAGACTTTAAGCTGCTCAAGACTGTCTTACTATAGGTGAATTTTAGTTTGAGCTTCGGCATTTTTTTCCATACCCAAGCTCATTCTTCAGTTAAGGAATGCCGCAAAAGATTTTTCTCTTTGTGCAGGGCTTAGTACAAAAGGTAGCTCTTTGCAGTTCTTTGCAGTTTAAAGCCATACCTGTAAAGGATCTTTAATGCTCATCCAAGATCACTGCAGGATCTTGGAAACTAAAGGAGGAATGTCCCACTTTCATTTATAATAAGCTTATTGAGAGTGAGTTTTGTTGAATATTTTGAAATACTCATGCTTAGATTTCTCTCCACCTGGGCTAGGTTGCTGTTTATAAGCTGCAGCAGGTTCATCTTTTCTTCATTGTTCGTGGTTTTTTTCTCCCTTCTATATCTTTTGCAGCCTCCCCACAATTTCCCACATTGGCTTTCCCTCAGCATTGAACAGTTCGCCATGACAGTGCTTCTCCCACACTATGTGTTTAGTCTGATTCCTGAATATAATCCATTTCTTGGGCTTATACAAGGCAGAGGACCGGAAGCAAAGCGGCATTTTCATAATATATTTGGGTTTTGATTTCTTTGGCCGAATAACAGAATAACAAAGTTGGAAGGCTTCTAGTCCAACCCCTGCCGAAGCAGGAGACAAGTGGCATTCCAGACAAGTGGTTGTCCAGTCTTTTCTTAAGAAGTCTCTAGTGATGGAGCCCCCACAACTGCTGAAGGAAAGCTGTTCCACTGGAAGTTTCTCCTTAGGTCCAGGATGCTTCCCTCCTTGTTTAGTTTCCATCCATTGTTTTCCTGTGTTGCCTTCTGGTGCTTTGGAAAAACCCCTCTTCTTTGTGACAGCCAGGGGTGGGATTCTATCAGTTCGCATCTATTCGCTAGAACTGGTTGTTAACATTCTAAGCAGTTTGGAGAACTGATTGTTATAACTGTTAAGAGTCACTTAACAGCCACGAGGGTGGTAATGGGGGCACCTAGGGGCTCCCATGTTATGCCACTTCTACGCGCACTGCATTGGCTCCCGGTGGCCCTCCGGGTGCGCTTCAAGGTCTTGGTCACTATCTTTAAAGCGCTCCATGGCTCGGGACCAGGTTACTTGCGAGACTGCCTCCTGCCACCATCGGCTTCCCACCGACCGGTACGCTCCCATAGAGTGGGCCTCCTCGGGGTGCCGCCGGCTGGACAGCTGGCGACCCCGAGGGCGCGGGCCTTCTCATTGGGAGCACCCCCTCTCTGGAATGAATTACCCCCGGAGGTAAGGGCCGCCCCCGATCTCATGGCCTTCCGTCGGTTGCTCAAAATGCATTTATTTCGGCAGGCCGGACTGGCCTAGGGGTTTTTAAATTTTAATCGGGTTTTAATCTTTTTAATACTTGTTTATATTTTATTAGAGCGATATTGTATTTCAGTTTTTAAATTTTAATATTTTATGTTGTCTCATACTTTGTACATTGTATATGTGTTTTTATTGGCTGTTCACCGCCCCGAGTCCCTCCGGGGAGAGGGGGCGGTATATAAATCAAATAAATAAATAAATAAATAAATAAATAAAATAAGAAATTACTGGCCTAATCCTGTAAGGAAGGCAGGAAGGAAACATTCTGGTGTTGCTTACAGAAACTGCCTCTCCGTTAACCCTTATTCCATTCTTGGCAGGACTAGACTTCCTGTCTCTGGAACTTCTCTGGAGTTTTTTTCCCCTCCTTTGCTGGTACTTTGCTTGTGTGGAGTGACCATTCAAAGTTACAATGGCACTGAAAAAAGTGACCATTTTTCACATTTACAACTATTGCAGCATCCGCATAGTCACGAGAGGCCAAACAAGGAGATGCATGCCTCAATGTGAGTGATGTTGAGTCGGCCACACCCAGCCAGTCACATTACTACCAAGCCACACCCACCAACTAAGCCACGCCCACAGAACCAGTTGTTAAAAAAATTGAATCTCACCCTGGTGACAGCCCCTCAAATACTGGAACATTGCTGCTATGGTATCATGTCACCCCTTGTCCTTCTTTTCCCCAGACTAGGCAAACCCAATTCCTGCAACGGTTCTTCATATGTTTTAGCCTCCAGGCCCCCAATCATCTTTGTTGCTCTTTTCTGCACTCTTTCCAGAGTCACTTAACAAATGTCTCACTTAACAACAGAAATGTTGGGCTCAATTGTTGTTGTAAGTTGAGGACTACCTGTACTCGTAAGCCTTTTCCTTAAATGCGTTGGGATGTCAGCCAATTTCAGCTTTTACCGACTTCTGTAATTTTGCTTTAGGATTGTTCTAAAGACGGGAAGTAGTAGGAAAGATATATCATTAAGTAAACAACAATGACTTCTGTTTATGGTTCTTTGCCAAGGTGTTCAACAAGTAGCAGTCTCAACCTGACCTCACTTGAACTAAGATACTAAATTAGGCTAGACCTGGTTAATATTGAATTAGATGAGAGACTACTAAGGAATTCTAGGGCTGTAGGATTAGACTGAGGTGACAAATAGCTTAGAAAAAGACAGTGATGAATTATTTTCTGTTGTTGCTAAGAAAATCACATGATTACAGGTAGTTCTCAACTTACAACAGTTCATTTAGTGATGGTTCAAAGTTACAACAGCACTGAAAAAAGCGATTTATGTCCATTTTTCACACTTGTGACCATTGCAGCATCCCCATGGTTACGTGATTTACATTTGAATGCTTGACAACTGACTCACATTTATGACGGTTGCAGTATCCTGGGGTCATGTGATCCCCTTTTGCGACCTTCTGACAAGCAAAGTCAATGGGGAAACCAGATTCATTTAACAACCATGTTACTAATTGAAGACCTGCAGTGATTCACTTAACAAATGTGATGTGAAAAGTCATAAAATGGAGCAAGCTCACTTAACAAATCTTTTTTTTTTAACATTTTTTTTTGAATTTCAATCTATACATACACAACAATACATTAACTGTGTGGCATCAATATATCATACATTTTAGTATAGACAAGCTTAATAGTACCAATTGTATCTCTTAATACCCATATTCACATTAAATCAAAATCCTTCCTTGCTTATTTTCAACATTTCAATACTTTCTCCTAATGCCAATCACTTAACAAATCTTGTCTTCTTAAAAAGTGAATAAGAAAATTAATTCTGTATCCATTAACTATCGTGCGCTTACATTTCTTCGTTAAATATGCAAACTGTCCACTCTGATATTTCCATGATGGTAGTTGGAAATATCAGAAGACCTCTCCCAATAACTTCAGTTTAAACAGATATTAAAAATACAATGGAAAATATGCTGTAGTAATCAGGTCTACATTTTATAATATTTTAAAGAAAGAAATTTAGAGATGGTTTAGTGCAATATAACCTGAGCAGCTGTGGCTGAATCTTTCCTGTTGCTTCTTCACTGATGAACAATGCCACTGGGTCCAGAGTCCCAGTTTCAATAGCGTGACATTTCTCATACCTTAATTCTTCTTTTCTTTTCCTCTTACTTGCAAAAATATTTGCAGAGGCTGACCCTTCATGAGAGTTCTATGCAATATTATGAAATCCTTTCAGTTAAGGGCTTGGCTGAGCCATTGATTGATGCTTCTGCCCAGGGTGTGTCCTCTTGTTAAGTTAATAGATTTGCCTTCTCCAGAGTTAGCCCCACACACGCCACAGGTTGGCACCCAGTTTCAGAAGCAGAAGGGTTCCCAGGGGACAAGTCGAAAAATTGGCCTTGAGGCAAGAACCATGGACTGGAAACTTCACTCGGTTCAATATTGTCTCAGGAACATCTTTTTCCTTTTGATGCTTTATTTCCATATATGGATTTCAGGTAGGGCTTCTTCTCTTTTTTTCTTCCAAAGGTTTTGTTCTTGAGCAATGGAAGTAACCTATCTTGAAAACTCCTGGACACCAATTTCCTATGTAGTTGATGCTCTTCTTCTTTTTCTCTCTCTCTGTCTGTGATGCCTCTGAGCCAGCCTTGAATCCTGGCAACTACATGGATAAGTCTACACCGCTGGGAGTGGTTCACCATTGCCATCTTCTTCCTAGAGCTGAAAGAGAATGAGGGACTCAGAGATACTTTCCATGCCTAAGAAAGAACGAAAACGAAACACATGCTGGTTTCTAACCCAGTCCCTTTAACCACTTTACCAAACCAGTCCTCTCCTTTCATTTGAGAGGGACATAATTAAATATTTCTACTTAAGACAATGATTGTGATGTGATTATAGAGAGGAAAGGAAGCACTGGCAGATAGCGAAGACTTAAAAAGCAAGTGGCATTCCTGTCACTAAAATCTGAATTGTTTAATGTACTCTTCTTACGTTGCTTGACATTAAAAAAAAAAAAAAAAGACAGATTTTTAAATTCTCCTCAGAGGAAATGTCTGGATCTTGTTCAGACCACAGAACTCTCATGATAGATTAGATTACATAGATTAATCTTGATCCGGTTACCGTAGTAAAATAGCAGTTATTCAGGAGCAGAAATCTGAACCTAAGAGTTAAATAGTGAAGTGGTTTTTTTAATTTTTTTTTAATCAATGCACACATTAGTACAACAAAAAAAGAGCTTGTACTTCAAAATATTGAATGTATTTATTTATAAATTGTATAAATGTATTACTGTATTAACATACGTATGAAATATACATAGTATACTATACACGCTTTGTGAAATGTGTCTCCAAATATATATGTATTCTATTTTGTACATTCTGTATCCTAAGTATTAGTGCAGCTTAATTTATTTTTTTAAATAAAATAATTAAGCAGATTTTCCAATATTTTCATCTTGCACTCCAGTGGGTCATCTTGCATATCTCTGGAGTGTTGAACAACCTCTTTTGGAGTCTACTAATATAGAGACAGTGTTTTTATAGTTCCTGTTTTAACAAGAACTGATGATCTAGTTTGTATTGGCCAAACCAATTAAATGAATTGGGGTGCAATTATTTAATGCATTTAATTAAACAATTAACTTAATGTATCCTTTGTCCTTCCAAAACTATAAATAGACGAATTGATGTTCAACATTTGCTTCACTAAATTTTGCAATGAAAAATGAATTAACGTAATGAATGAGCACAGATCCCATAAAAAGATTCATTACCGATTATGCACACGGAGCACTTATAGAAATGTGTACTGATGTTGTGTCTTCAGTGGTGCAGAGAAGTTTGAATGCAGGCTTCTAAAAAAAAAAAATGCAGGCTGGAGTTTCAAACATTTTAATTGCTAACAATGTTACCTTTGTAAACATTGGAAGAGCCAATTTTATTGTGGTGAGAAGGCAGGTACATAGAGTGAAAAAGAACAAGAATGCATTTTTCTTTTTTTAATCTCGTTGACATATCTTCCTATGACTACCATGGGGGCGGGGGGTGGTAGGAATCAAAAATATTGTGATGCCTATTTTCACACATCCACAACTTGAATGTGAAGACCTGGGTCTTCCATCAATTGGTCACCAATTTGCCTACTTTGACACTTACCTCTCAAATACTCGTGCTCCAGAATCTCTCTTTAAACTAAATAGAAATATAATACTACTCAGGCCCGTGTTTTTTTTTCCTTTTCTGCTTGATTTTCATATGCTAATGAGCAATAATGGATAAACGGGAGGTTATCACATTGCCAATCCAAAGCTAAAGCTTCTCTTCTTGGAAATTTGCTTAGGAAAACAATAGAAAAAGTAATTAACCTTAGACTGTCTACTACTGATCTCACTCCTTTCCTTAGAGGTCTGTAGGGGGCATGCATAAGCGCACCAACGTGCCTACTGTCCCTGTCCTATTGTTTCTTTTATATTTTATTTTTCTTATATGTATCCATGTATTCATAACTATGTTTTACTTATACCTATTATTTTGTAAGCCATTGACAAATAAGTAAAATAAAACAAATAATTGGGGTCGGAGGGACCTTATCAGTTTGTCTTCTGCTCAGTGAATGTTTTCAGAATGGGTCACAACTGCTGCAAACAGCTACTTTATAATTTGGAAGCTTTCCCATTGTGATCATAATTCCAGATCTGCCCCTCAGCTGCCTACTTTTCAGCAGCATCATTGTACGGGTGCACGTGTAAAAACTGGCAACATGGCAGATGGGGAATCACAATGTGAGCCTCACCCTTTTTAAAAATCTGTCAATGTTCCACAGAAATGAATTTTGCCACACTGTGAGACTCTGTCCGCCATCTTGCTAATTTAGAACTTGTTGTTACTCTTCTACAAGACAAAGGTACTGAGTCTCCTAGAGTTGCTTAGATGAGATGGGCAGGTGTAGAACTTGAATACATCTTCTTCTTCATCATCACTTTGAAAGCCAGTTTGATATAATGGTTGAGGCACCAGATCAGAAGCCAAGAGACTATGAGTACTATCCCACCTTAGGCATTACTATCCCACCTAAGCCCAACCTGGTTGTGGGGGAAATAGGAGAAAGAAGGAGTTTTATGTATGTTTGCTGCCTTGAGTTATTTATAAAGTAATAAGAATCTAATCTAATGAAATCATCATCTTTAGGCGGTCTGAAGCAAACAAATTATTTTCTTCCTGTATGTCCCATCTCTATTTTCTTCTCTCTCTCTCTTTTAAGGAATATCTTAACATTCTCTTTCTCCTGGAAACTCATAACATCATAAGAATCATAAGGTTGGAAGGGTAAGATCCTGGACAAACGTTTGTCCAATTTTTTCTTGAAAACCTCCAGTGATGGAGTACCCGCAAGCTGTTCCAGCTTAATACTTCTCACCACCAGGAAATTCCTCCTTATTTCCAGATTGGATCTCCCTCTGATGAGCTTCTTGTCCTATCTTTGATATTATGGAGAGTAAGTTGATGTCCTTTCCCCTGTGGCAGCCCTTCAAGTATTTGAAGACTGCTGTCATGTTTCCCCTTGGTCTTCTCTTCATTAAGCTAAACATACAGTACCTAATTTCTTTAGTCATTCTTCATAAGATTCATAGGTCAGAGGATTTTATATTTTAAAAAAGACAGTTCCGTGTACGTGTGTGTGTGTGTGTATGTTTTCTTATGTTTTTGAGGGTATTTATATGGTATTCAGCTTTGTTCGGGTAGTTTCCCACGTCTTTATAGTTGTGCTTTTAAAGTTGTAGCGACAGATTCTGTTGAAATATTGCTACAACTTTAAAAGCACAACTATAAAGATGTGGGAAATTACCCGAACAAAGCTGAATACCATATATATTGTGGTATATATTATGGTATATATTATGGCTGGTGCTTTCAGCTTTGTGCTTGTGTGAGCAAAGCGTGATCTGAGCTGCTGTCTCTCTATAAATACTGGTGGGGAGGTTGGCTGTGTTGTCATTTCTTGATTGGTTGATGGAGTTGATGTTTGCAGATTGGCTGACTTTTTCTTAAGAACATGTGTGGCTGAGGTATTGGCTGTGTGTCTATCAACCTTCTGTGTTGTAACGACTTGGGTAATGGGCTGTGTGATGACCTTCTGAGTTCTATTGTTTTGACATCCTGGGTCTTGTGCTGTAATCTCCTGGGTCGTAAGAAATGACAACACAGCCAATGTTCCCACCAGTATATATAGGGAGACAGCAGCTCAGATCATGCTTTGCTCACACAAGCACAAAGCCGAAAGCACCAGCCTGAAGATAGCGAGTGAGATCTCGTCGAAACGTTGCCAAGATAGTCTCAATCTTACACGGGAAAAGACCCAAATACACCAAGACCTGCATACCTGTACCCGTGAAAATCTACAAAAACATATATGTATGTAAGTATGTATGTATGTATGTGTGTATGTATGTATGTATATATATGCAAACACATTTCTGGGTATCAAGGGAGACCTTCAAATTTATAGAAACACAACCGTAGCTCTGTATCCCTCAATTTCACTTCCATATTAAAATGTCTATGGAGATTCCATATTGAAAGACACTCAATCTTCAAAATCACCATTTGAACAAATAAAATATGTCATGGATTTTTTTCTTAAGTATGTTCTTGTTAAACCATCCCTTCCAAGCACGAGACCCAAGTCTCAGTTCTTCTCTACCATCCCTACAGCTCTGTTTTACTACATACTTTAGTTTCCAGTAAATGTTTCTACTTTCACTGGGATTTTCTTTTTTTTTCTTTTATTGTAGTATTTAAGAGCAGCTCCTTGTCCCTAGGATGAAAATGTTGCCCAAACAACCTTACATTGCTGTTCGTATAGTCATCAGGAACCAAGACTGACTCAAAAGAATGTAAAAGGATTTAATTTACCGCATTACCCCACCTTTTCATTCAGGAAGGATAATTTGGTCAGTTTACAGCATAAAAAAAATGTAAATAGCAAACAATAAAACAAAAAATAGCAGCAATGCCAAATAGGCTGGGAGAATGAAAACCAGGAAATACTTTCCATATCTTTGAGGAATAGATAGACATCTTCTATACATCAACTTCACAATCACAGCACTTCAGAAACATGGCCAACCTGAAAAGGATTTCTGCAGATCTTAAGGTCTGGATGACTCCATATGCAACCCCTAATAAATCTGACTCTAAATTTAAACAAGGCATCTTATATAACTTAGGTAAATCACTTAGGCAAAAACTGTATGACATTCAGTATGGGTGATCTTAGCATTGTGTACCAGTTGGCGGTTGAGCTACTACATTTTTCAAATGCTGTGTGCTTCTTGTTCCTTAGTGACCTGATGTGTTTTGCCAACATTCATTCTTATGAGTTTGAGGCTTGGCTCAGATGAATCACAGATCTGGCTTGTTTGTTTAAAACCGTGAGGTTGCATCTCTGCTGGGGGATTTAAAAAAAAACCAAAATGGCAGCTACAACTATACAATTGAACCTGGGGTTTTTAAGTGCACAGTTGTGACTGCCTTGTCCACTTTCTGAATCCTCTCATGAAATCCCTGTTGTACCTACTCAGTATTAAATATATTTCTCACTTCTACCAGCCTTAAAGGCAACATATTAAGTCTGAGGTTAAACTGACCGTGTGACGTGGATTTAACATACTGGTATCTTTCCATATAACAAGTTGGATGAAAGAGTAGGAAAAATTAATCATGAGGTGTAATTAGAAACTGGTTCAAGTTTGTGATCTGCCAACTATTCTGGTAGTTAAGCAACAAAAGCATCTAACATGTTGGAAACAATAGTTAACACGGATGCAGAGAAGAATAAACAGAGGCAGTTTTGTAAGAAAAACCATGCTCTTCCTCCTGTTATCTTACAGATAATGGCAGTGAAGAGTTTCCTTTACTGACCAGAAATAGATTATTTGCCATTGTGACAGAC
This sequence comes from Bungarus multicinctus, assembly GCA_023653725.1. Lineage (NCBI taxonomy): Eukaryota > Metazoa > Chordata > Lepidosauria > Squamata > Elapidae > Bungarus > Bungarus multicinctus. The sequence goes on along the minus strand of CM042838.1, from coordinate 158,312,869 downwards.
AAGCTAGTCCAAAGGTGCTTTTTCAAGAGGCAGCTGGATTGTCTTGTTTTTGTTTGAAGATGTTTCGCTTCTCATCCAAGAAGCTTCTTCAGCTCTGATGGATTATGGGGAATGGAGGGACCATCCAGTCAGAGCTGAAGAAGCTTCTTGGATGAGAAGCGAAACATCTTCAAACAAAAACAAAGAAAGTCCAATAAAAAAGCACCTTTGGGACAACCATGACCTGGATAACCGAGACTTTCCATAGACAGGGTAGGAGAGAAAGAAAATGCCTATGAGTTTCAGATTAGTTAGATGGGACTCAATCAAGGTCTAAAGTTTCTTCTGTGCAGTCATGACCACCTCAAGGGTCATCTCTGATTCTCAGCCGAGGGAGCTTGTATTATCTGAGAGACACTTCCGTCATCATGGAGCCCACATGAAATTACAGAACGCAGTAATCTTCCCATCAAAGTAGTATCTATTTATCTACTCACATTTGCATGCTTTTGAATTGTTAGATTAGCAGGAGCTGGAATCAGTAATAGGAGCTCACTCCATTGCACAGCACTTGGGTCTCAAACATGGATTGTCGGTTTTCCAGCTGACAAGCCCAGTGTCTTAACTGCTGAACCATCGAACCACCCCACTCAATCACAACTCTTCACAATTTGAGCCAGGGATACCCAGCAAGCATATTCTTATAGTTGAGAATTCTGGGAGTTGAAGTCTACAGTTCTGGGAGTTGAAGTCCATACAATGAGAGGACACCAAGGTTAAGGAGAATTGGTATTGTATGTTTATTGTCTATTCTGCCTTTCTTATATATAAAAAAACCACCTTGAGGCGTTATGTATGAGTAGGCCAAATTTCCAAATAAATAAATAAATGTATTTCTGTTTACATTTTTATTGGGGAAATTTGCAGAGAATTGAGCAACTGAGTTGACATAATCTCTGCACCCTCTTACAATGTCTTTGCTGCATTGGAAATCAATAATTCTACATTCATTTTCATATATTCATTGTTAATTTTAGTTTATAATCACATTAGAATAAGGTAAACATAGTGTTTTATACTAGAGTGTAAATTGATTAATAATGCTGCTCCCTTTGATACTGTGTAGTGCATTATTTATTATTTCATATTGGATGTATTTTATATTAAATATTGAGTTTTTAGAATTTATCATGCATTTGGGTTGTATGAGTCAGTCTGAGCATCTGATTGTAACAATTTCACCTGTACTCATTCATATGCTGATTCTGTACATTTTCAGTATTATTCCAACATTATAATTTTTAAAAAGCTTAATATCGTACAATTAATTTTACATGCAATTTTGCTAAATACAGGCTGTCCTTGAGTTATGTTCATTCATTTAGTGATTGTTCAAAGTTATATGGCACTGAAAAAAGTGACTTGTAATAGCTCTTTATAACTCTCATAGCATACTAATCACATTTTGGGCTCTTGGCAACCATCATTTATTTACAATGGTTGTAGCATCCTGGCTCATATGATCAACGTTTGTGAACTTCCCAGCTGGCTTTTGACAAACAAAGTCAATAGGGGAAGCCAGATTCACTTCATATGATTCATTTAATCACTTGCAAAAATGATCCTATCATTTCTGGTCCCAATTGTGGCTGAAAGTTGAGGATTATCTGTATACCTGTTCTAATTTCACATTCAGGCAAACGGTTTTGCATTTTTTCACTGCTTTGCCTTGTACGTTCAGGAGCAAAACCAGAATAAGATATTTAGGTAGTAACTATGAATGCCTTCCAAAATAGTTTAGATGAAGTTAAATATTGGTCTGAGTAACAATATATTATTAGACAATCTGTGACCCTGGGATATCCTTCCAGAGACATTTCCTTACCTAAACAGAGAAACAGAATGACCAAATGATGCAAATAAATGCAAATAAAGCAGTGGGAGCTGGAGTGACTTCTGACTTCCTGCTGGCTTCCCCATTGATGTTGTTTGTGGGTAGTTGGCAGGAAGCATTGGAAATCACTCCTCCTTCTCCTCAGCTGACTCATAAAACTGCCTGTCACTTGCCATGGGGAAAAGAAACAAAGGAATATATGAATTGCAAGGAAAATTGCATCCATACTCTCCATTTCAAAGGCCACCTCCATTCAGAGAGAAAGAGGGCTCAGCTGTCAACCACCAGTACTCTCCAGTTAGCCATACCTCACATCCAAATCTCTCCACAGCTTTAAAAGATTTTAGATTTCAGCTTTTGTTCCAAAGCATCCAATTGCTGCTCACTTGTTAGCATCCCACAGCCAGCCTTACATTGCCAGCAGGCATCTAAGTTGGCAGCTTGACCATCTCTCACTGTCTAGCATTATTAACAACATTAGCATTAGCATTATTAGCATTATTCATATTTCATTGTTCAAGTAAGTACATCATTCAAGTAAGGTTCTACATTTAGGCAAGAAAAATCAAATGCACAGGTACAGAATATGTGGTACCTTGCTCAATAGTAGTAACTGCGAGAGGGATCTTGGAGTTCTAGTGGACAACCATTTAAATATGAGCCAGCAGTGTGCAGCAGCTGCCAAAAAAGCCAACACACTCCTAGGTTGCGTTAACAGAGGGATAGAATCAAAATCATGTGAAGTGTTAATACCACTTTATAAGGCCTTGGTAAGGTCACACTTGGAATACTGCATCCAGTTTTGGTCGCCACGATGTAGAAAAGATGTTGAGACTCTAGAAAGAGTGCAGAGAAGAGGAACAAGGATGAGTAGGGGACTGGAAGCTAAAACATATGAAGAACGGTTGCAGGAACTGGGTATGTCTAGTCTAATGAAAGGAAGGACTAGGGGAGACATGACAGCAGTGTTCCAATATCTCAGGAGCTGCTACAAAAAAGAGGGAGTCAGGCTATTCTCCAAAACACCTGAAGGCAGGACAAGAAACCATGGAAGGAAACTAATCAAGGAGAGAAGCAACTTAGAACTAAGTAGAAATTTCTTGATAGTTAGAACAATTAATCAGTGGAACAACTTGCCTCCAGAAGTTGTGAATGCTCCAACACTGGACGTTTTTAAAAAGATGTTGGATAACCATTTGTCTGAAGTGATGTAGGGTTTGCTGCCTAAGCAGGGGTTGGACTAGAAGACCTTCAAGGTCCCTTCCAACTCTTGTTATTCTATGCAAAACAGTCAAACAGTGCTTACCGATCTAGCCTTGCTGCCAGCTGGTTGGATGTAGGAGAAAGAGGCTGGAATGCATCTTCTCTTATTCCATACATAAGGTTAAAAGAAACTTGTGAAGAAACAAACCTAGAATTGTATAGTAGCTTATTTAGCACAGGTAAGTATGGATGCTATAATTTCATCGTAAGAGTGGAACATTCCCCAGAGGTCTGGTACAAGCTGAGATCTGTTGAGATGCTTAAAGGTTTATTTAAGCCCTGAAGATTTTTGGAGTTTAGGAATTGCTGTGTGGATTATGCAGCACTGTGCAGAGGTTTGGATTGGAGGGCCAAATAAGCAATTTTCTAATTCTAACAACAGGGATGAGCTGTTTTTAAAGATCTAGGAATGGCACGTCAAAAAAAGTTGGAAAGAGAAGGGAAGAATTACATCCCCTCTCTTAAGAATATTTCTGAGCTCAGGGAGTTGATAAGAGCATTAACTCGTGAGAAATAATGCAGTGGAAATTATTCTTCCTTTTTGACAAAAACTTTGCAGTGTTATTTAGGTGAGGGTCAGGGGAAATGCAGAACAATAACATGGATGAGGTTGATCCACGTTTTCTTAAGAGCCGTATTGGTGCAGTAGTCAGAATACAGATTGGTAAAATGAAGACCAAAGTTGGGGGCAATAGGCTGACCTTGTAAACTAATTAGAGAGTGCTATATAAGTCTAAGTGGTATATAAGTGTAAGTACTTTTACTATTGCTATTAAGGCAAAATTATCTACAAAAGGTAAAATAATTTTGAAAAGGTTAAAAAAAAGATTAGGGAATTTATGCACAGCATTCAAATATGAAAAAGCACACTGAATATTAGGTACAAGGAATCAATGGCTCACTAAAAAGTGGTTGAATATATTGGCCAGACATGATTGCAGCATTTTCAGTTTACAAAACCAAAATGCTGTAACAGGGAAAATCGTCTTTAAAAAATATATTGAAAATTGCCTGCTAAATTATACATTATATGGCAAACTGAGATATTCGATACTTATTCACAAAGAAAATTAGAAAGTCAGCTTAATAAAGAAAAACATAGCAAAATATACAAATGATAAAAACATGCTAACTAAATATTTTATTATTATTCTATCTTAGCAATATCACAGACACATGGAAATACAATATCTTCTACAAACATGACTCTGAAGGTGACCACTTCCAAGCCGAAGAGCCCGACTTCCACAGTGGAGACTGGTGTGACGTCTCTTGAAAGTCAAACCGCGCCAACCATCAGCAAGGGTTCTTCCACTAAGGCTGAGCTGACTACAGCAGAAGCGACCAGAACACCCTCTCTAGCATCTGAGCCTCCCCTGGCCACATCACTTTCCATGCAGACTATACCGTCTCGGGCTCAGACCTCGCCGCCATCAACCTCTCCGGAGACCACTGTTGCGTCCCACAGCGCGAGTTCTTCTACTCGGGCAGAATCCACCCGAGCCGAAGGAGGCACCACGTCTTCGCTCCTTTCTGCACGCTCAAGCACTGCAGTGCCAGAAAGCAGGTCCTCTGCAGAGTCGGTGGCTTCGATTGTCACCACGACGGCCGCTGTTGGCACCACTGAGCGAACCTCCATCCAGCGTCCAACCACTCCCTCCCTCGGCCAATCTTCTGCCACGCCGTCGGAGGCGACCTCACTGCAAGAGAGCACAACGCCACGCCCGCATTCCGGCTCTTCCACGACCGAACCGGAGCTGAGCTCTGCTCGAGGAACCACCCTTCCCAGGCCAACTTCTCTCTCTTCAATTCACCCCTCTTCGCTTGCCCCTACCGAGGAGACCACCGTTGCCTTCCAGGACACCAGTACTTCGGCTAAGGTCGAAGGAACTGCGGCTGAGTTCACCAGCCCGCCACTCTCTTCGGCGACATCTCCTACGGCTGCGCAGTTGAGAACCTCGACTCTGGAGGTGACCGCTTCCACGCCGAAGAGCCCGCCTTCCACGGTGGAGACCGGTGTGACGTCTCTTGAAAGTCAAACCACGCCAACCATCAGCAAGGGTTCTTCCACTGAGGCTGAGCAGACTGCAGCAGAAGCGACAGGAACACCCTCTCCAGCATCTGAGTCTCCCCTGGCCACGTCGCTTTCCATGCAGACTGTACCCTCTCGGGCTCGGACCTCGCCGCCATCAACCCCTCCGGAGACCACCGTTGCGTCCCACAGCGCGAGTTCTTCTACTCAGGCAGAATCCACCCCAGCCGAAGGAGGCACCACGTCTTCGCTCCTTTCCGCACGCACAAGCACTGCAGTGCCAGAAAGCAGGTCCTCTGCAGAGTCGGTGGCTTCGATTGTCACCACGACGGCCGCTGTTGGCACCACTGAGCGAACCTCCGTCCAGCGTCCAACCACTCCCTCCCTCGGCCAATCTTCTGCCACGCCGTCGGAAGCGACCTCACTGCAAGAGAGCACAACGCCACGCCCGCATTCCGGCTCTTCCACGACCGAACCGGAGCTGAGCTCTGCTCGAGGAACCACCCTTCCCAGGCCAACTTCTGTCTCTTCAATTCACCCCTCTTCGCTTGCCCCTACCGAGGAGACCACCGTTGTCTTCCAGGACACCAGTACTTCGGCTAAGGTCGAAGGAACTGCGGCTGAGTTCACCAGCCCGCCACTCTCTTCGGCGACATCTCCTACGGCTGCGCAGTTGAGAACCTCGACTCTGGAGGTGACCGCTTCCACGCCGAAGAGCCCGCGTTCCACGGTGGAGACCGGTGTGACGTCTCTTGAAAGTCAAACCACGCCAACCATCAGCAAGGGTTCTTCCACTGAGGCTGAGCAGACTGCAGCAGAAGCGACAGGAACACCCTCTCCAGCATCTGAGTCTCCCCTGGCCACGTCGCTTTCCGTGCAGACTGTACCCTCTCGGGCTCGGACCTCGCCGCCATCAACCCCTCCGGAGACCACCGTTGCGTCCCACAGCGCGAGTTCTTCTACTCGGGCAGAATCCACCCCAGCCGAAGGAGGCACCACGTCTTCGCTCCTTTCCGCACGCACAAGCACTGCAGTGCCAGAAAGCAGGTCCTCTGCAGAGTCGGTGGCTTCGATTGTCACCACGACGGCCGCTGTTGGCACCACTGAGCGAACCTCCGTCCAGCGTCCAACCACTCCCTCCCTCGGCCAATCTTCTGCCACGCCGTCGGAGGCGACCTCACTGCAAGAGAGCACAACGCCACGCCCGCATTCCGGCTCTTCCACGACCGAACCGGAGCTGAGCTCTGCTCGAGGAACCACCCTTCCCAGGCCAACTTCTCTCTCTTCAATTCACCCCTCTTCGCTTGCCCCTACCGAGGAGACCACCGTTGCCTTCCAGGACACCAGTACTTCGGCTAAGGTCGAAGGAACTGCGGCTGAGTTCACCAGCCCGCCACTCTCTTCGGCGACATCTCCTACGGCTGCGCAGTTGAGAACCTCGACTCTGGAGGTGACCGCTTCCACGCCGAAGAGCCCGCCTTCCACGGTGGAGACCGGTGTGACGTCTCTTGAAAGTCAAACCACGCCAACCATCAGCAAGAGTTCTTCCACTGAGGCTGAGCAGACTGCAGCAGAAGCGACAGGAACACCCTCTCCAGCATCTGAGTCTCCCCTGGCCACGTCGCTTTCCATGCAGACTGTACCCTCTCGGGCTCGGACCTCGCCGCCATCAACCCCTCCGGAGACCACCGTTGCGTCCCACAGCGCGAGTTCTTCTACTCGGGCAGAATCCACCCCAGCCGAAGGAGGCACCACGTCTTCGCTCCTTTCCGCACGCACAAGCACTGCAGTGCCAGAAAGCAGGTCCTCTGTAGAGTCGGTGGCTTCGATTGTCACCACGACGGCCGCTGTTGGCACCACTGAGCGAACCTCCGTCCAGCGTCCAACCACTCCCTCCCTCGGCCAATCTTCTGCCACGCCGTCGGAGGCGACCTCACTGCAAGAGAGCACAACGCCACGCCCGCATTCCGGCTCTTCCACGACCGAACCGGAGCTGAGCTCTGCTCGAGGAACCACCCTTCCCAGGCCAACTTCTGTCTCTTCAATTCACCCCTCTTCGCTTGCCCCTACCGAGGAGACCACCATTGTCTTCCAGGACACCAGTACTTCGGCTAAGGTCGAAGGAACTGCGGCTGAGTTCACCAGCCCGCCACTCTCTTCGGCGACATCTCCTACGGCTGCGCAGTTGAGAACCTCGACTCTGGAGGTGACCGCTTCCACGCCGAAGAGCCCGCGTTCCACGGTGGAGACCGGTGTGACGTCTCTTGAAAGTCAAACCACGCCAACCATCAGCAAGGGTTCTTCCACTGAGGCTGAGCAGACTGCAGCAGAAGCGACCGGAACACCCTCTCCAGCATCTGAGTCTCCCCTGGCCACGTCGCTTTCCATGCAGACTGTACCCTCTCGGGCTCGGACCTCGCCGCCATCAACCCCTCCGGAGACCACCGTTGCGTCCCACAGCGCGAGTTCTTCTACTCGGGCAGAATCCACCCCAGCCGAAGGAGGCACCACGTCTTCGCTCCTTTCCGCACACACAAGCACTGCAGTGCCAGAAAGCAGGTCCTCTGCAGAGTCGGTGGCTTCGATTGTCACCACGACGGCCGCTGTTGGCACCACTGAGCGAACCTCCGTCCAGCGTCCAACCACTCCCTCCCTTGGCCAATCTTCTGCCACGCCGTCGGAGGCGACCTCACTGCAAGAGAGCACAACGCCACGCCCGCATTCCGGCTCTTCCACGACCGAACCGGAGCTGAGCTCTGCTCGAGGAACCACCCTTCCCAGGCAAACTTCTGTCTCTTCAATTCACCCCTCTTCGCTTGCCCCTACCGAGGAGACCACCATTGTCTTCCAGGACACCAGTACTTCGGCTAAGGTCGAAGGAACTGCGGCTGAGTTCACCAGCCCGCCACTCTCTTCGGCGACATCTCCTACGGCTGCGCAGTTGAGAACCTCGACTCTGGAGGTGACCGCTTCCACGCCGAAGAGCCCGCGTTCCACGGTGGAGACCGGTGTGACGTCTCTTGAAAGTCAAACCACGCCAACCATCAGCAAGGGTTCTTCCACTGAGGCTGAGCAGACTGCAGCAGAAGCGACCGGAACACCCTCTCCAGCATCTGAGTCTCCACTGGCCACGTCGCTTTCCATGCAGACTGTACCCTCTCGGGCTCGGACCTCACCGCCATCAACCCCTCCGGAGACCACCGTTGCGTCCCACAGCGCGAGTTCTTCTACTCGGGCAGAATCCACCCCAGCCGAAGGAGGCACCACGTCTTCGCTCCTTTCCGCACGCACAAGCACTGCAGTGCCAGAAAGCAGGTCCTCTGCAGAGTCGGTGGCTTCGATTGTCACCACGACGGCCGCTGTTGGCACCACTGAGCGAACCTCCGTCCAGCGTCCAACCACTCCCTCCCTCGGCCAATCTTCTGCCACGCCATCAGAGGCGACCTCACTGCAAGAGAGCACAACGCCACGCCCGCTTTCCGGCTCTTCCACGACCGAACCGGAGCTGAGCTCTGCTCGAGGAACCACCCTTCCCAGGCCAACTTCTGTCTCTTCAATTCACCCCTCTTCGCTTGCCCCTACCGAGGAGACCACCGTTGCCTTCCAGGACACCAGTACTTCGGCTAAGGTCGAAGGAACTGCGGCTGAGTTCACCAGCCCGCCACTCTCTTCGGCGACATCTCCTACGGCTGCGCAGTTGAGAACCTCGACTCTGGAGGTGACCGCTTCCACGCCGAAGAGCCCGCCTTCCACGGTGGAGACCGGTGTGACGTCTCTTGAAAGTCAAACCACGCCAACCATCAGCAAGAGTTCTTCCACTGAGGCTGAGCAGACTGCAGCAGAAGCGACCGGAACACCCTCTCCAGCATCTGAGTCTCCCCTGGCCACGTCGCTTTCCATGCAGACTGTACCCTCTCGGGCTCGGACGTCGCCGCCATCAACCCCTCCGGAGACCACCGTTGCGTCCCACAGCGCGAGTTCTTCTACTCGGGCAGAATCCACCCCAGCTGAAGGAGGCACCACGTCTTCGCTCCTTTCTGCACGCACAAGCACTGCAGTGCCAGAAAGCAGGTCCTCTGCAGAGTCGGTGGCTTCGATTGTCACCACGACGGCCGCTGTTGGCACAACTGAGCGAACCTCCTTCCAGCGTCCAACCACTACCTCCCTCGGCCAATCTTCTGCCACGCCGTCGGAGGCGACGTCACTGCAAGAGAGCACAACGCCACGCCCGCATTCCGGCTCTTCCACGACCGAACCGGAGCTGAGCTCTGCTCGAGGAACCACCCTTCCCAGGCCAACTTCTGTCTCTTCAATTCACCCCTCTTCGCTTGCCCCTACCGAGGAGACCACCGTTGCCTTCCAGGACACCAGTACTTCGGCTAAGGTCGAAGGAACTGCGGCTGAGTTCACCAGCCCGCCACTCTCTTCGGCGACATCTCCTACGGCTGCGCAGTTTAGAACCTCGACTCTGGAGGTGACCGCTTCCACGCCGAAGAGCCCGCCTTCCACGGTGGAGACCGGTGTGACGTCCCTTGAAAGTCAAACCACGCCAACCATCAGCAAGAGTTCTTCCACTGAGGCTGAGCAGACTGCAGCAGAAGCGACCGGAACACCCTCTCCAGCATCTGAGTCTCCCCTGGCCACGTCGCTTTCCATGCAGACTGTACCCTCTCGGGCTCGGACCTCGCCGCCATCAACCCCTCCGGAGACCACCGTTGCGTCCCACAGCGCGAGTTCTTCTACTCGGGCAGAATCCACCCCAGCCGAAGGAGGCACCACGTCTTCGCTCCTTTCTGCACGCACAAGCACTGCAGTGCCAGAAAGCAGGTCCTCTGCAGAGTCGGTGGCTTCGATTGTCACCACGACGGCCGCTGTTGGCACCACTGAGCGAACCTCCTTCCAGCGTCCAACCACTCCCTCCCTCGGCCAATCTTCTGCCACGCCGTCGGAGGCGACCTCACTGCAAGAGAGCACAACGCAACGCCGGCATTCCGGCTCTTCCACGACCGAACCGGAGCTGAGCTCTGCTCGAGGAACCACCCTTCCCAGGCCAACTTCTGTCTCTTCAATTCACCCCTCTTCGCTTGCCCCTACCGAGGAGACCACCGTTGCCTTCCAGGACACCAGTACTTCGGCTAAGGTCGAAGGAACTGCGGCTGAGTTCACCAGCCCGCCACTCTCTTTGGCGACATCTCCTACGGCTGCGCAGTTGAGAACCTCGACTCTGGAGGTGACCGCTTCCACGCCGAAGAGCCCGCCTTCCACGGTGGAGACCGGTGTGGCGTCCCTTGAAAGTCAAACCACGCCAACCATCAGCAAGAGTTCTTCCACTGAGGCTGAGCAGACTGCAGCAGAAGCGACCGGAACACCCTCTCCAGCATCTGAGTCTCCCCTGGCCACGTCGCTTTCCATGCAGACTGTACCCTCTCGGGCTCGGACTTCGCCGCCATCAACCCCTCCGGAGACCACCGTTGCGTCCCACAGCGCGAGTTCTTCTACTCGGGCAGAATCCACCCCAGCCGAAGGAGGCACCACGTCTTCGCTCCTTTCTGCACGCACAAGCACTGCAGTGCCAGAAAGCAGGTCCTCTGCAGAGTCGGTGGCTTCGATTGTCACCACGAGGGCCGCTGTTGGCACCACTGAGCGAACCTCCGTCCAGCGTCCAACTACTCCCTCCCTCGGCCAATCTTCTGCCACGCCGTCGGAGGCGACCTCACTGCAAGAGAGCACAACGCCACGCCCGCATTCCGGCTCTTCCACGACCGAACCGGAGCTGAGCTCTGCTCGAGGAACCACCCTTCCCAGGCCAACTTCTGTCTCTTCAATTCACCCCTCTTCACTTGCCCCTACCGAGGAGACCACCGTTGCCTTCCAGGACACCAGTACTTCGGCTAAGGTCGAAGGAACTGCGGCTGAGTTCACCAGCCCACCACTCTCTTCGGCGACATCTCCTACGGCTGCGCAGTTGAGAACCTCGACTCTGGAGGTGACCGCTTCCACGCCGAAGAGCCCGCCTTCCACGGTGGAGACCGGTGTGACGTCCCTTGAAAGTCAAACCACGCCAACCATCAGCAAGAGTTCTTCCACTGAGGCTGAGCAGACTGCAGCAGAAAAGACCGGAACACCCTCTCCAGCATCTGAGTCTCCCCTGGCCACGTCGCTTTCCATGCAGACTGTACCCTCTCGGGCTCGGACCTCGCCGCCATCAACCCCTCTGGAGACCACCGTTGCATCCCACAGCGCGAGTTCTTCTACTCGGGCAGAATCCACCCCAGCCGAAGGAGGCACCACGTCTTCGCTCCGTTCTGCACGCACAAGCACTGCAGTGCCAGAAAGCAGGTCCTCTGCAGAGTCGGTGGCTTCGATTGTCACCACGACGGCCGCTGTTGGCACCACTGAGCGAACCTCTGTCCAGCGTCCAACCACTCCCTCCCTCGGCCAATCTTCTGCCACGCCATCAGAGGCGACCTCACTGCAAGAGAGCACAACGCCACGCCCGCATTCCGGCTCTTCCACGACCGAACCGGAGCTGAGCTCTGCTCGAGGAACCACCCTTCCCAGGCCAACTTCTGTCTCTTCAATTCACCCCTCTTCGCTTGCCCCTACCGAGGAGACCACCGTTGCCTTCCAGGACACCAGTACTTCGGCTAAGGTCGAAGGAACTGCGGCTGAGTTCACCAGCCCGCCACTCTCTTCGGCGACATCTCCTACGGCTGCGCAGTTGAGAACCTCGACTCTGGAGGTGACCGCTTCCACGCCGAAGAGCCCGCCTTCCACGGTGGAGACCGGTGTGGCGTCCCTTGAAAGTCAAACCACGCCAACCATCAGCAAGGGTTCTTCCACTGAGGCTGAGCAGACTGCAGCAGAAGCGACCGGAACACCCTCTCCAGCATCTGAGTCTCCCCTGGCCACGTCGCTTTCCATGCAAACTGTACCCTCTCGGGCTCGGACCTCGCCGCCATCAACCCCTCCGGAGACCACCGTTGCGTCCCACAGCGCGAGTTCTTCTACTCGGGCAGAATCCACCCCAGCCGAAGGAGGCACCACGTCTTCGCTCCTTTCTGCACGCACAAGCACTGCAGTGCCAGAAAGCAGGTCCTCTGCAGAGTCGGTGGCTTCGATTGTCACCACGACGGCCGCTGTTGGCACCACTGAGCGAACCTCCGTCCAGCGTCCAACCACTCCCTCCCTCGGCCAATCTTCTGTCACGCCATCAGAGGCGACCTCACTGCAAGAGAGCACAACGCCACGCCCGCATTCCGGCTCTTCCACGACCGAACCGGAGCTGAGCTCTGCTCGAGGAACCACCCTTCCCAGGCCAACTTCTGTCTCTTCAATTCACCCTTCTTCGCTTGCCCCTACCGAGGAGACCACCGTTGCCTTCCAGGACACCAGTACTTCGGCTAAGGTCGAAAGAACTGCGGCTGAGTTCACCAGCCCGCCACTCTCTTCGGCGACATCTCCTACAGCTGCGCAGTTGAGAACCTCGACTCTGGAGGTGACCGCTTCCACGCCGAAGAGCCCGCCTTCCACGGTGGAGTTCGGTGTAACGTCCGTTGAAAGTCAAACCATGCCAACCATCAGCAAGGGTTCTTTCACTGAGGCTGAGCAGACTGCAGCAGAAGCGACGGGAACACCCTCTCCAGCATCTGAGTTTCCCCTGGCCACGTCGCTTTCCATGCAGACTGTACCCTCTCAGGCTCGGACCTCGCCGCCATCAACCCCTCCGGAGACCACCGTTGCATCCCACAGCGCGAGTTCATCTACTCAGGCAAAATCCACCCCAGCCGAAGGAGGCACCACGTCTTCGCTCCTTTCTGCACGCACAAGCACTGCAGTGCCAGAAAGCAGGTCCTCTGCAGAGTCGGTGGCTTCGATTGTCACCACGACGGCCGCTGTTGGCACCACTGAGCGAACCTCCTTCCAGCGTCCAACCACTCCCTCCCTCGGCCAATCTTCTGCCATGCCGTCGGAGACGACGTCACTGCAAGAGAGCACAACGCCACGCCCGCATTCCGGCTCTTCCACGACCGAACCGGAGCTGAGCTCTGCTCGAGGAACCACCCTTCCCAGGCCAACTTCTGTCTCTTCAATTCACCCCTCTTCGCTTGCCCCTACCGAGGAGACCACCGTTGCCTTCCAGGACACCAGTACTTCGGCTAAGGTCGAAAGAACTGCGGCTGAGTTCACCAGCCCGCCACTCTCTTCGGCGACATCTCCTACGGCTGCGCAGTTGAGAACCTCGACTCTGGAGGTGACCGCTTCCACGCCGAAGAGCCCGCCTTCCACGGTGGAGACCGGTGTGGCGTCCCTTGAAAGTCAAACCACGCCAACCATCAGCAAGAGTTCTTCCACTGAGGCTGAGCAGACTGCAGCAGAAGCGACCGGAACACCCTCTCCAGCATCTGAGTCTCCCCTGGCCACGTCGCTTTCCATGCAGACTGTACCCTCTCGGGCTCGGACCTCGCCGCCATCAACCCCTCCGGAGAACACCGTTGCGTCCCACAGCGCGAGTTCTTCTACTCAGGCAGAATCCACCCCAGCCGAAGGAGGCACCACGTCTTCGCTCCTTTCTGCACGCACAAGCACTGCAGTGCCAGAAAGCAGGTCCTCTGCAGAGTCAGTGGCTTCGATTGTCACCACGACGGCCGCTGTTGGCACCACTGAGCGAACCTCCGTCCAGCGTCCAACCACTCCCTCCCTCGGCCAATCTTCTGCCACGCCATCGGAGGCGACCTCACTGCAAGAGAGCACAACGCCATGCCCGCTTTCCGGCTCTTCCACGACCGAACCGGAGCTGAGCTCTGCTCGAGGAACCACCCTTCCCAGGCCAACTTCTGTCTCTTCAATTCACCCCTCTTCGCTTGCCCCTACCGAGGAGACCACCGTTGCCTTCCAGGACACCAGTACTTCGGCTAAGGTCGAAGGAACTGCGGCTGAGTTCACCAGCCCGCCACTCTCTTCGGCGACATCTCCTACGGCTGCGCAGTTGAGAACCTCGACTCTGGAGGTGACCGCTTCCACGCCGAAGAGCCCGCCTTCCACGGTGGAGACCGGTGTGACGTCCCTTGAAAGGCAAACCACGCCAACCATCAGCAAGAGTTCTTCCACTGAGGCTGAGCAGACTGCAGCAGAAGCGACCGGAACACCCTCTCCAGCATCTGAGTCTCCCCTGGCCACGTCGCTTTCCATGCAGACTGTACCCTCTCGGGCTCGGACCTCGCCGCCATCAACCCCTCCGGAGACCACCGTTGCGTCCCACAGCGCGAGTTCTTCTACTCGGGCAGAATCCACCCCAGCCGAAGGAGGCACCACGTCTTCGCTCCTTTCTGCACGCACAAGCACTGCAGTGCCAGAAAGCAGGTCCTCTGCAGAGTCGGTGGCTTCGATTGTCACCACGACGGCCGCTGTTGGCACCACTGAGCGAACCTCCTTCCAGCGTCCAACCACTCCCTCCCTCGGCCAATCTTCTGCCACGCCGTCGGAGGCGACCTCACTGCAAGAGAGCACAACGCAACGCCGGCATTCCGGCTCTTCCACGACCGAACCGGAGCTGAGCTCTGCTCGAGGAACCACCCTTCCCAGGCCAACTTCTGTCTCTTCAATTCACCCCTCTTCGCTTGCCCCTACCGAGGAGACCACCGTTGCCTTCCAGGACACCAGTACTTCGGCTAAGGTCGAAGGAACTGCGGCTGAGTTCACCAGCCCGCCACTCTCTTTGGCGACATCTCCTACGGCTGCGCAGTTGAGAACCTCGACTCTGGAGGTGACCGCTTCCACGCCGAAGAGCCCGCCTTCCACGGTGGAGACCGGTGTGGCGTCCCTTGAAAGTCAAACCACGCCAACCATCAGCAAGAGTTCTTCCACTGAGGCTGAGCAGACTGCAGCAGAAGCGACCGGAACACCCTCTCCAGCATCTGAGTCTCCCCTGGCCACGTCGCTTTCCATGCAGACTGTACCCTCTCGGGCTCGGACCTTGCCGCCATCAACCCCTCCGGAGACCACCGTTGCGTCCCACAGCGCGAGTTCTTCTACTCGGGCAAAATCCACCCCAGCCGAAGGAGGCACCACGTCTTCGCTCCGTTCTGCACGCACAAGCACTGCAGTGCCAGAAAGCAGGTCCTCTGCAGAGTCGGTGGCTTCGATTGTCACCACGACGGCCGCTGTTGGCACCACTGAGCGAACCTCCGTCCAGCGTCCAACCACTCCCTCCCTCGGCCAATCTTCTGCCACGCCATCAGAGGCGACCTCACTGCAAGAGAGCACAACGCCACGCCCGCATTCCGGCTCTTCCACGACCGAACCGGAGCTGAGCTCTGCTCGACGAACCACCCTTCCCAGGCCAACTTCTGTCTCTTCAATTCACCCCTCTTCGCTTGCCCCTACCGAGGAGACCACCGTTGCCTTCCAGGACACCAGTACTTCGGCTAAGGTCGAAGGAACTGCGGCTGAGTTCACCAGCCCGCCACTCTCTTCGGCGACATCTCCTACGGCTGCGCAGTTGAGAACCTCGTCTCTGGAGGTGACCGCTTCCACGCCGAAGAGCCCGCCTTCCACGGTGGAGACCGGTGTGGCGTCCCTTGAAAGTCAAACCACGCCAACCATCAGCAAGGGTTCTTCCACTGAGGCTGAGCAGACTGCAGCAGAAGCGACCGGAACACCCTCTCCAGCATCTGAGTCTCCCCTGGCCACGTCGCTTTCCATGCAGACTGTACCCTCTCGGGCTCGGACCTCGCCGCCATCAACCCCTCCGGAGACCACCGTTGCGTCCCACAGCGCGAGTTCTTCTACTCGGGCAGAATCCACCCCAGCCGAAGGAGGCACCACGTCTTCGCTCCTTTCTGCACGCACAAGCACTGCAGTGCCAGAAAGCAGGTCCTCTGCAGAGTCGGTGGCTTCGATTGTCACCACGACAGCCGCTGTTGGCACCACTGAGCGAACCTCCGTCCAGCGTCCAACCACTCCATCCCTCGGCCAATCTTCTGCCACGCCATCGGAGGCGACCTCACTGCAAGAGAGCACAACGCCACGCCCGCATTCCGGCTCTTCCACGACCGAACCGGAGCTGAGCTCTGCTCGAGGAACCACCCTTCCCAGGCCAACTTCTGTCTCTTCAATTCACCCCTCTTCGCTTGCCCCTACCGAGGAGACCACCGTTGCCTTCCAGGACACCAGTACTTCGGCTAAGGTCGAAGGAACTGCGGCTGAGTTCACCAGCCCGCCACTCTCTTCGGCGACATCTCCTACGGCTGCGCAGTTTAGAACCTCGACTCTGGAGGTGACCGCTTCCACGCCGAAGAGCCCGCCTTCCACGGTGGAGACCGGTGTGACGTCCCTTGAAAGTCAAACCACGCCAACCATCAGCAAGAGTTCTTCCACTGAGGCTGAGCAGACTGCAGCAGAAGCGACCGGAACACCCTCTCCAGCATCTGAGTCTCCCCTGGCCACGTCGCTTTCCATGCAGACTGTACCCTCTCGGGCTCGGACCTCGCCGCCATCAACCCCTCCGGAGACCACCGTTGCGTCCCACAGCGCGAGTTCTTCTACTCGGGCAGAATCCACCCCAGCCGAAGGAGGCACCACGTCTTCGCTCCTTTCTGCACGCACAAGCACTGCAGTGCCAGAAAGCAGGTCCTCTGCAGAGTCGGTGGCTTCGATTGTCACCACGACGGCCGCTGTTGGCACCACTGAGCGAACCTCCTTCCAGCGTCCAACCACTCCCTCCCTCGGCCAATCTTCTGCCACGCCGTCGGAGGCGACGTCACTGCAAGAGAGCACAACGCCACGCCCGCATTCCGGCTCTTCCACGACCGAACCGGAGTTGAGCTCTGCTCGAGGAACCACCCTTCCCAGGCCAACTTCTGTCTCTTCAATTCACCCCTCTTCGCTTGCCCCTACCGAGGAGACCACCGTTGCCTTCCAGGACACCAGTACTTCGGCTAAGGTCGAAGGAACTGCGGCTGAGTTCACCAGCCCGCCACTCTCTTCGGCGACATCTCCTACGGCTGCGCAGTTGAGAACCTCGACTCTGGAGGTGACCGCTTCCACGCCGAAGAGCCCGCCTTCCACGGTGGAGACCGGTGTGACGTCCCTTGAAAGTCAAACCACGCCAACCATCAGCAAGAGTTCTTCCACTGAGGCTGAGCAGACTGCAGCAGAAGCGACCGGAACACCCTCTCCAGCATCTGAGTCTCCCCTGGCCACGTCGCTTTCCATGCAGACTGTACCCTCTCGGGCTCGGACCTCGCCGCCATCAACCCCTCCGGAGACCACCGTTGCATCCCACAGCGCGAGTTCTTCTACTCGGGCAGAATCCACCCCAGCCGAAGGAGGCACCACGTCTTCGCTCCGTTCTGCACGCACAAGCACTGCAGTGCCAGAAAGCAGGTCCTCTGCAGAGTCGGTGGCTTCGATTGTCACCACGACGGCCGCTGTTGGCACCACTGAGCGAACCTCCGTCCAGCGTCCAACCACTCCCTCCCTCGGCCAATCTTCTGCCACGCCATCAGAGGCGACCTCACTGCAAGAGAGCACAACGCCACGCCCGCATTCCGGCTCTTCCACGACCGAACCGGAGCTGAGCTCTGCTCGAGGAACCACCCTTCCCAGGCCAACTTCTGTCTCTTCAATTCACCCCTCTTCGCTTGCCCCTACCGAGGAGACCACCGTTGCCTTCCAGGACACCAGTACTTCGGCTAAGGTCGAAGGAACTGCGGCTGAGTTCACCAGCCCGCCACTCTCTTCGGCGACATCTCCTACGGCTGCGCAGTTGAGAACCTCGACTCTGGAGGTGACCGCTTCCACGCCGAAGAGCCCGCCTTCCACGGTGGAGACCGGTGTGGCGTCCCTTGAAAGTCAAACCACGCCAACCATCAGCAAGGGTTCTTCCACTGAGGCTGAGCAGACTGCAGCAGAAGCGACCGGAACACCCTCTCCAGCATCTGAGTCTCCCCTGGCCACGTCGCTTTCCATGCAGACTGTACCCTCTCGGGCTCGGACCTCGCCGCCATCAACCCCTCCGGAGACCACCGTTGCGTCCCACAGCGCGAGTTCTTCTACTCGGGCAGAATCCACCCCAGCCGAAGGAGGCACCACGTCTTCGCTCCTTTCTGCACGCACAAGCACTGCAGTGCCAGAAAGCAGGTCCTCTGCAGAGTCGGTGGCTTCGATTGTCACCACGACGGCCGCTGTTGGCACCACTGAGCGAACCTCCGTCCAGCGTCCAACCACTCCCTCCCTCGGCCAATCTTCTGCCACGCCAGTCGGAGGCGACCTCACTGCAAGAGAGCACAACGCCACGCCCGCATTCCGGCTCTTCCACGACCGAACCGGAGCTGAGCTCTGCTCGAGGAACCACCCTTCCCAGGCCAACTTCTGTCTCTTCAATTCACCCCTCTTCGCTTGCCCCTACCGAGGAGACCACCGTTGCCTTCCAGGACACCAGTACTTCGGCTAAGGTCGAAGGAACTGCGGCTGAGTTCACCAGCCCGCCACTCTCTTCGGCGACATCTCCTACGGCTGCGCAGTTGAGAACCTCGACTCTGGAGGTGACCGCTTCCACGCCGAAGAGCCCGCCTTCCACGGTGGAGACCGGTGTGGCGTCCCTTGAAAGTCAAACCACGCCAACCATCAGCAAGAGTTCTTCCACTGAGGCTGAGCAGACTGCAGCAGAAGCGACCGGAACACCCTCTCCAGCATCTGAGTCTCCCCTGGCCACGTCGCTTTCCATGCAGACTGTACCCTCTCGGGCTCGGACCTCGCCGCCATCAACCCCTCCGGAGACCACCGTTGCGTCCCACAGCGCGAGTTCTTCTACTCGGGCAGAATCCACCCCAGCCGAAGGAGGCACCACGTCTTCGCTCCTTTCTGCACGCACAAGCACTGCAGTGCCAGAAAGCAGGTCCTCTGCAGAGTCGGTGGCTTCGATTGTCACCACGACGGCCGCTGTTGGCACCACTGAGCGAACCTCCGTCCAGCGTCCAACCACTCCCTCCCTCGGCCAATCTTCTGCCACGCCGTCGGAGGCGACCTCACTGCAAGAGAGCACAACGCCACGCCCGCATTCCGGCTCTTCCACGACCGAACCGGAGCTGAGCTCTGCTCGAGGAACCACCCTTCCCAGGCCAACTTCTGTCTCTTCAATTCACCCCTCTTCGCTTGCCCCTACCGAGGAGACCACCGTTGCCTTCCAGGACACCAGTACTTCGGCTAAGGTCGAAGGAACTGCGGCTGAGTTCACCAGCCCGCCACTCTCTTCGGCGACATCTCCTACGGCTGCGCAGTTGAGAACCTCGACTCTGGAGGTGACCGCTTCCACGCCGAAGAGCCCGCCTTCCACGGTGGAGACCGGTGTGACGTCCCTTGAAAGTCAAACCACGCCAACCATCAGCAAGAGTTCTTCCACTGAGGCTGAGCAGACTGCAGCAGAAGCGACCGGAACACCCTCTCCAGCATCTGAGTCTCCCCTGGCCACGTCGCTTTCCATGCAGACTGTACCCTCTCGGGCTCGGACCTCGCCGCCATCAACCCCTCCGGAGACCACCGTTGCGTCCCACAGCGCGAGTTCTTCTACTCGGGCAGAATCCACCCCAGCCGAAGGAGGCACCACGTCTTCGCTCCTTTCTGCACGCACAAGCACTGCAGTGCCAGAAAGCAGGTCCTCTGCAGAGTCGGTGGCTTCGATTGTCACCACGACGGCCGCTGTTGGCACCACTGAGCGAACCTCCGTCCAGCGTCCAACCACTCCCTCCCTCGGCCAATCTTCTGCCACGCCGTCGGAGGCGACCTCACTGCAAGAGAGCACAACGCCACGCCCGCATTCCGGCTCTTCCACGACCGAACCGGAGCTGAGCTCTGCTCGAGGAACCACCCTTCCCAGGCCAACTTCTGTCTCTTCAATTCACCCCTCTTCGCTTGCCCCTACCGAGGAGACCACCGTTGCCTTCCAGGACACCAGTACTTCGGCTAAGGTCGAAGGAACTGCGGCTGAGTTCACCAGCCCGCCACTCTCTTCGGCGACATCTCCTACGGCTGCGCAGTTGAGAACCTCGACTCTGGAGGTGACCGCTTCCACGCCGAAGAGCCCGCCTTCCACGGTGGAGACCGGTGTGACGTCCTTGAAAGTCAAACCACGCCAACCATCAGCAAGGGTTCTTCCACTGAGGCTGAGCAGACTGCAGCAGAAGCGACCGGAACACCCTCTCCAGCATCTGAGTCTCCCCTGGCCACGTCGCTTTCCATGCAGACTGTACCCTCTCGGGCTCGGACCTCGCCGCCATCAACCCCTCCGGAGACCACCGTTGCGTCCCACAGCGCGAGTTCTTCTACTCGGGCAGAATCCACCCCAGCCGAAGGAGGCACCACGTCTTCGCTCCTTTCTGCACGCTACAAGCACTGCAGTGCCAGAAAGCAGGTCCTCTGCAGAGTCGGTGGCTTCGATTGTCACCACGACGGCCGCTGTTGGCACCACTGAGCGAACCTCCGTCCAGCGTCCAACCACTCCCTCCCTCGGCCAATCTTCTGCCACGCCGTCGGAGGCGACCTCACTGCAAGAGAGCACAACGCCACGCCCGCATTCCGGCTCTTCCACGACCGAACCGGAGCTGAGCTCTGCTCGAGGAACCACCCTTCCCAGGCCAACTTCTGTCTCTTCAATTCACCCCTCTTCGCTTGCCCCTACCGAGGAGACCACCGTTGCCTTCCAGGACACCAGTACTTCGGCTAAGGTCGAAGGAACTGCGGCTGAGTTCACCAGCCCGCCACTCTCTTCGGCGACATCTCCTACGGCTGCGCAGTTGAGAACCTCGACTCTGGAGGTGACCGCTTCCACGCCGAAGAGCCCGCCTTCCACGGTGGAGACCGGTGTGACGTCCCTTGAAAGTCAAACCACGCCAACCATCAGCAAGAGTTCTTCCACTGAGGCTGAGCAGACTGCAGCAGAAGCGACCGGAACACCCTCTCCAGCATCTGAGTCTCCCCTGGCCACGTCGCTTTCCATGCAGACTGTACCCTCTCGGGCTCGGACCTCGCCGCCATCAACCCCTCCGGAGACCACCGTTGCGTCCCACAGCGCGAGTTCTTCTACTCGGGCAGAATCCACCCCAGCCGAAGGAGGCACCACGTCTTCGCTCCTTTCTGCACGCACAAGCACTGCAGTGCCAGAAAGCAGGTCCTCTGCAGAGTCGGTGGCTTCGATTGTCACCACGACGGCCGCTGTTGGCACCACTGAGCGAACCTCCGTCCAGCGTCCAACCACTCCCTCCCTCGGCCAATCTTCTGCCACGCCGTCGGAGGCGACCTCACTGCAAGAGAGCACAACGCCACGCCCGCATTCCGGCTCTTCCACGACCGAACCGGAGCTGAGCTCTGCTCGAGGAACCACCCTTCCCAGGCCAACTTCTGTCTCTTCAATTCACCCCTCTTCGCTTGCCCCTACCGAGGAGACCACCGTTGCCTTCCAGGACACCAGTACTTCGGCTAAGGTCGAAGGAACTGCGGCTGAGTTCACCAGCCCGCCACTCTCTTCGGCGACATCTCCTACGGCTGCGCAGTTGAGAACCTCGACTCTGGAGGTGACCGCTTCCACGCCAAAGAGCCCGCCTTCCACGGTGGAGACCGGTGTGACGTCTCTTGAAAGTCAAACCACGCCAACCATCAGCAAGGGTTCTTCCACTGAGGCTGAGCAGACTGCAGAAGAAGCGACCGGAACACCCTCTCCAGCATCTGAGTCTCCCCTGGCCACGTCGCTTTCCATGCAGACTGTACCCTCTCGGGCTCGGACCTCGCCGCCATCAACCCCTCCGGAGACCACCGTTGCGTCCCACAGCGCGAGTTCTTCTACTCGGGCAGAATCCACCCCAGCCGAAGGAGGCACCACGTCTTCGCTCCTTTCTGCACGCTCAAGCACTGCAGTGCCAGAAAGCAGGTCCTCTGCAGAGTCGGTGGCTTCGATTGTCACCACGACGGCCGCTGTTGGCACCACTGAGCGAACCTCCGTCCAGCGTCCAACCACTCCCTCCCTCGGCCAATCTTCTGCAACGCCGTCGGAGGCGACCCCACTGCAAGAGAGCACAACGCCACGCCCGCATTCCGGCTCTTCCACGACCGAACCGGAGCTGAGCTCTGCTCGAGGAACCACCCTTCCCAGGCCAACTTCTGTCTCTTCAATTCACCCCTCTTCGCTTGCCCCTACCGAGGAGACCACCGTTGCCTTCCAGGACACCAGTACTTCGGCTAAGGTCGAAGGAACTGCGGCTGAGTTCACCAGCCCGCCACTCTCTTCGGCGACATCTCCTACGGCTGCGCAGTTGAGAACCTCGACTCTGGAGGTGACCGCTTCCACGCCGAAGAGCCCGCCTTCCACGGTGGAGACCGGTGTGACGTCCCTTGAAAGTCAAACCACGCCAACCATCAGCAAGGGTTCTTCCACTGAGGCTGAGCAGACTGCAGCAGAAGCGACCGGAACACCCTCTCCAGCATCTGAGTCTCCCCTGGCCACGTCGCTTTCCATGCAGACTGTACCCTCTCGGGCTCGGACCTCGCCGCCATCAACCCCTCCGGAGACCACCGTTGCATACCACAGCGCGAGTTCTTCTACTCGGGCAGAATCCACCCCAGCCGAAGGAGGCACCACGTCTTCGCTCCTTTCTGCACGCTCAAGCACTACAGTGCCAGAAAGCAGGTCCTCTGCAGAGTCGGTGGCTTCGATTGTCACCACGACGGCCGCTGCTGGCACCACAGAGCGAACCTCCGTCCAGCGTCTAACCATTCCCTCCCTCGGCCAATCTTCTGCCACGCCGTCGGAGGCGACCTCACTGCAAGAGAGCACAACGCCACGCCCGCATTCCGGCTCTTCCACGACCGAACCGGAGCTGAGCTCTGCTCGAGGAACCACCCTTCCCAGGCCAACTTCTGTCTCTTCAATTCACCCCTCTTCGCTTGCCCCTACCGAGGAGACCACCGTTGCCTTCCAGGACACCAGTACTTCGGCTAAGGTCGAAGGAACTGCGGCTGAGTTCACCAGCCCGCCACTCTCTTCGGCGACATCTCCTACGGCTGCGCAGTTGAGAACCTCGACTCTGGAGGTGACCGCTTCCACGCCGAAGAGGCCCGCCTTCCACGGTGGAGACCGGTGTGACGTCCCTTGAAAGTCAAACCACGCCAACCATCAGCAAGAGTTCTTCCACTGAGGCTGAGCAGACTGCAGCAGAAGCG
Source organism: Bungarus multicinctus (assembly GCA_023653725.1). Classification (NCBI taxonomy): domain Eukaryota; kingdom Metazoa; phylum Chordata; class Lepidosauria; order Squamata; family Elapidae; genus Bungarus; species Bungarus multicinctus. Next base: position 158,289,488 of record CM042838.1, on the reverse strand, counting down.
ACCGGAACACCCTCTCCAGCATCTGAGTCTCCCCTGGCCACGTCACTTTCCATGCAGACTGTACCCTCTCGGGCTCGGACCTCGCCGCCATCAACCCCTCCGGAGACCGCCGTTGCGTACCACAGCGCGAATTCTTCTACTCGGGCAGAATCCACCCCAGCCGAAGGAGGCACCACGTCTTCGCTCCTTTCTGCACGCTCAAGCACTACAGTGCCAGAAAGCAGGTCCTCTGCAGAGTCGGTGGCTTCGATTGTCACCACGACGGCCGCTGTTGGCACCACAGAGCGAACCTCCGTCCAGCGTCCAACCACTCCCTCCCTCGGCCAATCTTCTGCCACGCCGTCGGAGGCGACCTCACTGCAAGAGAGCACAACGCCACGCCCGCATTCCGGCTCTTCCACGACCGAACCGGAGCTGAGCTCTGCTCGAGGAACCACCCTTCCCAGGCCAACTTCTGTCTCTTCAATTCACCCCTCTTCGCTTGCCCCTACCGAGGAGACCACCGTTGCCTTCCAGGACACCAGTACTTCGGCTAAGGTCGAAGGAACTGCGGCTGAGTTCACCAGCCCGCCACTCTCTTCGGCGACATCTCCTACGGCTGCGCAGTTGAGAACCTCGACTCTGGAGGTGACCGCTTCCACGCCGAAGAGGCCCGCCTTCCACGGTGGAGACCGGTGTGACGTCCCTTGAAAGTCAAACCACGCCAACCATCAGCAAGGGTTCTTCCACTGAGGCTGAGCAGACTGCAGCAGAAGCGACCGGAACACCCTCTCCAGCATCTGAGTCTCCCCTGGCCACGTCGCTTTCCATGCAGACTGTACCCTCTCGGGCTCGGACCTCGCCGCCATCAACCCCTCCGGAGACCACCGTTGCGTCCCACAGCGCGAGTTCTTCTACTCGGGCAGAATCCACCCCAGCCGAAGGAGGCACCACGTCTTCGCTCCTTTCTGCACGCTCAAGCACTGCAGTGCCAGAAAGCAGGTCCTCTGCAGAGTCGGTGGCTTCGATTGTCACCACGACGGCCGCTGTTGGCACCACTGAGCGAACCTCCGTCCAGCGTCCAACCACTCCCTCCCTCGGCCAATCTTCTGCAATGCCATCGGATGCGACCTCACTGCAAGAGAGCACAACGCCACGCCCGCATTCCGGCTCTTCCACGACCGAACCGGAGCTGAGCTCTGCTCGAGGAACCACCCTTCCCAGGCCAACTTCTGTCTCTTCAATTCACCCCTCTTCGCTTGCCCCTACCGAGGAGACCACCGTTGCCTTCCAGGACACCAGTACTTCGGCTAAGGTCGAAGGAACTGCGGCTGAGTTCACCAGCCCGCCACTCTCTTCGGCGACATCTCCTACGGCTGCGCAGTTGAGAACCTCGACTCTGGAGGTGACCGCTTCCACGCCGAAGAGGCCGCCTTCCACGGTGGAGACCGGTGTGACGTCCCTTGAAAGTCAAACTACGCCAACCATCAGCAAGGGTTCTTCCACTGAGGCTGAGCAGACTGCAGCAGAAGCGACCGGAACACCCTCTCCAGCATCTGAGTCTCCCCTGGCCACGTCGCTTTCCATGCAGACTGTACCCTCTCGGGCTCGGACCTCGCCGCCATCAACCCCTCCGGAGACCACCGTTGCGTCCCACAGCGCGAGTTCTTCTACTCGGGCAGAATCCACCCCAGCCGAAGGAGGCACCACGTCTTCGCTCCTTTCTGCACGCTCAAGCACTGCAGTGCCAGAAAGCAGGTCCTCTGCAGAGTCGGTGGCTTCGATTGTCACCACGACGGCCGCTGTTGGCACCACTGAGCGAACCTCCGTCCAGCGTCCAACCACTCCCTCCCTCGGCCAATCTTCTGCCACGCCGTCGGAGGCGACCTCACTGCAAGAGAGCACAACGCCACGCCCGCATTCCGGCTCTTCCACGACCGAACCGGAGCTGAGCTCTGCTCGAGGAACCACCCTTCCCAGGCCAACTTCTGTCTCTTCAATTCACCCCTCTTCGCTTGCCCCTACCGAGGAGACCACCGTTGCCTTCCAGGACACCAGTACTTCGGCTAAGGTCGAAGGAACTGCGGCTGAGTTCACCAGCCCGCCACTCTCTTCGGCGACATCTCCTACGGCTGCGCAGTTGAGAACCTCGACTCTGGAGGTGACCGCTTCCACGCCGAAGAGCCCGCCTTCCACGGTGGAGACCGGTGTGACGTCCGTTGAAAGTCAAACCACGCCAACCATCAGCAAGGGTTCTTCCACTGAGGCTGAGCAGACTGCAGCAGAAGCGACCGGAACACCCTCTCCAGCATCTGAGTCTCCCCTGGCCACGTCGCTTTCCATGCAGACTGTACCCTCTCGGGCTCGGACCTCGCCGCCATCAACCCCTCCGGAGACCACCGTTGCGTCCCACAGCGCGAGTTCTTCTACTCGGGCAGAATCCACCCCAGCCGAAGGAGGCACCACGTCTTCGCTCCTTTCTGCACGCTCAAGCACTGCAGTGCCAGAAAGCAGGTCCTCTGCAGAGTCGGTGGCTTCGATTGTCACCACGACGGCCGCTGTTGGCACCACTGAGCGAACCTCCGTCCAGCGTCCAACCACTCCCTCCCTCGGCCAATCTTCTGCAACGCCGTCGGAGGCGACCTCACTGCAAGAGAGCACAACGCCACGCCCGCATTCCGGCTCTTCCACGACCGAACCGGAGCTGAGCTCTGCTCGAGGAACCACCCTTCCCAGGCCAACTTCTGTCTCTTCAATTCACCCCTCTTCGCTTGCCCCTACCGAGGAGACCACCGTTGCCTTCCAGGACACCAGTACTTCGGCTAAGGTCGAAGGAACTGCGGCTGAGTTCACCAGCCCGCCACTTCTCTTCGGCGACATCTCCTACGGCTGCGCAGTTGAGAACCTCGACTCTGGAGGTGACCGCTTCCACGCCGAAGAGGCCCGCCTTCCACGGTGGAGACCGGTGTGACGTCCCTTGAAAGTCAAACTACGCCAACCATCAGCAAGGGTTCTTCCACTGAGGCTGAGCAGACTGCAGCAGAAGCGACCGGAACACCCTCTCCAGCATCTGAGTCTACCCTGGCCACTTCGCTTTCAATGCAGACTGTACCCTCTCGGGCTCGGACCTCGCCGCCATCAACCCGTCCGGAGACCACCGTTGCGTCCCACAGCTCGAGTTCTTCTACTCGGGCAGAATCCACCCCAGCCGAAGGAGGCACCACGTCTTCGCTCCTTTCTGCACGCTCAAGCACTGCAGTGCCAGAAAGCAGGTCCTCTGCAGAGTCGGTGGCTTCGATTGTCACCACGACGGCCGCTGTTGGCACCACTGAGCGAACCTCCGTCCAGCGTCCAACCACTCCCTCCCTCGGCCAATCTTCTGCAACGCCGTCTGAGGCGACCCCACTGCAAGAGAGCACAACGCCACGCCCGCATTCCGGCTCTTCCACGACCGAACCGGAGCTGAGCTCTGCTCGAGGAACCACCCTTCCCAGGCCAACTTCTGTCTCTTCAATTCACCCCTCTTCGCTTGCCCCTACCGAGGAGACCACCGTTGCCTTCCAGGACACCAGTACTTCGGCTAAGGTCGAAGGAACTGCGGCTGAGTTCACCAGCCCGCCACTCTCTTCGGCGACATCTCCTACGGCTGCGCAGTTGAGAACCTCGACTCTGGAGGTGACCGCTTCCACGCCGAAGAGGCCGCCTTCCACGGTGGAGACCGGTGTGACGTCCCTTGAAAGTCAAACCACGCCAACCATCAGCAAGAGTTCTTCCACTGAGGCTGAGCAGACTGCAGCAGAAGCGACCGGAACACCCTCTCCAGCATCTGAGTCTCCCCTGGCCACGTCGCTTTCCATGCAGACTGTACCCTCTCGGGCTCGGACCTCGCCGCCATCAACCCCTCCGGAGACCACCGTTGCGTCCCACAGCGCGAGTTCTTCTACTCGGGCAGAATCCACACCAGCCGAAGGAGGCACCACGTCTTCGCTCCTTTCTGCACGCTCAAGCACTGCAGTGCCAGAAAGCAGGTCCTCTGCAGAGTCGGTGGCTTCGATTGTCAGCACGACGGCCGCTGTTGGCACCACTGAGCGAACCTCTATCCAGCGTCCAACCACTCCCTCCTTGGGCCAATCTTCTGCCACGCCGTCGGAGGTAACCTCACTGCAAGAGAGCACAACGCCACGCCCGCATTCCGGCTCTTCCACGACCGAACCGGAGCTGAGCTCTGCTCGAGGAACGACCCTTCCCAGGCCAACTTCTGTCTCTTCAATTCAACCCTCTTCGCTTGCCCCTACTGAGGAGACCACCGTTGCCTTCCAGGACACCAGTACTTCGGCTAAGGTCGAAGGAACTGCGGCTGAGTTCACCAGCCCGCCACTGTCTTTGGCGACATCTCCTATGGTTCCGCAGTTGAGAACCTCGACTCTGGAGGTGACCGCTTCCACGCCGAAGAGCCCGCCTTCCACGGTGGAGACCGGTGTGACGTCCGTTGAAAGTCAAACCACGCCAACCATCAGCAAGGGTTCTTCCACTGAGGCTGAGCAGACTGCAGCAGAAGCGACCGGAACACCCTCTCCAGCATCTGAGTCTACCCTGGCCACTTCGCTTTTCATGCAGACTGTACCCTCTCGGGCTCAGACCTCGCCGCCATCAACCCCTCCGGAGACCACCGTTGCGTCCCACAGCGCGAGTTCTTCTACTCGGGCAGAATCCACCCCAGCCGAAGGAGGCACCACGTCTTCGCTCCTTTCTGCACGCTCAAGCACTGCAGTGCCAGAAAGCAGGTCCTCTGCAGAGTCGGTGGCTTCGATTGTCACCACGACGGCCGCTGTTGGCATCACTGAGCGAACCTCCGTCCAGCGTCCAACCACTCCCTCCCTCGGCCAATCTTCTGCAACGCTGTCGGAGGCGACCTCACTGCAAGAGAGCACAATGCCACGCCCGCATTCCGGCTCTTCCACGACCGAACCGGAGCTGAGCTCTGCTCGAGGAACCACCCTTCCCAGGCCAACTTCTGTCTCTTCAATTCACCCCTCTTCGCTTGCCCCTACCGAGGAGACCACCGTTGCCTTCCAGGACACCAGTACTTCGGCTAAGGTCGAAGGAACTGCGGCTGAGTTCACCAGCCCGCCACTGTCTTTGGCGACATCTCCTATGGTTCCGCAGTTGAGAACCTCGACTCTGGAGGTGACCGCTTCCACGCCGAAGAGCCCGCCTTCCACGGTGGAGACCGGTGTGACGTCCGTTGAAAGTCAAACCACGCCAACCATCAGCAAGGGTTCTTCCACTGAGGCTGAGCAGACTGCAGCAGAAGCGACCGGAACACCCTCTCCAGCATCTGAGTCTACCCTGGCCACTTCGCTTTCCATGCAGACTGTACCCTCTCGGGCTCGGACCTCGCCGCCATCAACCCCTCCGGAGACCACCGTTGCGTCCCACAGCGCGAGTTCTTCTTCTCGGGCAGAATCCACCCCAGCCGAAGGAGGCACCACGTCTTCGCTCCTTTCTGCACGCACAAGCACTGCAGTGCCAGAAAGCAGGTCCTCTGCAGAGTCGGTGGCTTCGATTGTCACCACGACGGCCGCTGTTGGCACCACTGAGCGAACCTCCGTCCAGCGTCCAGTCACTCCCTCCCTCGGCCAATCTTCTGCCATGCCGTCGGAGGCGACCTCACTGCAAGAGAGCACAACGCCACGCCCGCATTCCGGCTCTTCCACGACCGAACCGGAGCTGAGCTCTGCTCGAGGAACCACCCTTCCCAGGCCAACTTCTGTCTCTTCAATTCACCCCTCTTCGCTTGCCCCTACCGAGGAGACCACCGTTGCCTTCCAGGACACCAGTACTTCGGCTAAGGTCGAAGGAACTGTGGCTGAGTTCACCAGCCCGCCACTCTCTTCGGCGACATCTCCTACGGCTGCGCAGTTGAGAACCTCGACTCTGGAGGTGACCGCTTCCACGCCGAAGAGGCCGCCTTCCATGGTGGAGACCGGTGTGACGTCCGTTGAAAGTCAAACCATGCCAACCATCAGCAAGGGTTCTTCCACTGAGGCTGAGCAGACTGCAGCAGAAGCGACCGGAATACCCTCTCCAGCATCTGAGTCTCCCCTGGCCACGTCGCTTTCCATGCAGACTGTACCCTCTCGGGCTCGGACCTCGCCGCCATCAACCCCTCCGGAGACCACCGTTGCGTCCCACAGCGCGAGTTCTCCTACTCGGGCAGAATCCACACCAGCCGAAGGAAGCACCACGTCTTCGCTCCTTTCTGCACGCTCAAGCACTGCAGTGCCAGAAAGCAGGTCCTCTGCAGAGTCGGTGGCTTCGATTGTCACCACGACGGCCGCTGTTGGCACCACTGAGCGAACCTCTGTCCAGGGTCCAACCACTCCCTCCCTCGGCCAATCTTCTGCAACGCCGTCGGAGGTGACCGAACTGCAAGAGAGCACAACACCACGCCCACATTCCGGCTCTTCCACGACCGAACCGGAGCTGAGCTCTGCTCGAGGAACCACCCTTCCCCGGCCAACTTCTGTCTCTTCAATTCACCCCTCTTCGCTTGCCCCTACCGAGGAGACCACCGTTGCCTTCCAGGACACCAGTACTTCAGCTAAGGTCGAAGGAACTGTGGCTGAGTTCACCAGCCCGCCACTCTCTTCAGCGACATCTCCTACGGCTGCGCAGTTGAGAACCTCGACTCTGGAGGTGACCGCTTCCACGCCGAAGAGCCCTCCTTCCACGGTGGAGACCGGTGTGACGTCCCTTGAAAGTCAAACCACGCCAACCATCAGCAAGAGTTCTTCCACTGAGGCTGAGCAGACTGCAGCAGAAGCGACCGGAACACCCTCTCCAGCATCTGAGTCTCCCCTGGCCACATCGCTTTCCATGCAGACTGTACCCTCTCGGGCTCGGACCTCGCCGCCATCAACCCCTCTGGAGACCACCGTTGCGTCCCACAGCGCGAGTTCTTCTACTCGGGCAGAATCCACACCAGCCGAAGGAGGCACCACGTCTTCGCTCCTTTCTGCACGCTCAAGCACTGCAGTGCCAGAAAGCATGTCCTCTGCAGAGTCGGTTGCTTCGATTGTCACCACGACGGCCGCTGTTGGCAGCACTGAGCGAACCTCCGTCCAGCGTCCAACCACTCCCTCCCTCGGCCAATCTTCTGCAACGCCGTCAGAGGCGACCTCACTGCAAGAGAGCACAACGCCACGCCCGCATTCCGGCTCTTCCACGACCGAACCGGAGCTGAGCTCTGCTCGAGGAACCACCCTTCCCAGGCCAACTTCTGTCTCTTCAATTCACCCCTCTTCGCTTGCCCCTACCGAGGAGACCACCGTTGCCTTCCAGGACATCAGTACTTCGGCTAAGGTCGAAGGAACTGAGGCTGAGTTCACCAGCCCGCCACTCTCTTCGGCGACATCTCCTACGGCTGCGCAGTTGAGAACCTCGACTCTGGAGGTGACCGCTTCCACGCCGAAGAGCCCGCCTTCCACGGTGGAGACCGGTGTGACGTCCCTTGAAAGTCAAACCACGCCAACCATCAGCAAGTGTTCTACCACTGAGGCTGAGCAGACTGCAGTAGAGGCGACCGGAACACCCTCTCCAGCATCTGAGTCTCCCCTGGCCACGTCGCTTTCCATGCAGACTGTACCCTCTCGGGCTCAGACCTCGCCGCCATCAACCCCTCCGGAGACCACCGTTGCGTCCCACAGCGCGAGTTCTTCTACTCGGGCAGAATCCAACCCAGCCGAAGGAGGCACCACGTCTTCGCTCCTTTCTGCACGCTCAAGCACTGCAGTGCCAGAAAGCAGGTCCTCTGCAGAGTCGGTGGCTTCGATTGTCACCACGACGGCCGCTGTTGGCACCACTGAGCGAACCTCCGTCCAGCATCCAACCACTCCCTTTCGCACTCAATACCCTCTTGACCCTACTCAGGAGAGCAGAACTCCACATCTGTATTCTCTGTCTTCAATGAGCAAACCAGATTTGATCACTGCCCGAGGAATAACCCCACTCATTCATTCTGGCTCTTCAGCAATGTTTCCCACAGTGAATATTTTTTCTGTTACTGATAGTGTCTCATCCTTTACTGAGAGTGCTAGTAGTCAAATGACTCATGAATCATTGATGTTTCCATCTTCTTCTATTGGAACAGGTGATACTTCATTCACCTGTTTTATTTTCCTTGTGTTTGCCCTTATCCAATTGTCTTTCCGTAGGTGATATTCATGTCCTCACAAGTAAAGCTGATTTGAGAGCTCCTTTGCTGTCGTTTTTTTGGACTTTTACGTTTTGGCAAAATTTGAATGTCTTCATCCTGATTTTGTAAATGTAACATAAAGTGATGGCATTGTCATTTTATATAATTGGTTTTATGCCAACAGATCCTTTTTTTCTGATCTTAATTATTTTTAAAATTAATAATTAAAAAAATAATTGGTTGTTATTTCCCCATATTTTATATTGATATTTGTTATAAAATTTGGGTTGCTTTAAGGCTATCCTTTATTTGGTCTTTTGAACAATTATAAAGCCCAAAATTATTCTTTAAAAAGTGGGGATCGGTATCTTTGATAACTTCAGGTATAGGAATGTTTGTAATAGTTATCTTAAGTTTTTTACTCTTTTATTAGGCGATATAGTACATCCTGTCACAGTTGGTCAAGAAGGATCAGAGTATCGAAAGACAGTCTCTACATCAACTCTGCCATCCCTTGTCTCTTTTCACACAGTGAAAACTACCAATATACTTGGTAAGTTACCTGTATTTTATATGCAGGGAATTAAGACAATTGCAAATGGTTTAAAATAACTGATGTTAAATATAGGTAGTCCTCATTTAGTGAGCATTCACAGTTAACAATGGTGATAAAAAAGTAACTTTACCACTAGTCCTTACATATGCAATTTTCATGGGTCTGTAAGCAAAGGAAAACTGAAGTAAGATTGTAAATCTATTTACGGTTTCACTTAGTAATTGCTTCGCATAAAGATTAGTCCAAACTGTGGTTACCAAATGAGAACTACCTATATTCTTATATACATGTTGTTGCTTGCTCATGGAAGTCTGAGCTAAAATTGAGGGAGGGATAGGAAAGTTATCAGCATCGCAGTACAGGGCGAGCCACATGTTTGTATAGCAATAGCAATAGCACTTATATACAGGTTCACGGTGCTTTTACAGCCCTCTCTAAGCGGTTTACAGAGTCAGCCTATTTGCCCCCAACAATCTGGCTCCTCATTTTACCCGCCTCGGAAGGATGGAAGGCTGAGTCAACCTTGAGCCTAGTGGGATTTGAACTGCCAAATTGCAGTCATCTGGCAATCAGCAGAAGTACTGCACTCTAACAATATAGCATTTGAGAACCCTGTAAAGTATTGTGAAAATAGGTAAAGATAAGTCTGCTCTGATTTTGTGATTTCCCCCTCCCCCCTCAAATGATTGTTATTGATTAAAAGGATCAGCCCATATTTCACCTGTGGGAGTCAGAGCCCAAAAGTAAATTCTTAATATTCATTCCAGCTATCTGTTCAGTGACGGATGAAGGCCTCTTCTGCGTGTTTCCAACCAGTACGGTCTTGATCTTTCTTTTGCCATTTGAGCCCGCAATATTAGCTGATGTCGTCCATCCATCTTGTTTTAGGTCTCTTTCATGAATGATTTTTTTATCAAAGGGGATCCATTCTATGACTGTCTTGGTCCACCTGCTATCGGTCCTTCTTGCTATGTGACCATCCCATTTCCGTTTCCATTCTTTTACTGTTTTGATGGCCTTCCATATTTTCATTAGTTCTCTATTCCGTTTGAAGGCTGTTCTATCTTGTCTTGTCATGCTGTTGAAAGAAATATCCTTCTGGGTTCAGTTCCAAGTGGGGAAAAAGACACTGGAAACATGGAGGCTGCTTGGAAAGTTTAATGGTGTACAGGGCCACATGGCCTGGAGCTCCAGAGAAGTCTGATCACATACTTCAAGGTGAAGAAAAAAGGCAAAGGAAGGACTGAGGCGCTGAGAGTGCTGGGTTTTATACCCTCTGTTGGGATTTGAATTGGAGCTTGTATTTTAATTGGTTGTCAGACTCCCAGGGGCAACTCTGTAGGCTGTCCTGAGTTCCAGGTTTGGTATAGCCTTGCTGGGTGATTATGCCCTTAAAAGGGTTTTTGGAAATTGCTATAGCTTTACCTGGAGTTCCTTCTTATGTAAAGTATTCTGGCCCAGGCCTTAATGGCCCACTCATTAACAAAGGTGGGGATGAGTTTCTACTTCTTGAGTGAGTTTCTGCTTCTGGAGTTTTTACTCTTTTTAGGAGAAATATTCTGCCTTTTAAATATTTCCTAGGCTATTTCAATTTTTCTAGGAGAGGGGTGGGTGCTAACTTCCTACAATGCTGAGCATATATCTTTCCCATGGCTCTTTGCACCACTCATAGCTTTTATATTGATTGTGAGGTTAGTGTCCATGTTTCACCAGCATACGTTAGATAGCACACACTGATCGAAAACTTTTCTCTTCAGGCATAAGGGAAGGATAAGTCTTAATATTATTGTATTTAAAGACCTGAGGTTAGCCATTTCTGATAATTTCTCCTCTCCTGTCTTGGCATGATCCAATTTACAGAACGTGACCGGGATAGAGACTTCTTTCAAATGTGGCTCCATCTTCTTCACATTCATTTCAGTATCTTGGTCCCCAATTAGATCATTCTGTTCCCTTCTCCTACTTTAGACATCTTTGCTGTTCAGAGTTTTGCAGTGTTAATTCAGGGCTGGAAAAATAAACACAGATGGCTGATGCTTCATTTAATGTCTTTATAAACATAATAAGTAGATTTTTACGAACCAGTTGTAGATTTCTCCAACATGGAGTAAACTCAGACAGAAGTAGATATGTTACGAGTTCAGAGCTTCAGCAGCAACAGCAGCTCAGAAACAGACATTGGTTTCATTTTAGTTCAGCAGGCAAGCATTATACACAGCAGCGGAGAGAAGCAGTTTCATTTTCAATAGACAGACTCAGAGCTCAACACAGCTGCAGTGCTGCAAAACTTAACATAGCTTGCAGAGTTGCAGAGTTGTAGAGCCACGCCTAGGCTACTTCTAGTTTCAGTTTCCAAACAGTTCTCATTGGCTGACTTAGTTGCTATGCCTATTGATTGGCTAACCTCGTTACCATGCTCTATTCCAGTTCATGAATATACTCTGACATTTGCATGTATTTCCGATGAATTTACTGATTTAATTAAACGAACAAATTGGTAAAAGCATTGGTTGTTGAGAAAGACAATAAAGCTAACAGGCAGGGATATAGCATTGTAAATCTTATTAGCTGAGTTAGTTGTCAGGCTAGGTGCAGAATTTTAAGTATTTATTTATTTATTTGATTTTGAGACCATCCGGTCAGTTAATAACTTTATGGTATAAGGCTATTTTTATAGTGACCGTAAACATATGTCGTATACTATTTTTATTGCTGTGATGTAATTTTTACTGTTACTAGTTCTTGTTGGTTAATTCTGTTTGTGTTTAGACCATTTCCGCTTTGAGGCACATAATGAACAATACTTTTGTGGTTGGTTATCAACTAAGGGGTGCAGTGATTGCAATGGCAGGAAAATGTTCTCTTTACAGTACTGCCATCTAGTGGTTCTGGTATTTATAGCCTAAAGCGGGGACTTGCTACTGAACATAATCTGTGTTTGCTAAAACAGTGTTTCTTTTTAACTTTTTACTTACTTTTACCCTTACCGCTTTTAAAAAATATGGAGGATCCCAAAAGAATTTTGTTTGGGTTATATTTCTCAATCGCAGTAAAAATAATATTGATCCATTCATTGCAGCTACTATTTCTCATAATTGTTTTATGGTTTTTTTCACCATTTTTCACCAGACTTTGATTTGGGGGACTCTTGGAAGGGTTTTGGGGGATCCCCAGGGATCCTAGGGGGACTACTGATCATTTGTAGCAAGATCCCTGAGTGAGAAAAGCTTACAAATTTCTATAGCCATTGTATATGTACATATTAAATATCTGTGTTCATATGAAGACATGTGCAGATCTGTGGCTCCAGCACTATTGACAGTCTTGGAAAATACAGTATATTGAGTCCCCATCTTCAGCAAACCTAACTCTGTGTTCACACAAAATATTCAATAATTCAACAATTTCTAAGAAAAATTAGAAGATCTATCTATCTATCTATCTATCTATCTATCTATCTATCTATCTATCTATCTATCTATCATCTATCTATCTATCTATCTATCTATCTATCTATCTATCTATCTATGCATTTATCTATCTATCTATCTATCTATCTATCTATCTATCTATCTATCTATCTATCTATTTATCTATCTATCTAGTATAGTATTATCTGTCTCTCTAGCTCTCTATCAATAATTGCATTTAACAATGAATTTAAGGACCACCATCAGTGAGCTGTTGGACAGTATTATTTGGTCTGTTGTATGGATGTTTGTGTGTTTTTAAGGGGTGAGGAAACTTGGCAGGTGGGGGTGTGTTTGGGGATTGTCATGTGTGTGAGTGTTGGATCTGGTCTCTGGGTGTTATGTAAATTTCATTATATGTGTATATTGTGTATATTTGTACAATGACAATAAAGTTTTATTATCATTATCATCAATTTATCATCAGTTTGGAGCAGAGGTGGTATTTAGCAGGTTCTGACCGGTTCTAGAGAACCGGTAGCAGAAATTTTGAGTAGTTTGGAGAACCGGCCAATACCATCTCTGACTGGCCACGCCACCATCTATTCTCTGCCTCCTGAATCCCAGCTGATCACCTGGGTCTTCTTTGGTTGCCCTGCACAGGAGAATGGAGCTGGAAAGCAGGTTAGTGGGGTGGGGAGCAGGGGTGGGATGCTACCAGTTTGCACCAATTCACTAGAACCGGTTGTTAACATTCTAAGCAGTTTGGAGAATCGGTAATCCTGTAATGCCTAATCCTGTAAGGAAGGCAGGAAGGAAATATTCTGGTGTTGCTTACAGAAACTGCCTCTCCATTAACCCTTATTACATTCTTGGCAGGACTAGATTTCCTGTCTCAGGAACTTCTCTGGAGTTTTTTTTCCTCCTTTGCTGGTACTTTGCTTGTATGGAGTGATCATTCAAAGTTACAATGGCACTGAAAAAAGTGACTTATTACCATTTTTCACACTCACGACTGTTGCAGCATCCCCACAGTCATGAGAGGCCAAGTGAGGAGATGCGTGCCTTGATGTGAGTGATATTGAGTGGCCACACCCAGCCAATAACATGACCACCAAGCCATGTCCACCCAGTCACATGACCACCAAGCCACGCCCACCACCTAAGCCATGGCCACAGAACCAGTTGTTAAAAAATTTGAATCCCACCCCTGGTGGGGAGGGAAAGAGGATTTTGCAGTAACCTTCCCCTACCACACCCACCAAGTCACACCCATGAAGCCATGCCACGCCCACCAAACCGGTAGTAAAAGTTTTTGAATCCCACCACTGGTTTGGAGTAGTTAAGTTGTCGAGCTAGAAACCAGGAGATTGTGAGTTTGTTGTGGTTAGCTGGCAGCAGGTGCGGACAGCTGAGGAGAGCGAGGACTCAGATGAGGGGCCAGGACCATTAGGGAGTGCACTGCTGTCTTCAGAGATTTTGGGCGCTGGCAGCAGTGATGAGGTGCCCGGGGAGCCTGTGCCAAGTACGCGTGCACACAGGATGGCTGTGTGTAACAGCACGAGCGACTCGGGAGTAAGACTGCAAGATAATGGCCCCTCCTTCAAGAAGATAAAAGCCAGCTTTGAAGCAAATGTTCTTTGCAGGAAGCAAAGATGTTTTGAAACTCAGCCTGATGGATATTACAGTTAGTATTTGAAGACTGTTGTGTTGTAAAATATTTCTTACCTGTTGTTTTTTGGTAGGCTTGCAAAAACTTGGCAAGGCTCTTTCTTGTCAGAGAAAAGCAGCCTTTTATCTATGAAGAAACAGATTCATAGATGAAACATTAAAAGGTTGTGCTGCTGCCTTTGTCTTGTGTTTGCTCTCTTGGAACCAGGTTTGGGTCAGAACAGAGTTCTAGTTTTCTTTTAGGTTGGAAACCCACCTGGTAACTAGGTCGGTTTGAAACTGGGTAACTTTGGGCCAATCTTTCTCAGTCCAGACCACCTCACCAAGTTGTGGGGAAAAACAGGAGGAGGGAGCATTATCTATTTCCCTTGGAATTGTAAAAACTAAAGATGGAATGTAAATTAAAAAAAATACAGTATACAGTGATTTTTAAATATATCAAATAGATAACTTATAAATACTAAGGACAGTCTTGCTGGCATTTGCTGGTAGAATGAAAAAGAAAAGGATGGCCAGCAGCAAAACGATGGGCTCGTTTACAGCAGCAGTTGGAAGCAATGTTGGGCTCATATTATTTAACTGTGTTGTTGCTAAGAGTAAACATCAGCTTTGTGCCACATAACCAATCAATTTATTAGAATTATACACATTCTAATTGCATATGTTGAATTTTGATATGAGCTGCAGAATCAAAATAGCCCAAATTATTTCTAACTTTCCTTCATATTTAGCTGGCTTTTTAGCTGTTTGTTTCCTGATAGTTGTGCCGCAGTCAATGCATGCGGCCCTTTTTGGCATACTGAAAGATGCTTCCCTGACTTAAGATGTTTGCAAGCAATGATTCAACACAGGCAATATTTCTATGGACGAAAACAGGCTGGGAAAGAATAGGCATTATTTTCCTGACGCAGTCTGTCACTTAGGCTCAGATAGAGCAAGGCAGGGCTACAAGTATTCTCTCTTGCATTCCTTCTGAGGCCATGAATCAAACCAGAGCTTTAAAAATAGCCCCACATCTTTTTTCTATTTTGCTGTCTCTGTTGATCCTCTTCCTTGCATGACAGGATACCAAATAAAAAATACATCTGGACCTTGTCTACTACCATGATGATTGATTGATTGATTGGCTGTAAGTACAAAAACAAAACTTATATGTTTTTATTCTAAGCCTGAATCAATCAATTACAGTCACTTCTTCCCAGGGGTGGGATTCAGTGGTGGTATTCAATTTTTTTTACTACTGGTCCGGTGGCCGTGGCTTGGTGGGTGTGGCGTGGCTTGGTGGGCGTGGTGTGGTTTGATGGGTGTGGTGTGGCTTGGTGGGTATGGCTTGGTGGGTGTGGCTTGGTGAACATGGCAGGGGAAGGATACTGTAAAATCTCCATTTCCATCCCACCCCACTAACCTGCTTTCCAGCTCCATTCTTCTGTCCAGGGCAACAAAAGAAGACCCAGCCAATCAGTTGGGACTTGGGAGACAACAAATAGTTGTGGGCGGGACCAACCAGAGGCGGTATTTACCGGTTTTCCAAACTACTCAAAATTTCCACTACCGGTTCTCCAGAACTGGGCAGAACCTGCTGAATACCACCTCTGGTGGGATTCCACCAGTAAAACAACTAGTTTGATGATCCACGCTTTCACAATCCAAAAATGTCTCAAGTGTCACTTGAACATAAGATTCTGTTTCTTTGCTCCTGTGATATGATAAATATATGATAAGATTCTTTTGGGACAACAGCCTTGGTCAAGAAGCAGGGATGCTAAAAATAACCACCCAATATTGTTAGTTTCCTCTTCTTTTGTTCACATGATACTTGGCTGGTTTTAACATTCAGGAGTAATGTCCTTTCTTCCTCTTTAATTCTACAAATATATTTATATTTATCATGCATACCACATACATAAGCCATGGGTCTATTGTTTGGCTATTGGCACAGGAACACCTACATTTGGTATTTCAAAGATTGATGACTAGAACTGTAATGATGAATGTAATGTTGAATTATTAGGAAGTTCCCATTTGTTTCATGCAGAGAATTCAGATGTCAGGTTGTTGACTAATTCACTACACTGGTTCTCGGTTAGATCCAGCAGGGGGATGTGTGCAATCACAGGAGATAAGTTTCAACTTAAGCTTAGAGAAGAATGAATTTGCCGCTCCCTCAACTTCGTTGTCATTCAAGCAAGCTTATTTGGTCTGCACCCCATTTGCATTTGGGGGGGCTTTCAACAGGCCTTCCTCTGATGTACAGACTGGACAGACAGATTCAAATCTAGCAAGACATTGCCTACTATATCCTGATGCCAGGCTATATAATACTTGGTTTCCAAGAAAACAAAGACTGTAGTTCCAGTTATTGGTCATGGTTGGTGATACGCTTCAATCATCTTTTTTTTTTAGCTATCTCAGCACAAACTTTATCCCAATAAGTTTTGGTAGCCAAGAAGCTTTTAAGTAAATCATAAAAGCATTTTCTTTTGTAAAGTTTTGATCTGCAAGCTGATTTCACTGTAAATGCCGAGATTATGAGAGAGAAAACTATTATAAAATCAAAGTCACCCTCAGGAGAGATCCTTCCTTCCTTCCTTCCTTCCTTCCTTCCTTCCTTCCTTCCTTCCTTCCTTCCTTCCTTCCTTCCTTCCTTCCTTCCTTCCTTCCTTCCTAATTTGGAGAAAGGGCTTGCTTAGATTAGGAATATTGTTCTAATGAAATTTCCGTCCCTACCACTGTTGTCTTGATACTATGGAAGCATCACTGTGTGTATTTAGTTTTTACTTCACTTTTACTCTTACATGGTCCAGAAAGTCAGTTTATCTTGTTACTTCATTTTTGGCTCTGTAAGTAATATTATATTTATATCAGATACTACAACCATCAGATCAGGGCTGCAAAAATCAAAACACTAGAAACAGCAAAGAATATTTCTTGCATCTGGATAATTTGCAAGATTTGGTCAACTTTAATCATCCCACCAATCACTCTAAAAGGACATGGGTTCCACTATACTAGAAAAAAAAAAACTTTTACAAAATAGCCGCACACTTATAGGATATCTGTTATATTTATAATTCAAGACAAGAATTAAAGACAAACCTTTGCCAGCTTACCCTGCATTTCACATAGACACATTTCAAAGTTACTTCCACACTTGATTGATAGAGCCATGGTTAGAGCAGGATTAGAATGCAGTACCACCAGGAGTTCAATTCTGACTGGCTCAAGGTTGACTCAGCCTTTGATCCTTCGGAGGTCAGTAAAATGCGGACCCAGATTGTTGAGGGAAATAGGCTGACTCTGTAAACCTCTCAGAGAGGGTTGTAAAGCACTACAAAGTGGTATATAGAATAGAATAGAATAGAGTAGAATTCTTTATTGGCCAAGTGTGATTGGACACACAAGGAATTTGTCTTTGGTGCATATGCTCTCAGTGTACATAATTCTATATCTACATATAATTCTAAGTGCTGTATATGTAATATAATTATTATTATATTATAATTATATTACATGTACATATAATTATATGTTCATGTAATATAATTCAAAGTGCTATTGCTATAGGGAAATGTGTAGCATATAAATTTAATAGCTAATAATAAGTAGTAAAGTTCCATCTGTGGGACACTTCTCATTAATGGAGAATGCCAATTCATACGATAATTCAGGAGGCACTTGCAAAAACATAACTTTTGGCTTCAAGGCAATTTCTTCCCCTATGTTTTTTTTTTCAAAGATAGACTGCTCTTGTACTTGGTGTTTCTACACAAGGAGGCATAAAAGCATTCCATCCCACCCAGATCTAAAAAACTTTGTAGAAATTAGACAAAACATGATTGCCAAGAGCTGTTCCCATTGAAACTTAAGCACAGGTAGTCCTTGACTTACAGCACTTCATTTAGTGACCATTCAAAGTTACAACGGCACTGAAAAAAGTGGCTTATGACCATTTTTCACACTTAGGGTCATTGCAACATGCGATTTACATTTGGATGCTTGACAACTGACTCACATTTATGATGGTTGCAGTGTCCCGGGGTGAGGTGATCCCCTTTTATGGCCTTCTGACAAGCAAAGTCAATGGGGAAGCCAGATTCACTTAACAACCGTGTCACTAACTTAATTACCGCAGTGATTCACTTAACGAATCTAGCAAAGAAATCGTAAAATGGGGCAAAACCCATTTAACAAATTTCTCACTTAGCAACATAAATTGGGGGGGCTTAATTGTGGTCCTAAGATAGGAACTCCCTGCATTTGTCCAGTAGTTTCATGGGAGAGAGTTCTCTTGCAGAGGGTGTTGAATTGATTATTCATATTAGTTTATCACAGTCTTTTATGCTATGATGACCTTTCAAAAGATATTTTTCTTATAGTTCCTCTTATCAAGGGCGTGAAATGAACAGCTCTAAGGAGCTTGTGTAACGCCAGAGAGAGGTGTGTCCTCTTTTCACTGTCCTACTACAAATTAGGATCAACCAAGCAAGAAATGGCAATATAGACATGATACTTGATGTGGGAATTACAACTATCCTTTCTAGAAAGTTAGAGGAGAGTCAGAACAAATATTACAGTTTGGATGCAAGAAAAAAAGCAGAACTTTGATTTTGTTATCTGTTTTACAACGGGCAGATTCCAGGAAATGGGCATTTTTTTGGTCATTTTTTGTCTCTTGGGTAAGTGCAATTTAATTTTTTTTTTTTTTGCTAATGTTGCAAGAGTTGGATTTGCCAGAAAGTGCAAATAGCATGCTGGCATATACATCTCACTGCAGTACCTTGTGCTTTAATTTTTTAAACTACAATTTGGTTTCTATTTAGGAGGGGATATATTGTAAAATACAAAACCAAATCAAAGGTCTCTCAGGTTGATTTATTGGAGTCAATACTGACAGTTAATATCTAGAAACTTTTAATCTATATTAGTGGTGGTTGCAAATTGCTGATCAAGATATTGTAAACTGTTTTCCCTTTTTAAATAGAAAGCATTGACAATTCAAAATTCAGATTTACTGTTTCTTAGAGACATACGGCTTTTTCATTTTTCTTGTTTGCTAATCTAAAATCTAAATCTAAAATCTAATCCGAAAAAGAGAATTTTATGTAATTTACACATTATAACCAGTACATATGGAGAGTTATGAAATGGTGAGGGAAATTAGGATGAAGGAAAAAGGACTGTATCTATCATATTTGTATAGCCCCTCATCACACATGAAAGTAACTCATACCGTACTTCCATAGTGGGCCATTTTCCTTGTTGAATTACAACAGTCCATTTAATTACAGTTTGAAGTTACAATGGCACTGAAAAAGTGCAAAGCAGAGCAACTAAGCGGTTGCAGGATTTGGGTTTGGCCAGTCTAGAGAAATGAAGCACCAGGGGGCCATGATAGCAGTATTCCAGTATTTGAGAGGTTGCCACAAAGAGGAGAGGGTCATTTATCAAAGCACCAGAGGGCAGGACAAGAAACAATAAATGGAAACTAATAAAGAAGAGAAGCCACCTGGAATTAAGGAGAAACTTCCTAACAGTGAGGACAATTAACCAGTGGAACAGCTTGCTTCCAGATGTTATGGGTGCTCCAACACTGGAGGTTTTTAAGAAGAGACTGGACAGTCACTTGTCTGAAATGGTATAGAATCTCCTGCTTGATCAGGGGCCTGGACTAGAAGACCGCCAAGGTCCTTCTGGCTCTATTCTGATTGAAAAAAATCAGAAAAACAGAAAAAAAAATGACTTATTACCACTTTTCATACTAATGACTATGGAGCATCCCCATAGTCACATGATTTACATTTGGATGCTTGACAACTGGTTCATATTTATGACAGTATCCTGGAATCGTATGAGTAAAAGCACCAAGCCTTACGCTAATTAACTGGGACATTTTGAGTTTTAGTCCCGCCATGGGCATGAAGTTAGTTGGGTAACCTTGTACCGCTGCCTTTCTCTCAGCCCTAGAAAGCCACCAAGTGCAAATCACTTCCAAACACCTTACCAAGAAAACGGCAAGGACTTGTCTAGCCAGACATAAGGATTCAAAACCTTATTGAAAAAACCAAAATGGACACACACCAAGACAATGGAATAAAGTTTTCATTGCTTTACGGGGTAGCAATGGGGAGAAGACTTAAGTGTCCTTCCAAGGGATGGGAGTGCTGAAATGTGGAGGCATGAAGTGGTCTGTACTCTATATACTGTACATTTTGTGGGTGGGTGGGGATATTCCAATAGAATAGAATTCTTTATTGGCCAAGTCAAGTGTTATTGGACAGAACGTTTCTATTTAAGAATCCTTTTTTACTAGGTAGTGCTTAGTTTGGTCTACAAAAATGTATCCAATCTATATAGCAAAAGCAGGTGTTTTAAGACAAAATGTGCTGAACGATGCCTATTTTGAAAACCAGTGACAGGCATCTTCATTCTGCTTTCTAAAAAACAGATGGATTTGTAGATCAAAGCGGGCCCCTATCTATTTGCATCAACACAGGCAACGCTGGGGAGTTGTCTTCAAAACAATCAAGAGGGTGGCCATAACGATGTGATTGACACCCGGCCCCGCTTTTATATAGACAGCATTGCACATACCACACATAAGAAACAGGGATGGGGTTGGGATTGCGTGGTGACAGTTGCTGTCTTGACATTTCAACACACGCATACACATATGGGTCGTCCTCTCTTGGATGACGGTCAGCCAGATAAGATTTTCACAGGCAGGTTACAAAGATGAAGCTCCATGACTAACACCATTGTTTGATTACTATAAAAGAATTCACCTAATCCCTTTATAAACTGTTACCACCACACCTTGTAGTTGCAAATTCCACAAGTATACTTCTGCAAAGGGAGAATGGGACATTTCTGTTCCATTTCTTATTACTATGACTTAAGGATATTCTGTGAAACTTATCCCCAGGGGCTTAAGGCAGGAAAAGGAAGTGATTCTACATTCAAGGTTCCCATATTCTAGTATTTCTCAGCCTTGGCAACTTTAAGACGTGTGGACTCCAACTCCCAGAATTCCCTAGTCAGGGCAATTCTGGAAGTTGAAGTCAACACAGTTGCCTAGAATCTTCTGGAACGAATTGCCCCCGGAGTTGAGGACCGTCACCCGACCTATTGACCTTCCGGCGTGCACTAAAAACCCACCTATTCCATCTAGCCGGTCTGGCCTAGAGTTATGTGTAATGGTTTTAAATTCGGTTTTAAATGGTTTTAATTTTCTTAACTCCCTACTTTTTAAATTCTTAATTGGCCAACCTATTTAATTCTTTTAATATATTTTAAATTATTGTATATGTATTTATATGTTTTGTATTTGGCTGTGCACCACCCCAAGTCCCTAGGGAGAGGGGGCGGTATACAAATTTGAATAATAAATAAATAAATAAATAAATAAAATGATTGAGAATCGTTGCCTTAGTCAATGCAGAGTTAAATTTTCAGGATGGACAGTTTTGGCTACAGAGAGATGCATCCGGAGATGCATCCAATTAAAGGATAATCCAGATTTCATTCCATTTCATTTACTTTTAAGCTAACTAACATTTCGAGGTAGCAAAGATGATTCCATTCCAGTAACTTATTTAAGAAGAACGGTTGCAGGAACTGGGCTTGGCTAGTCTAGTGAAGAGAAGGATCAGGGGAGACATGATAGCAGTCTTCCAATATTTGAGGGGCTGCCACAGAGAGGAAGGGGTCAAGCTTTTTTTCCAAAGCACCTGAAGGCCAGACAAGGAATAATGGACATGGAGAGAATCAACCAGGAAATAAGGAGAAACTTTCTGATAGTGAGAACAATCAACCAATGGAACAGCTTGCCCTCAGAAGTTGTGGGAGCGCCATCACTTGAGACTTTCAAGAAGAGATTGGACTCCCATCTGTCAGAAATGGTGTAGGGTCTCCTGCTTGGGCAAGGGGTTGGACTAGATGACCTACAAGGTCCCTTCCAACTCTGTTAATCTGATCCAACCTGTTCAATTTAGCACTGTATTACCCTAATGATTTTAAACAGGACAGGGAGAAAGTACTAGAACAGGGACCCCAACACCGGGTCCATGGATTGGCACCGGTCCACGGCATGCAGACAAGCAAAGTCCCATTTGTGGGATGCCGGCAGCACATAAAACCACGCCTCCTCCGGTCTGTGGAAAAACCTTTCTCCACGGAACTGGATCCCGGTGCCCCAAAGTTTGGCAGCCACTCCACTAAATCATTTTCTTACTGTTTTTGTTCCCCAAACTACCTCAAATTGTGTGCCAGCAGCAACATGGATGGTCTCGTTGCTGCGGCCTAGCAGAGTTATAATTAAACAATCTGTTTAGTATTTAAACAACTGATTTAATAATTGTGTCAGTTTATTTCACAATTACTTACGTAGCTTATTTATTTAACTGTTTCTGTTATTTAATTTCCTGCTCCCATAAATATTCAGTTATCTTTCTGGAGGGCTTTGGAGACTACATCCAAGGCTTTCTGGATCAAGATATAGCTCTAGTCTAGATTATTATTATGCTGTAGATGTTGCCATAAACCAGGAGAATAACCCACCATGATCAACTTCTTTTTAAGAGGCGAACAGTACTATTAAACAACTATTTCATTTTTTTAAAAAAACAGGTTTTCAGGAGGTGAAGATTGTAAGATAACGGTGACTTGAGGACATTTTTGAAGTCAGTAAAAGAGCAATTTGAAGCACATTTATGTTTTGGAGATGGATGAGATTACAAATCTGTAGCATAATTAAATGTGTAACGCCTGTTAAAAGAGCTTAACATCTTTTTTGTCTCCTATGAAAAAATCAGTAGGAAATTATGCTATTGTAATGGTAGCACTCAATGGTTGCCCTCAATGTTCACTTAGTGATCATTCAAAATTACAATGACTCTGAAAAAGTGATTTACAACCTATGATAGTTGTAAACAATCTATGACTGTTGATCACCTCCAGGTCACATGATCAAAATTTGGGTGCTTGGCAACTGGTAGGTACTTATGATGGTTGCAGTGTCCCAGGGTCAATGATCATCATTTGTGACTTTCTTCTGTGGTTTCTGACAAGTAAAGTCAATGAGGGAAGCTAGATTTGCCTAATAATTATGTGATTAGTTTAACCATGTGAATCAACAAAAGTCATAAAAGTGGACACAACTCATTTAACAACTGCCTTACTTAGCAACAAAAATTCTGGTTCCAAGTGTGGTTATAAGTTGAAGACTATCTGTAATTGATACTGGCTGTTAAGCTTTGATGACTGAGATAGATAGATAGATAGATAGATAGATAGATAGATAGATAGATAGATAGATAGATAGATAGATAGATAGATAGATAGATAGATAGATAGATAGATAGATAGATAGATAGATAGATAGATAGATAGATAGATAGATAGATAGATGGGAGGGAGGGAGGGAGGGAGGGATGATAAATAGATAAATAGAAATAGATGTAATATAGATGATCTATCTACCTATCTACCTCAGATGTATGGGAAATGTTCCTCCAGATTCCCAGCCAGTTGCCAGCCTTGCTATTCTGACAGACAGACAGATGACAGGTAAAGAGAGAGAAGATAGATAATAGTTAATAGATAGACAGACAGACGAGAGGGGGGGGGAGGGAGAGAGAGATGATAGATAGATAGATAGATAGATAGATAGATAGATAGATAGATAGATAGATAGATAGATAGATAGATAGATAGATAGATAGATAGAGGGAGAGAGAGATGATAGAGAGAGAGATGATAAATAGATATAGATGTGATATAGACTGATCTACCTACCTACCTACCTCAGATGTATGGGAAATGCTCCTCCAGATTCCCAGCCAGTTGCCATGCTTGCTATTCTGGACACATTAGTCCCAGAACTTTTCAAACCACCTGGATGGGGACAGGAACTGCAGATATTAAATCGAGGTAGATGGCCACATTTCTGCAAAAAGCCCTCCTGATCAAATTTCTGGAAAGGGGTTTTGAAATTAGGCAATTGATTATATGGAATTAGAATGAGGTCCCTCTGTATTGCATGGGCCCATGATCTGATTTCATGAAACACTGGTTCCTATGTTGGAGTGGCCCCTAAAATACATTGCTCTGAATTCACTGCATGGTATCATGTTATGGGTATAGGTGCACCGGTACCCCTTCTCATTGTTTCTGAATTAATACAAGAGGTAATAAAACTGATATTTTTCTTGCTGGCTGGCACCACACACACACACACACACACCTGATGTGGGCCTTGCCTGGCTGGGGTAGATTCCAGATCTTGTCACAAACAACAGGGCAGGACTTCTCCACCCTGTTTTGGAAGGGGCATCATGTGAGGCATGATAGGATTGCTAGTGGCAGAATCTACTGGTCCTGTTAAATAACGTTGTATGTTTCCGGTTCATAGGAAGTGTCTCATCAGGGAAGCCTTAATTTGCTCTCTGGTGGAAACTAGGTTCATTGGGAAAGCTAATAAATGCAGAGAGGAAGGCAAAAGCATTCTTCTTCCTTTTCAGGGGTCAGCCTCTAAGAAAAACTACCTATGATTCAAGGAGAAGTTTACAATCTTCAGGACTAGGGCCATTTATTTTGACCCTTTGAAAACCCTCCTAAGTTGATGACCATTTCCATAACTGATAATAATGAAGGGATTCTGTAGCTTAAGGATTTATTACATAAGATACCCTTTTTTTTCCTTCATCCTGAAACACTCTGTCTTTAATCCCATGGTTGACTAACTTCCGTGCGTGAAAGAGAATAATCGCTCTCTGTCTGCATTTGTTGTTCTATGCCTGCATTTATCTAATATATTTGTTATTCCATGCCTGAATTTATCTAACATGTTTCCATTTGCTCTAAGCTAAATTTGGAAAACTAATCTGTAAGCTTTTTTCATACAGTTCTTTATATAGCTCTTCTAGTTCCTAAAGCCACCTGGGGTCAACCTGATTGGGCTGCCTCATAGGTCTACAGTAACTTCTTCTCCCATATCATTCTAGTAGTGGCTCTTTTCTGCAGCTTTTCCCACTGTATAATTCTTTTTGAATGTAAAGGAATTACAGGAACTTGAGGTGGGGCTAGCTAGAGGAAGGGAGTCCCAAATATAAGAAACATGAGAAAGAAACTAAAAACAACCTTTGATAGGGTTTAGTGTAAAATGGGATACTCAGTTCCCACTTAGAAAGTTGAGAGTTCAATCCTAGGTAATCGCTCAGCTCCACCCAGTTGCCTCGAATCTACCCCAAATTAAGGGTCATAAAAAGTTTAGATTTAGTGTAAAATGGAATACAGAGAAATATGGACAGCTTTTCAAGATTCTATTATTCAATAAATAATTTATTAAATTTTTATACTGCTTGATTCTCAGTGACTCTAAATAAAGTAGCTTTTTGACCTGGCCTATGAAACAATCCCAATATGATCCTAATTAGCTTCATGTTTATTTTATTTATTAGTTTTATTTTAGAATAGAATAGAATAACAGAGTTGGAAGGGATCCAACATCTTTTTAAAAACTTCCAGTGTTGGAGCATTCACAATCTCTGGAAGCAAATTGTTCCACTGATTAATTGTTCTCACTGTCAGGAAATTTCTCCTTAGTTCTAGGTTGTTTCTCTCCTTGATTAGTTTCCATTCATTGCTTCTTGTCCTGCCTTCAGGTGCTTTGGAGAATAGCTTGACTCCCTCTTCTTTGTGGCAGCCCTTGAGATATTGGAACACTGCTAACATATAACTCCTAGTCCTTCTTTTCATCAGACTAGACATACCCAATTCCAACAACCGTTCTTTATGTTTTAGCCTCCAGTCCCCTAATCATCTCTGTTGCTCTTCTCTGCACTCTTTCTAGAGTCTCAACATCATTTTTACATCGTGGTGACCAAAACTGAATGCAGTATTCCAAGTGTGGCCTTACTAAGGTTTTATAGAGTGGTATTAGTACCTCACTTGATCTTGATTGTATTCCTCTGTTAATGCAATTTAGGATTGTATTGGCTTTTTTGGCTGCGGTCACGCTTTGCTGGCTCATATTTAATTGTCCACTAAGACTCTGAGATCTCTCTCACACTATTAAGCCTGGTTTCACCCAGTTCAGGGGTCTCCAACCTTGGCAACTTTAAGCCTGGAGGATTTTAACCCCTAGAATTCCCCAGCCAGCAAAGCTTTCTGCGAGTTGAAGTCCCCCAGGCTTAAAGTTGCCAAGGTTGGAGACTCCTGACCCAGTCTATATGTGCACTTTCGATTTTTCTTGCTTAAGTGTAACTTACACCTCACCAGCCCACTACACTTTATACCACCCCTTTTCTGACACATTCCCTATGTGTTTTGTGTCATCTTTTAAGTGAGTTGCTCCTTGAAGGCATGTTGCTTTTTGGAGATGACATTTTGGTCTTGGACATTGATCAGCCAGTCTCTTTCATGGATGTACCGGACCTATTTTCAGAGCTGACACTGAACAGTGTGTTTGGAAATGTCATTTACCTTCAGGGCCTAAATGGTGCAAGGAAGTGAAAAAACTGAACACTTTCTTTGATTCATGAAATTGTAACACTCCTGCGTATGCTTTTCCCTTCCCTCCCTCTCAGTATAAGCAAATGTTTTTTCTTCTCGGCCTTTTAGGCTGACTTAATGTCAAAACAGAGCAGGATATGTTTTTATAAGAAAGAAACTTTCTTGGCACAAGTTTACTTTTATTGCGATACCATCTGTCATCTTCTAACACAGCCACAGGCCGTTGACACTGAGCAGGGGATTAAGGGAGACTTTTAAGTCATTAAATGCATATTGCGCCACAAAGTTTTCTTCTGTGTAACACCCAGCCTATCTAGCAATATGAGCAATGCAGAGAAGGAAGAATGAAGAGGTTGGGGCTATTTTTGTCCTACATTTGGGATTTGAGGGGAGGGAAGAACTCCTGTTTATGTAGAAAAGTATAAGTACAGGTACTTGCGACCACAATTAAATTGAGTCCAGAATTTAAGTTGCTAAGTGTGAAATTCATTGTGAGTTTTGCCACATTTTACGACTTTTTCTAAACTACATTTGTTAAGTGAATCACTGCAGTTGTTAAATTAGTAACACCGTTGTTAAGTGAATCTGGCTTCCCCATTGACTTTGCTTGTCAGAAGGTTGCAAAAGATGATCACAGGGCACTGAAACTGTTATAAATATGAACTAGTTATCAAACTTCCGAATGTAAATCACATACACACGGGGATGCTGCAACGGTCATAAGTGTGAAAAATGGTCATAAATCACTTTTTTCACTGCCATTGTAACTTCGAACAGTCACTAAATGAACTGTTGTAAGTCGAGGACTACCTGTATAGCCATTATTCTTCAAACCTGAACTGGATTAAATTCTGAGCTATCATCTCCAGTTTAATTCAGTAAGATTAGCTCTTTCAAGAATGGACCAAATCTTGGGAGATAAATATTTACTTGTATTTTAACTTACTTATAGAGGAGGAAGGGGAGGAGTGGAGAGGAGAACAAGAACAAGAACAATGAACTTCGTTCTTGTCACTATTTTAATGGAACTTCCTGGAAAATTTCTTATTGTCTTCCAGAAATGTGGTAAAAATGTATATCTCCTTCCTTACTTTCTGCCCAGAAGGTACATTAAGAAACACCGTTTTTAAATGGTGTCTCTTCTTGCTGTGTCAAGCCTCATCTTACCACACCTCAAAATGGCAGGAGATTGCATCACTGAGTGTCAGCCCCTACCTTGAGAGGGATAGAAAAAAAGGGTCAAGGTCTGCATACAGCTCTCAAACTCTCTGATTGAAAAAGTTAGCCCAATCCTATGATAAAATCTGTTTTCTAACTTCCTGTCATTTTAAGTTTCCTCTAAAACAGGGGTGTCAAACTCAAGGCCATGGGCCTGCCCTGGAAACAGCGAAGGTCTGGCCCGCAATGCCTCTGCCAGGGAAAATGGAGCTCATGTGGCCTCCCCAAGCTCTGTTTTTGCTGGCAGAGGGCTGCAGGAGGCCGTCGCGGCCAAAAACGGAGCCTTGATGAGTGATATGGAGCTGGCCACGTCCACCCTGGCCAGCCCCTCGAGGTGAAACACAACCCTGATGCTACCCTCAATGAAATTGAGTTTCATTGCTTAATGTTTCACCCCTGCTTAAAACGGTTTCTGATTTTCCACTATATTCGCAGTGTCATATTGAATCCTTTCAAATTCCTTTTTAATTTCTGAATTGATTTTATTCTTACGAGGTGTCAGTGATTTAGTTGCATTTGCTAGCAAAAAAGCTCATTCAAAATACCCATTTGAAATTTGAATGTCATAGCAGACTGAATTTTACAGATACTTCTTTCAGCAAAACCCACGGCTCGTACTCCAATTGATTTGGCTGAAAGAGAAAAGCGTGGATTTAAATCAATGCAGATTTCCAACCCTTGACCTAGAGCCAGCATAAAAGATGGTTGTATGATTCTAAGTAATAACGGGATGTTCTTTTGAGAAAAAGGTCAGGACAAAAAGGGGTATGGTTGTGTATTTTAAAGTTTGGAGAAGGAGGAAGAGATAACAAGCTAAAACAAACAAACAAACAAACAGAGACACACGTTGTATATGTGTGCGTATTGTTTGAATTGGCTTCTTTGTATTGTTGACCTTGGACAGAGTCTGTACAAATATTGCCATTTATTGATGTAAGGTTAACTTTGTTTCCAAAAATGAAGATATTACATTACATGGTTAGGTCTTTTAGGCTACCAATTTCCTTTCCTGTTATTGATTGAATATAATTTATCACATCTATTTTTCCTGATGAAAACAGCATTTTGCCCCCTCAGAGTTGGGTCAAAAATGACAGGATGGCAGGAGCAATGACTCAACTGAAACCTACCCCTTTGAATATGTGTTGACATCACAGCCACATATAAAGGGATGCAGCCTGATTTGTTGTATTGGCATTTTTAACACACACACTGGTTCACCTACACTGCCTAATTGGTTGTCCAATTTCTTCTTAAACACTTCCAGGGTTAGAACACCCCCAACTTCTGGAGGCAAATTGTCCCACTGATTAATTGTTTTAACTCTCGGGAAATTTTTTCTTAGTTCTAGATTCGTACTCTCATTTACTAGTTTCCATCCATTGCTTCTTGTCCTGCCTTCAGGTGCCTTGAAGAATAGGTTGACCTCTTCAGAAGCCCCTTAGTTATTGGAAGACTCTTCCAGAAGCCCCTTAGTTATTGGAAGACTGCTACCATGTCACCCCTAGTCCTACTTTTCATTAAACTAGTACATACCCAATTTCAGCAACGGTTCTTTATATGCTTTAGCCTCCAGTCCCCTAATCATCTGTAATCATACACCATTGGAACTCAACCAGTGTTTTAGCATCTTATGCAAACCAGGCCATGATAAAGGCCAGTGATAGCATCAGAAGATATCTTGGAGTCCTTACTGTATATTCCTTCTCCTTGCTGAATGCAGGAATCTCACACCTTCAGCATCTTTGACACAGTGCAATTCAACTTCCATTTAAAAACATTTAATTGAGCAGGTGATCCATCTACCTGGGCAGTCTACTTCATGAATAACATGTCCCATTGAATAGCTTTTTTTTCTTTAATTCCAATCTCTTTTCCTAGCCTCCAGCCTAGTCCTCTAGAACAGATTTTCAGATTTTTTCAGGGCACAGAACCGGTTAAGTTTAAACATTTTTTAAACTTAACTGGTCTGATCATAGGTAAATTTCTAGTGAAAGAAAATGGAATATGTTTACTACTGCTTTGGCTGATGGGATAGTCCCAATTTCACATCATAATCTATATAGAACTTTTTGGAAAATGAGAAAAACCAAAGCTAACATCCATCTCTGGATTATAGAAGTCAAATTATTTTTTTACTAGGAGAAAAAAAGGGATTCAGGATGAACCCTTCCTTTTTTTTTTTTTTAACTGGCACATGCAGGATTAAGAGGGAAGTGACACTTTATTATAGGGATAATCTCTGTGTCCTGCAGCTAATATTATAGAACAGAATGTGATCAAACAAAAAGAAGACGTTAATATGGGAGAAGAGGATTCAAGTGATTAGTTAAATATCAGATTGTGGATTGGATTAGGCTCTAAGAAAAATTCATACAAGAATCCCTTCTAAATTATACTAATCCAGTGATCTATTGGCTTCCTCCTAAGCAAACTAAGCTCAGACTTATTATACAGGCAGTCCTTGACTTAACAATGATTTGTTTAGCAACCATTCAAAGTTACAACAGCACTGAAAAGGGGACTTGTGACCAGTCCTCGCACTTACAACTGTTGCAGCCATCCCAACAGTCACATGATCAAAATTCAGATGCTTCACATTTGGTTCACATTTACAAGGGCTGCAGTGTCCCAGGGTCACATGATCCACCATTTGCAATCTTTTCCAGTTAGGTTCTGACAAGCAAAATAGAATAGAATAGTTAATAGAATTCTTTTATTAGCCAAGTGTGATAGGTCACACAAGGAATTTGTCTTGGTGCAAATGCTCTCAGTGTACATAAAAGAAAAGATACATTCATCAATTGGGGAATCAATTAGGGAAGCTGGTTTCTCTTAGAAACCCAATGAATCATTTAACAACTGCCATGATTCACTTAACAATATTGGCAGCACGACACATAGATATATCATGGCCTGCCCATCACTGCCCACATTGCTGCATTCTAGACTAGGTTTAGTTTATAGTCGGTCTTTAAGAGCAGCCTCATTGCAATAGTCCAGGGGTGTCAAACTCAAGGCCTACGAGGCCATCCTGGAGGGGGGCTGGTCCGTGTTGCTTCAGCCCAGTCTATTCAATGCAAAGAGGAAAGATCGGGCCAGCGTCACTTTGGCCGGGTCTACCCAATGCAAAGAGGAAATATGCCAGCAGTTTGGGGAGTGGCGTCAAGTTGACCATACACACCCAGTCAGCCACAGCCACCTGTGGTCAACCACAGCCCTGATGCGGCCCTCAATGAAATTGAGTTTGACACTCCTGCAATAGTCCATCTGTGGGATGGCTAGATGGCACTCATTAACCACCCACCCCACCTAATATCCTCATTTAAAGATATCAATTTTGTTCTTTCAAACTTCACTCTCAGAAGTCCAAATATGGCTCCCTGTCTGAAGATTGGTGACCTCCCAGTGAGATGGAGCAAGCCTAATATAAATGTACCATACAGCTTTATAATATACCACATAACTTAACCATACTGTATTGTTTTATATTTGTGTATGTCTGTACGTACAGTACATGTGTATGCATGTCTATACGTATGTGGTATAGTGTGGCATGTAAGCTTAGACACTTCAGTAGTTTATAGTTCAGGGGTGTGTGAAGCCAGAAAATTAAACAATGCCAAAAACAGGTTAAGCATAGCATGTGAATGCAATATATTGTGTTTAGAGTAGGTTTCATGGTTCAGGGTAGAGACAGGTTTGGCAGGCAGAAAATCCCAATTTTAAATAATCAAACAATGCAAACAACACACCCTTCTTTGAATTCCTGCAAAGCCAATGAAAGTAACCTTTTATGCACTAGAAAGCGTCACACCGAAAATAAGAATAAACATTTAAAAAATTTCCTGAGTCTTGAGCGATTGCCAGATTTTTCATTTTCATGTATATTGGCATCCATGAGAGGAGAAAGAAGGCAAAACAAAATATGGGTCATGACATTACAAATTCTGTGATTTAAGTATTTGTGTCCAAAAAGGCTGGAGTTTGCATTGTGGCATCTTGGCATATGTTTCACCACTTATATGTCATTGCAATTTGCACCACGCTTTCATTAGAGAATGCTGAATTTTCACATAATCTTTTGTTACAACAAGACTTTGCTTTGATATCTCATGGGTTCTTGTGTGAGACCTTCATACCTTACAAGATCTGCTGGTCTCATAATGATTTTTTTTATCATGCTCAAATTATTAAATTAAATTGTAACAAGTAACATGGAAGTTCAGTAGATACCACTTAGGAGAGCTGCAGATAAATTGGCATCCATATCCTGGAACAAAGAGGAGTTGGCTATTTAGAGCAATGATTTAAGCTGAGATAAATCTTTATCCAGAACCCTTATAATTCAATGATATAGCTCACAGACCATGTAAGCAGTCAAAGGTTTAATCTACTGCCTTTCCACTAATTGTAGAATTCAATGCATCAGATTGGAAAAGACGTTGTGTGCCCCCAATAGTGACAAGCAAATAATGTGACCAATGGCTTATCTTCCATAGAATAACTATGCTCCCTTCATTATCTCACAAGCATGGGTGGGCTTCAAATAATTTAACAACCGGTTCTCTGCCTGGTTGCCAGTGGCAATGGTGGGCGTGGCCTAGTTGGCCTACTACACCACCCTGGGAGCAAAAACGGGCTGCCGGGTGGAGCACTGTGCCCCCCACGCCTCATTTTTGACCTGGTAGGCCTCCTTGCATCACCCTGTGAATGAAAACAGGTCACAGGGGGCCTGTTTTTCGCCCTCCCTGGGCTCCGGAAGCTTTCCTCGAGCCTCCAGGAGGTCCATTTTCACCCTCCCCGGGCTCTGGAGGTTTTCTTCGAGCCTCTGGGAAGCCCATTTTTCTCCCTCCCCGAACCTCCACACGGACCCTGCACTTACCTGTGATCCAAAATGGGCTGTGTGGGACTCCTGGGAGGGGCGGGATGGGGTGGGCAAGGCCAGCCAGTCATCGGAACTACTGGTTTGCCGAACCAGATGTAAAATGAACATCCAGTTCGGCTGAACTGGCGTGAACCAGCTGAAGCCCACCCCTGCTTACAATGTTAGGCCTCCATGACATTTTATTTGTTTGTTATTTGATTTCTATAGCCCTCCATCTCCACAGACAAGCCTGGGCAGCTCAAATATTGTTTTCATCTCATCTTCATCTGCCACAGACGCAGCTTAATTCAACTTTAGAGGCAGTGTCAAAATAGTTTTCTCCTCTTCTTCCAGCACCGCTTTCAATGTATGAACGATTTATAGTGGTTCATTGATAAAGCTGGTGATAATATAGTCAGATAATCTGACCAGCACCTATTGCTCATGTGAGGATGTATGGGCATGTCATCTTTCCTAGGCCACTGGCAACTGCCCTCCCTTGGCTCTTTTGGCTTCAAATGCAGGACAAACTGAACACCTTCCCTAGTGACATCCACCTGCGTAATACCTGACCTGTGCTTTGGAAAATGCCAATCTGACATTTCCAGATTAACTGCTTGTCAAAGAATACTAGCCCTGTTTTTAAAATACAAGGAAGGATAGTAGACATTTATGTAAGAAAACAAAGCTAGTGTTCTCCATTCCCTAGAGAGAGCACTAGCCTACATTATTTGTTTTATTTCTGTTTTCGCTTTAATTGGGGTGGGGGCGATGTTATTTCACCTACCCGCATAATACTACTAGGTGCTGCTGGCCGTGAGCATTCACAGCCAGCATTGACATTGGCTTGAACATCCATCTATGTGAGATAAATGGGAGCAGAGATAAAAGTTGCAAGAGTTCTGTCCCAGGTCACAAGCACATTTATATGGCAAAGGGAGAAAGAGAGAGAAGTTGACTAGTATTCCTCATAATCCCTCCGCCATGTTGGTGACCTGAAACATGGATTATTTATGAAGTCTTCTGGAAGGAAGCTGGTGTAAAGGGATGCAGAAAACATGGGCAAAACATGGGTAAAAGAGACCGTAAATGAGATCTCAAGAGCCAAATTGGTGTAGTGGTTAAGGCAACAGGCTAGGAGTTACTGCCAGGATCCTGTGTTCTAGTTCCTGCTTTAGGCATGAAGTCGACTGGAGGAGTTTGGGCCAGCCTCTCTCTCTCAGTCCTAGAAAGAAAAAGGCAAGGACAAACCACTTCTGAAAATACTGCCAAGAAACCTAGAGGAACTGGTCCAGGTAGTCACCAGAAATCAGTAAGATTCCCCCAAATTTCAGCCCTGGAAAAAGAAGGGAGCCTAAGAAAGATTTAATGTCATGTCATGTTATAAGAAAGGACAGAAGAAACTTGGCACTCTGCAATCAAGCAGAATGTAATAAACCTTATGAAGTTTTATTTCCTGACCTAGCCATCCTTGATATATTAACACCTACATCCAAAAGTAATCAAGAGACATGTTAGTGGAGTGTATTGGCTGAGACAAAGGGACATATTTGGGCAATTTGAAAGGTATCTGAATTCTTCATCCCACTCTCCCATCTCCAAATCACTCAAGTAATGCTGACAGGGGATGGAAAAGAAACATATTCAAAGTATTCTATTTTTTGAGGCCTTTAACTTGTCCTGAATTACAGTTGTAAGGGCAGTACCTCTTCCCAGCCCTGCTGCTAAGAAAGAACTGGACTCAGCCATCAGGCAATGTAATTTATGCTGGTATATTTTTTTGCTGAGTGAAGGACTGAAGGAATGTATTGTAAGGTGATTATGTTTTTTTTTTGCCGTTTATTTAGGACTTTTATATGGGTAATCCTTGTTTAGTAACTGCCTTATTGAGTGACCATTGTAAAACTACAATGGTGGATGAAATGATTGGATGAAAAAGTAACTTTGTGAGCAATCTTTGCATTTACAACCTTCACCGGTCTATTAATCAAGGGAAAGTTAAAGATCATCATGGTTTCACTTAGTGACTGCTTCACTTAATGATTGAATTGCTGGTCCCAACTGAGGTTATAAAATGAGGACTATAGCGAAAAAGCCTTAGCTTAAGGATAGACCATATCATTGCATCCAGGTTCTCCGTTTCTTACTTATCTGGTGAAATTCAGAGACAATGTGGTACAATGCTTAACTCTCTGTAGTCACAGAAGCTTTCTGGTGAATTTAGCCCAATCTTTCGCTCTCACCCCAACATAACAAATAGAGTTTTATGTGAAAAATAGGAAGAAGAGGGGCTATTTGAATGAAAGGTGAAATATACAACCAATAAACAAACATTTTCAATTGTAATAAGCATAACTTGAATATCATTGTCTAACCTCATGAAAATCAGTAGCTAAGAAAAATAAGACAGGGAAAGACCAACAAATGCCCCAAACAAATACAGAGGAAATTAATATACTTAATCAAATTGATGAAGGAAGCAATCAAATTGATGCTTATTGTAAGGAAATCCATAGAATTACAAACCGATCTGCATAGTCAAAGGTATCAAAAAGTAAAGAAACATCCATGCAAACAAAAAGTATGAAAACTTTACTAAGTCTTATGTTCTATTAGCAAATTGCAGTTTAAACCTTTCTTCTGTCCTTCATACTATATTAATTTAACACAAATTATTTATATCCTTTCAGCACCAACAGGAATAGTAAAGGGAACATCTACATCAGAAATATCCTCCACTACTACAAGCAAACAGAAAATGACAACAAGTAATGCATACCCCAAATCAGAAACAGCCACATCTCCTACAGAGGGCAGAGGGACTTCCAATTTTTCTACAGTCAGCTCTACGAAGGTTATTAGCACTTCAGAAACCATCACATTAGAAATCACAACAAAAGCAACATCGGCTTCTACCCCAAAAAGTATAGGATACTCCACACCTATCCCAGAGACCACCATGCTTGATTCCATCACAATTGAAACAGCTATGGCTCCCACAGAGAACACTACAGCTTCAGGAAAGAGTAGCATGATGACTTCTCCCACTATGGAAACCACAAGTACCATTCCAGAGAGGATAGCAGTCTCCACAGCATTCCCAGCAACCACCTTGACTGCATCCATCACATCACAAACTACCACATTTGTCCCAGAGACCACAAAGCCCTCCAGCTCTTCCCCAGAGAGCTCCTTAATTAGTAGTAGTACAACAAAAACCACTACTCAACTTCCAATGACTAAAGAATACTTAACTACTTCTCCACGAACCTCCACATTGGAAACCACTACAACAGCAACAGCCACTTCTCCCACAGAGACCACAATGACCTCCAGCTCTATAACAACTACTACCGCTTCAGAAACCACTACACAACATTCTATCACCACAAAACACTTAACTACTTCTCCGGAGGCCACCACACCTGTATCTGTCACGTCAGAAGCAGCCAGCTCCCAAATGAGTTCAGTCCCTTCTACGGTATCAGCAAAGAGCAAAGTAACTTCTTCTGTTTCAAAAACCACAACACCAACTCCAGAGGGCACAGTGTCCTCTACAGCTTTTTTAGAGACTAGCATGATGCCAACAAGTTCACCAATGACCACTGCTTCTCCTTCGTCAAGCAGTGTGACATCCAAAACTCCCACAACTAGTTCCAGCCTTCTTTCTACGCCAGAGCAAACGTCCACCTCTGGCCCAGAAACCACAAAGCACTCCAGCTCTTCCCAAGAGAGCTCCTCAATTAGTAGTAGTACAACAAAAACCACTACTCAACTTCCAGTGACCAAGGAATACTTAACTACTTCTCCCCAAACCTCCATGTTGGAAACCACTACAGCAGCCACTTCTCCCCCAGAGACTACAATGACCTCCGGCTCTATAAAGACTACTACCTCTTCAGAAACCAGTACTCAACATTCTATTACCACAAAACACTTAACTACTTCTCCAGAGGCCACCATACCTGTATCTGTCACGTCAGAAGCAGCCAGCTCTCCAATGAGTTCAGTGCCTTCTACGGCATCACCAAAGAGCAGAGTAACTTCTTCTATTTTGAAAACCACAACATCAACTCCAGAGAGCGCAGTGTTCTCTACAGCTTTTTCAGAGACTAGCATGACTCCAACGAGTTCACCAATGACCACTGCTTCTGCTTCGTCGAGTAGTGTGACAACTAAAACTCCCACAACCAGTTCCAGCCTTCTTTCTACCCCCGAGCAAACGTCCACCTCTGGCCCAGAGACCACAAAGCCCTCCAGCTCTTCCCCACAGAACTACTCAATTAGTAGTGGAGTAGCATTGCCAGCAACTACCCTGATTGCGTCCACTACATCTCAAGCTACCACATCTGCCCCAGAGACCATAATGACCTCCAGCTCTATAAAGACTACTACCTCTTCAGAATCCACTACTGAACATTCTATCACCACAAAGGAGAGTGCAGTGTCCTCTACAGCTTTTTCAGAGACTAGCATGACGCCATCGAGTTCGCCAATGACCACTGCTTCTCCTTCATCAAAGAGCAGCATGGTGACTTCTCCCCTTATGGAAACCACAAGTACGGTTCCAGAGAGCATAGGAGTAGCATTTCCAGCAACTACCCTGACTGCGTCCACTACATCTCAAACTACCACATCTGCCCCAGAGACCGCAATGACCTCCCGCTCTATAAAGACTACTACCTCTTCAGAATCCACTACTGAACATTCTATCACCACAAAACACTTAACTACTTCTCCAGAGGCCACCACACCTGTATCTGTCACATCAGAAGCAGCCAGCTCTCCAATGAGTTCAGTGCCTTCTACGGCATCACCAAAGAGCAGAGTAACTTCTTCTCTTTTGAAAACGACAACACCAACTCCAGAGGGCACACTGTCCTCTACAGCTTTTTCAGAGACTAGTATGGCGCCAACGAGTTCGCCAATGACCACTGCTTCTGCTTCATCAAGTATTGTGACATCTAAAACTCCCACAACCAGTTCCAGCTTTCTTTCTACCCCCGAGCAAATGTTCACCTCTGGCCTAGAGACCACAAAGCCCTCCAGCTCTGCCCCACAGAGCTGCTCAATTAGTAGTAGTACAACAAAAACCATTACTCAACTTTCAAGAACCAAGGAATTCTTAACTACTTCTCCACGAATCTCCACGTTGGAAACCACTACAGCAACAACAGCCATTTCTCCACCAGAGACCACAATGACCTCCAGCTCTATAAAGACTACTACCTCTTCAGAAACCACTACTCAACAGTCTATCACCACA
Source organism: Bungarus multicinctus (assembly GCA_023653725.1). NCBI lineage: Eukaryota > Metazoa > Chordata > Lepidosauria > Squamata > Elapidae > Bungarus > Bungarus multicinctus. The sequence continues at coordinate 158,251,814 of CM042838.1, read as the reverse complement.
AAATACTTAACTACTTCTCCAGAGGCCACCACACCAGAATCTGTCACATCAGAAGCAGCCAGCTCTCCAGAGAGTCCAGTTTCCTCTACAGCTTTTTCAGAGACTAGCATGACGCCATCGAGTTCGCCAATGACCACTGCTTCTGCTTCATCAAAGAGTAGCATGGTGACTTCTCCCCCTATGGAAACCACAAGTACTGTTCTAGAGAGCGTAGGAGTAGCATTTCCAGCAACTACCCTGACTGGGTCCACTACATTTCAAACTACCACATCTGCCCCAGAGACCACAATGACCTCCAGCTCTATAAAACCCACTACCTCTTCTGAATCCACTACTGAACATTCTATTACCACAAAACACTTAACTACTTCTCCAGAGGCCACCACACCTGTATCTGTCATGTCAGAAGCAGCCAGCTCTCCAATGAGTTCAGTGCCTTCTACAGCATCACCAAAGAGCAGAGTAACTTCTTCTATTTCAAAAACCACAACATCAACACCAGAGAGTGCAGTATCCTCTACAGCTTTTTCAGAGACTAGTAAGACGCCAATGACTTCACTATTGACCACTGCTTCTGCTTCATCAAGTAGTGTGACATCTAAAACTCCCACAACCAGTTCCAGCCTTCTTTCTACCCCCGAGCAAACGTCCACCTCTGGCCCAGAGACCACAAAGCCCTCCAGCTCCTCCCCACAGAGCTACTCAATTAGTAGTGGAGTAGCATTTCCAGCAACTACCCTGATTGCGTCCACTACATCTCAAACTACCACATCTGCCCCAGAGACCACAATGACCTCCAGCTCTATAAAGACTACTACTTCTTCAGAATCCACTACTGAACATTCTATCACCACAAAAGAGAGTGAAGTGTCCTCTACAGGTTTTTCAGAGACTAGCAAGACGCCAATGAGTTCACCATTGACCACTGCTTCTGCTTCATCAAGTAGTGTGACATCTAAAACTCCCACAACCAGTTCCAGCCTTCTTTCTACCCCCGAGCAAACGTCCACCTCTGGCCCAGAGACCACAAAGCCCTCCAGCTCTTCCCCACAGAACTACTCAATTAGTAGTGGAGTAGCATTGCCAGCAACTACCCTGATTGCGTCCACTACATCTCAAACTACCACATCTGCCCCAGAGACCATAATGACCTCCAGCTCTATAAAGACTACTACCTCTTCAGAATCCACTACTGAACATTCTATCACCACAAAGCAGAGTGGGGTGTCCTCTACAGCTTTTTCAGAGACTAGCATGACGCCATCAAGTTCGCCAATGACCACTGCTTCTGCTTCATCAAAGAGTAGCATGGTGACTTCTCCCCCTATGGAAACCACAAGTACTGTTCTAGAGAGCGTAGGAGTAGCATTTCCAGCAACTACCCTGACTGCGTCCACTACATCTCAAACTACCACATCTGCCCCAGAGACCATAATGACCTCCAGCTCTATAAAGCCTACTACCTCTTCTGAATCCACTACTGAACATTCTATTACCACAAAACACTTAACTACTTCTCCAGAGGCCACCACACCTGAATCTGTCACGTCAGAAGCAGCCAGCTCTCCAATGAGTTCAGTGCCTTCTACGGCATCACCAAAGAGCAGAGTAACTTCTTCTATTTCAAAAACCACAACATCAACACCAGAGAGTGCAGTATCCTCTACAGCTTTTTCAGAGACTAGCAAGACGCCAATAACTTCACCATTGACCACTGCTTCTGCTTCATCAAGTAGTGTGACATCTAAAACTCCCACAACCAGTTCCAGCCTTCTTTCTACCCCCGAGCAAACGTCCACCTCTGGCCCAGAGACCACAAAGCCCTCCAGTTCTTCCCCACAGAGCTACTCAGTTAGTAGTAGTACAACAAAAACCACTACTCAAATTCCAATGACCAAGGAATACTTAACTACTTCTCCCCGAACCTCCATGTTGGAAACCACTACAGCAGCCACTTCTCCCCCAGAGACTACAATGGCCTCCACCTCTATAAAGACTACTACCTCTTCAGAAACCACTACTCAACATTCTATTACCACAAAACACTTAACTACTTCTCCAGAGGCCACCACACCTGTACCTGTCACCTCAGAAGCAACCAGCTCAACAATGGGTTCAGTGCCTTCTACGTCATCAGCAAAAAGCAGAGTAACTTCTTCTATTTCAAAAACAACAACACAAACTCCAGAGGGCACAGTGTCCTCCACAGCTTTTTCAGAAACTAGCATGATGCCAACGAGTTCACCAATGACCACTGCTTCTGCTTCGCCCAGTAGTGTGACATTTAAAACTCCCACAACCACTTCCAGCCTTCTTTCTACCCACGAGCAAATGTCCACCTCTGGCCCAGAGACCACAAAGCCCTCCAGCTCTTCCCAAGAGAGCTACACAATTAGTAGTAGTACAATAAAAACCATTACTCAACCTCCAACGACCAAGGAATACTTAACTACTTCTCCACGAATCTCCACATTGGAAACCCCTACAACAGCTACTTCTCCCCCAGAAACTATAATGACCACCAGCTCTATAAAGACTACTACCTCTTCAGAAACCACTACTCAACATTCTATCACCACAAAATACTTAACTACTTCTCCAGAGGCCACCACACCTGAATCTGTCACATCAGAAGCAGCCAGCTCTCCAGAGAGTCCAGTTTCCTCTACAGCTTTTTCAGAGGCTAGCATCACGCCATCGAGTTCACCAATGACCACTGCTTCTGCTCCGTCAAAGAGTAGCATGGTAACTTCTCCCCCTATGGAAACCACAAGTACTGTTCCAGAGAGCATAGGAGTAGCATTTCCAGCAACTACCCTGACTGCGTCCACTACATCTCAAACTACCACATCTGCCCCAGAGACCACAATGACTTCTAGCTCTATAAAGACTACTACCCCTTCAGAAACCACTACTCAACATTCTTTCACCACAAAATACTTAACTACTTCTCTAGAAGCCACCACACCTGAATCTGTCACATCACAAGCAGCCAGCTCTCCAGAGAGTCCAGTTTCCTCTACAGCTTTTTCAGAGACTAGCATGACGCCATCGAGTTCGCCAATGACCACTGCTTCTGCTTTGTCGAGTAGTGTGACAACTAAAACTCCCACAACCAGTTCCAGCTTTCTTTCTACCCCCGAGCAAACGTCCACTTCTGGCCCAGAGACCGCAAAGCCCTCCAGCTCTTCCCAACAGACCTACACAATTAGTAGTAGTACAACAAAAACCATTACTCAACTTCCAACGACCAAGGAATACTTAACTACTTCTCCACGAATCTCCACGTTGGAAACCACTACAACAGCTACTTCTCCCCCAGAGACTACAATGACCTCCAGCTCTATAAAGACTACTACCCCTTCAGAAACCACTACTCAACATTCTTTCACCATAAAATACTTAACTACTTCTCTAGAAGCCACCACACCTGAATCTGTCACATCAGAAGCAGCCAGCTCTCCAGAGAGTCCAGTTTCCTCTACAGTTTTTTCAGAGGCTAGCATGACGCCATCGAGTTCACCAATGACCACTGCTTCTGCTTCGTCAAAGAGTAGCATGGTAACTTCTCCCCCTATGGAAAGCACAAGTACTGTTCCAGAGAGCATAGGAGTAGCATTTCCAGCAACTACCCTGACTGCGTCCACTACATCTCAAACTACCACATCTGCCCCAGAGACCACAATGACTTCTAGCTCTATAAAGCTTACTACCTCTTCAGAATCCACTACTCAACATTCTATTACCACAAAACACTTAACTACTTCTCCAGAGGCCACCACACCTGAATCTGTCACGTCAGAAGCAGCCAGCTCTCCAATGAGTTCAGTGCCTTCTACGGCATTACCAAAGAGCAGAGTAACTTCTTCTATTTTGAAAACCACAACATCAACTCCAGAGAGCGCAGTGTTCTCTACAGCTTTTTCAGAGACTAGCATGACTCCAACGAGTTCACCAATGACCACTGCTTCTGCTTCGTCAAAGAGTATCATGGTGACTTCTCCCCCTATGGAAACCACAAGTACTGTTCCAGAGAGCATAGGAGTAGCATTTCCAGCAACTACCCTGACTGCGTCCACTACATCTCAAACTACCACATCTGCCCCAGAGACCTCAATGACTTCTAGCTCTATAAAGCTTACTACCTCTTCAGAATCCACTACTGAACATTCTATTACCACAAAACACTTAACTACTTCTCCAGAAGCCACCACACCTGAATCTGTCACGTCAGAAGCAGCCAGCTCTCCAATGAGTTCAGTGCCTTCTACGGCATCACCAAAGAGCAGAGTAACTTCTTCTATTTTGAAAACCACAACATCAACTCCAGAGAGCGCAGTGTTCTCTACAGCTTTTTCAGAGACTAGCATGACTCCAACGAGTTCACCAATGACCACTGCTTCTGCTTCGTCAAAGAGTAGCATGGTGACTTCTCCCCCTATGGAAACCACAAGTACTGTTCCAGAGAGCATAGGAGTAGCATTTCCAGCAACTACCCTGACTGCGTCCACTACATCTCAAACTACCACATCTGCCCCAGAGACCACAATGACTTCTAGCTCTATAAAGGTTACTACCTCTTCAGAATCCACTACTGAACATTCTATTACCACAAAACACTTAACTACTTCTCCAGAGGCCACCACACCTGAATCTGTCACGTCAGAAGCAGCCAGCTCTCCAATGAGTTCAGTGCCTTCTACGGCATCACCAAAGAGCAGAGTAACTTCTTCTATTTTGAAAACCACAACATCAACTCCAGAGAGCGCAGTGTTCTCTACAGCTTTTTTAGAGACTAGCATGACTCCAACGAGTTCACCAATGACCACTGCTTCTGCTTTGTCGAGTAGTGTGACAACTAAAACTCCCACAACCAGTTCCAGCTTTCTTTCTACCCCCGAGCAAACGTCCACTTCTGGCCCAGAGACCGCAAAGCCCTCCAGCTCTTCCCAACAGAGCTACACAATTAGTAGTAGTACAACAAAAACCATTACTCAACTTCCAACGACCAAGGAATACTTAACTACTTCTCCACGAATCTCCACGTTGGAAACCACTACAACAGCTACTTCTCCCCCAGAGACTACAATGACCTCCAGCTCTATAAAGACTACTACCTCTTCAGAAACCACTACTCAACATTCTATCAGCACAAAATACTTAACTACTTCTCCAGAGGCCACCACACCTGAATCTGTCACGTCAGAAGCAGCCAGCTCTCCAATGAGTTCAGTGCCTTCTACGGCATCACCACAGAGCAGAGTAACTTCTTCTATTTTGGAAACCACAACATCAACTCCAGAGAGCGCAGTGTTCTCTACAGCTTTTTCAGAGACTAGCATGACTCCAACGAGTTCACCAATGACCACTGCTTCTGCTTCGTCAAAGAGTAGCATGGTGACTTCTCCCCCTATGGAAACCACAAGTACTGTTCCAGAGAGCATAGGAGTAGCATTTCCAGCAACTACCCTGACTGCGTCCACTACATCTCAAACTACCACATCTGCCCCAGAGACCACAATGACGTCTAGCTCTATAAAGCTTACTACCTCTTCAGAATCCACTACTGAACATTCTATTACCACAAAACACTTAACTACTTCTCCAGAGGCCACCACACCTGAATCTGTCACGTCAGAAGCAGCCAGCTCTCCAATGAGTTCAGTGGCTTCTACGGCATCACCAAAGAGCAGAGTAACTTCTTCTCTTTTGAAAACCACAACATCAACTCCAGAGAGCGCAGTGTTCTCTACAGCTTTTTCAGAGATTAGCATGACTCCAACGAGTTCGTCGAGTAGTGTGACAACTAAAACTCCCACAACCAGTTCCAGCTTTCTTTCTACCCCCGAGCAAACGTCCACTTCTGGCCCAGAGACCGCAAAGCCCTCCAGCTCTTCCCAACAGAGCTACACAATTAGTAGTAGTACAACAAAAACCATTACTCAACATCCAACGACCAAGGAATACTTAACTACCTCTCCACGAATCTCCACGTTGGAAACCATTACAACAGCTACTTCTCCCCCAGAGACTACAATGACCTCCAGCTCTATAAAGACTACTACCCCTTCAGAAACCACTACTCAACATTCTTTCACCACAAAATACTTAACTACTTCTCTAGAAGCCACCACACCTGAATCTGTCACATCACAAGCAGCCAGCTCTCCAGAGAGTCCAGTTTCCTCTACAGCTTTTTCAGAGACTAGCATGACGCCATCGAGTTCGCCAATGACCACTGCTTCTGCTTTGTCGAGTAGTGTGACAACTAAAACACCCACAACCAGTTCCAGCTTTCTTTCTACCCCCGAGCAAACGTCCACTTCTGGCCCAGAGACCGCAAAGCCCTCCAGCTCTTCCCAACAGAGCTACACAATTAGTAGTAGTACAACAAAAACCATTACTCAACTTCCAACGACCAAGGAATACTTAACTACTTCTCCACGAATCTCCATGTTGGAAACCACTACAACAGCTACTTCTCCCCCAGAGACTACAATGACCTCCAGCTCTATAAAGACTACTACCTCTTCAGAAACCACTACTCAACATTCTATCAGCACAAAATACTTAACTACTTCTCCAGAGGCGACCACACCTGAATCTGTCACGTCAGAAGCAGCCAGCTCTCCAATGAGTTCAGTGCCTTCTACGGCATCACCAAAGAGCAGAGTAACTTCTTCTATTTTGAAAACCACAACATCAACTCCAGAGAGCGCAGTGTTCTCTACAGCTTTTTCAGAGACTAGCATGACTCCAACGAGTTCACCAATGACCACTGCTTCTGCTTCGTCAAAGAGTAGCATGGTGACTTCTCCCCCTATGGAAACCACAAGTACTGTTCCAGAGAGCATAGGAGTAGCATTTCCAGCAACTACCCTGACTGCGTCCACTACATCTCAAACTACCACATCTGCCCCAGAGACCACAATGACTTCTAGCTCTATAAAGCTTACTACCTCTTCAGAATCCACTACTGAACATTCTATTACCACAAAACACTTAACTACTTCTCCAGAGGCCACCACACCTGAATCTGTCACGTCAGAAGCAGCCAGCTCTCCAATGAGTTCAGTGCCTTCTACGGCATCACCAAAGAGCAGAGTAACTTCTTCTATTTTGAAAACCACAACATCAACTCCAGAGAGCGCAGTGTTCTCTACAGCTTTTTCAGAGACTAGCATGACTCCAACGAGTTCGTCGAGTAGTGTGACAACTAAAACTCCCACAACCAGTTCCAGCTTTCTTTCTACCCCCGAGCAAACGTCCACTTCTGGCCCAGAGACCGCAAAGCCGTCCAGCTCTTCCCAACAGAGCTACACAATTAGTAGTAGTACAACAAAAACCATTACTCAACTTCCAACGACCAAGGAATACTTAACTACTTCTCCACGAATCTCCACGTTGGAAACCATTACAACAGCTACCTCTCCCCCAGAGACTACAATGACCTCCAGCTCTATAAAGACTACTACCCCTTCAGAAACCACTACTCAACATTCTTTCACCACAAAATACTTAACTATTTCTCTAGAAGCCACCACACCTGAATCTGTCACATCACAAGCAGCCAGCTCTCCAGAGAGTCCAGTTTCCTCTACAGCTTTTTCAGAGACTGGCATGACGCCATCGAGTTCGCCAATGACCACTGCTTCTGCTTTGTCGAGTAGTGTGACAACTAAAACTCCCACAACCAGTTCCAGCTTTCTTTCTACCCCCGAGCAAACGTCCACTTCTGGTCCAGAGACCGCAAAGCCCTCCAGCTCTTCCCAACAGAGCTACACAATTAGTAGTAGTACAACAAAAACCATTACTCAACTTCCAACGACCAAGGAATACTTAACTACTTCTCCACGAATCTCCACGTTGGAAACCACTACAACAGCTACTTCTCCCCCAGAGACTACAATGACCTCCAGCTCTATAAAGACTACTACCTCTTCAGAAACCACTACTCAACATTCTATCAGCACAAAATACTTAACTACTTCTCCAGAGGCCACCACACCTGAATCTGTCACGTCAGAAGCAGCCAGCTCTCCAATGAGTTCAGTGCCTTCTACAGCATCACCACAGAGCAGAGTAACTTCTTCTATTTTGGAAACCACAACATCAACTCCAGAGAGCGCAGTGTTCTCTACAGCTTTTTCAGAGACTAGCATGACTCCAACGAGTTCACCAATGACCACTGCTTCTGCTTTGTCAAAGAGTAGCATGGTGACTTCTCCCCCTATGGAAACCACAAGTACTGTTCCAGAGAGCATAGGAGTAGCATTTCCAGCAACTACCCTGACTGCGTCCACTACATCTCAAACTACCACATCTGCCCCAGAGACCACAATGACGTCTAGCTCTATAAAGCTTACTACCTCTTCAGAATCCACTACTGAACATTCTATTACCACAAAACACTTAACTACTTCTCCAGAGGCCACCACACCTGAATCTGTCACGTCAGAAGCAGCCAGCTCTCCAATGAGTTCAGTGCCTTCTACAGCATCACCAAAGAGCAGAGTAACTTCTTCTCTTTTGAAAACCACAACATCAACTCCAGAGAGCGCAGTGTTCTCTACAGCTTTTTCAGAGATTAGCATGACTCCAACGAGTTCGTCGAGTAGTGTGACAACTAAAACTCCCACAACCAGTTCCAGCTTTCTTTCTACCCCCGAGCAAACGTCCACTTCTGGCCCAGAGACCGCAAAGCCCTCCAGCTTTTCCCAACAGAGCTACACAATTAGTAGTAGTACAACAAAAACCATTACTCAACTTCCAACGACCAAGGAATACTTAACTACTTCTCCACGAATCTCCACGTTGGAAACCACTACAACAGCTACTTCTCCCCCAGAGACTACAATGACCTCCAGCTCTATAAAGACTACTACCTCTTCAGAAACCACTACTCAACAGTCTATCACCACAAAATACTTAACTACTTCTCCAGAGGCCACCACACCTGAATCTGTCACATCAGAAGCAGCCAGCTCTCCAGAGAGTCCAGTTTCTTCTACAGCTTTTTCAGAGACTAGCATGACACCATCGAGTTCGCCAATGACCACTGCTTCTGCTTCGTCAAAGAGTAGCATGGTAACTTCTCACCCAATGGAAACCACAAGTACTGTTCCAGAGAGCGTAGGAGTAGCATTTCCAGCAACTACCCTGACTGCATCCACTACATCTCAAACTACCATATCTGCCCCAAAGACCACAATGACCTCCAGCTCTATAAAGACTACTACCTCTTCAGAAACCACTACTCAACATTCTATTACCACAAAACACTTAACTACTTCTCCAGAGGCCACCACACCTGAATCTGTCACGTCAGAAGCAGCCAGCTCTCCAATGAGTTCAGTGCCTTCTACGGCATCACCAAAGAGCAGAGTAACTTCTTCTATTTTGAAAACCACAACATCAACTCCAGAGAGCGCAGTGTTCTCTACAGCTTTTTCAGAGACTAGCATGATTCCAACGAGTTCGTCGAGTAGTGTGACAACTAAAACTCCCACAACCAGTTCCAGCTTTCTTTCTACCCCCGAGCAAACGTCCACTTCTGGCCCAGAGACCGCAAAGCCCTCCAGCTCTTCCCAACAGAGCTACACAATTAGTAGTAGTACAACAAAAACCATTACTCAACTTCCAACGACCAAGGAATACTTAACTACTTCTCCACGAATCTCCACGTTGGAAACCATTACAACAGCTACTTCTCCCCCAGAGACTACAATGACCTCCAGCTCTATAAAGACTACTACCCCTTCAGAAACCACTACTCAACATTCTTTCACCACAAAATACTTAACTACTTCTCTAGAAGCCACCACACCTGAATCTGTCACATCACAAGCAGCCAGCTCTCCAGAGAGTCCAGTTTCCTCTACAGCTTTTTCAGAGACTAGCCTGACGCCATCGAGTTCGCCAATGACCACTGCTTCTGCTTTGTCGAGTAGTGTGACAACTAAAACTCCCACAACCAGTTCCAGCTTTCTTTCTACCCCCGAGCAAACGTCCACTTCTGGCCCAGAGACCGCAAAGCCCTCCAGCTCTTCCCAACAGAGCTACACAATTAGTAGTAGTACAACAAAAACCATTACTCAACTTCCAACGACCAAGGAATACTTAACTACTTCTCCACGAATCTCCACGTTGGAAACCACTACAACAGCTACTTCTCCCCCAGAGACTACAATGACCTCCAGCTCTATAAAGACTACTACCTCTTCAGAAACCACTACTCAACATTCTATCAGCACAAAATACTTAACTACTTCTCCAGAGGCCACCACACCTGAATCTGTCACATCAGAAGCAGCCAGCTCTCCAGAGAGTCCAGTTTCCTCTACAGCTTTTTCAGAGGCTAGCATGACACCATCGAGTTCGCCAATGACCACTGCTTCTGCTTCGTCAAAGAGTAGCATGGTAACTTCTCACCCTATGGAAACCACAAGTACTGTTCCAGAGAGCGTAGGAGTAGCATTTCCAGCAACTACCCTGACTGCATCCACTACATCTCAAACTACCATATCTGCCCCAAAGACCACAATGGCCTCCAGCTCTATAAAGACTACTACCTCTTCAGAAACCACTACTCAACATTCTATTACCACAAAACACTTAACTACTTCTCCAGAGGCCACCACACCTGTATCTGTCACGTCAGAAGCAGCCAGCTCTCCAATGAGTTCAGTGCCTTCTACGTCATCAGCAAAAAGCAGAGTAACTTCTTCTATTTCAAAAACAACAACACCAACTCCAGAGGGCACAATGTCCTCTACAGCTTTTTCAGAGACTATCATGACGCCATCGAGTTCGCCAATGACCACTGCTTCTGCTTCGTCAAAGAGTAGCATGGTAACTTCTCACCCTATGGAAACCACAAGTACTGTTCCAGAGAGCATAGGAGTAGCATTTCCAGCAACTACCCTGACTGCATCCACTACATCTCAAACTACCACATCTGCCCCAGAGACCACAATGACTTCTAGCTCTATAAAGACTACTACCCCTTCAGAAACCACTACTCAACATTCTTTCACCACAAAATACTTAACTACTTCTCCAGAGGCCACCACACCTGTATCTGTCACATCAGAAGCAGTCAGCTCTCCAATGAGTTCAATGCCTTCTACGGCATCACCAAAGAGCAGAGTAACTTCTTCTATTTTGAAAACGACAACACCAACTCCAGAGGGCACACTGTCCTCCACAGCTTTTTCAGAGACTAGTATGGCGCCAATGAGTTCGCCAATGACCACTGCTTCTGCTTCATCAAGTATTGTGACATCTAAAACTCCCACAACCAGTTCCAGCTTTCTTTCTACCCCCGAACAAATCTTCACCTCTGGTCTAGAGACCACAAAGCCCTCCAGCTTTTCCCCACAGAGCTACCCAATTAGTAGTAGTACAACAAAAACCATTACTCAACTTTCAACAACCAAAGAATTCTTAACTACTTCTCCACGAACCTCCACGTTGGAAACCACTACAGCAACAACAGCCACTTCTCCACCAGAGACCACAATGACCTCCAGCTCTATAAAGACTACTACCTCTTCAGAAACCACTACTCAACATTCTATCACCACAAAATACTTAACTACTTCTCCAGAGGCCACCACACCAGACTCTGTCACATCAGAAGCAGCCAGCTCTCCAGAGAGTCCAGTTTCCTCTACAGCTTTTTCAGAGACTAGCATGACGCCATCGAGTTCGCCAATGACCACTGTTTCTGCTTCATCAAAGAGTAGCATGGTGACTTCTCCCCCTATGGAAACCACAAGTACTGTTCTAGAGAGCATAGGAGTAGCATTTCCAGCAACTACCCTGACTGCGTCCACTACATCTCAAACTACCACATCTGCCCCAGAGACCACAATGACCTCCAGCTCTATAAAGCCTACTACCTCTTCTGAATCCACTACTGAACATTCTATTACCACAAAACACTTAACTACTTCTCCAGAGGCCACCACACCTGTATCTGTCATGTCAGAAGCAGCCAGCTCTCCAATGAGTTCAGTGCCTTCTACGTCATCAGCAAAAAGCAGAGTAACTTCTTCTATTTCAAAAACAACAACACCAACTCCAGAGGGCACAATGTCCTCTACAGCTTTTTCAGAGACTATCATGACGCCATCGAGTTCGCCAATGACCACTGCTTCTGCTTCGTCAAAGAGTAGCATGGTAACTTCTCCCCCTATGGAAACCACAAGTACTGTTCCAGAGAGCATAGGAGTAGCATTTCCAGCAACTACCCTGACTGCATCCACTACATCTCAAACTACCACATCTGCCCCAGAGACCACAATGACTTCTAGCTCTATAAAGACTACTACCCCTTCAGAAACCACTACTCAACATTCTTTCACCACAAAATACTTAACTACTTCTCCAGAGGCCACCACACCTGTATCTGTCACATCAGAAGCAGTCAGCTCTCCAATGAGTTCAATGCCTTCTACGGCATCACCAAAGAGCAGAGTAACTTCTTCTATTTTGAAAACGACAACACCAACTCCAGAGGGCACACTGTCCTCCACAGCTTTTTCAGAGACTAGTATGGCGCCAATGAGTTCGCCAATGACCACTGCTTCTGCTTCATCAAGTATTGTGACATCTAAAACTCCCACAACCAGTTCCAGCTTTCTTTCTACCCCCGAACAAATCTTCACCTCTGGTCTAGAGACCACAAAGCCCTCCAGCTTTTCCCCACAGAGCTACCCAATTAGTAGTAGTACAACAAAAACCATTACTCAACTTTCAACAACCAAAGAATTCTTAACTACTTCTCCACGAACCTCCACGTTGGAAACCACTACAGCAACAACAGCCACTTCTCCACCAGAGACCACAATGACCTCCAGCTCTATAAAGACTACTACCTCTTCAGAAACCACTACTCAACATTCTATCACCACAAAATACTTAACTACTTCTCCAGAGGCCACCACACCAGAATCTGTCACATCAGAAGCAGCCAGCTCTCCAGAGAGTCCAGTTTCCTCTACAGCTTTTTCAGAGACTAGCATGACGCCATCGAGTTCGCCAATGACCACTGTTTCTGCTTCATCAAAGAGTAGCATGGTGACTTCTCCCCCTATGGAAACCACAAGTACTGTTCTAGAGAGCGTAGGAGTAGCATTTCCAGCAACTACCCTGACTGCGTCCACTACATCTCAAACTACCACATCTGCCCCAGAGACCACAATGACCTCCAGCTCTATAAAGCCTACTACCTCTTCTGAATCCACTACTGAACATTCTATTACCACAAAACACTTAACTACTTCTCCAGAGGCCACCACACCTGTATCTGTCATGTCAGAAGCAGCCAGCTCTCCAATGAGTTCAGTGCCTTCTACAGCATCACCAAAGAGCAGAGTAACTTCTTCTATTTCAAAAACCTCAACATCAACACCAGAGAGCGCAGTATCCTCTACAGCTTTTTCAGAGACTAGCAAGACGCCAATGACTTCACCATTGACCACTGCTTCTGCTTCATCAAGTAGTGTGACATCTAAAACTCCCACAACCAGTTCCAGCCTTCTTTCTACCCCCGAGCAAACGTCCACCTCTGGCCCAGAGACCACAAAGCCCCCCAGCTCTTCCCCACAGAGCTACTCAATTAGTAGTAGTACAACAAAAACCATTACTCAACCTCCAACGACCAAGGAATACTTAACTACTTCTCCACGAATCTCCATGTTGGAAACCACTACAACAGCTACTTCTCCCCCAGAAACTACAATAACCTCCAGCTCTATAAAGACTACTACCTCTTCAGAAACCACTACTCAACATTCTATTACCACAAAACACTTAACTACTTCTCCAGAGGCCACCACACCTGTATCTGTCATGTCAGAAGCAGCCAGCTCTCCAATGAGTTCAGTGCCTTCTACGGTATCAGCAAAGAGCGGAGTAACTTCTTCTATTTCAAAAACCACAACACCAACTCCAGAGAGCGCAGTGTCCTCTACAGCTTTTTCAGAGACTAGCATGACATCGTTGAGTTCACCAATGACCACTGCTTCTGCTTCATCAAGTAGTGTGACATCTAAAACTCCCACAACCAGTTCCAGACATCTTTCCACCCCCGAGCAAATGTCAGGTAAACTCAATATTTCATCCATATTACTTAACACAACTCCAATTGAAAGTAAATAGACAGTCTTATTTAGAAACAAATAATCAGCCTTTCATAAGCTTGATCATTTCCTGATATGTGATCTGCAATGCCCAGCCTTTTTAAAAATGAGTACTCTTGCTGGTGAATTTGAATGTGGAGTCCTCACTTTCATTCATTCATTCATTCATTCATTCATTCATTCATTCATTCATTCATTCATTCATTCATTCTGTCAGTCAGTCAGTCAGTCAGTCAGTCAGTCAGTCAGTCAGTCAGTCAGTCAGTCAGTCAGTAAATCGTACACCTGCCCAACTCAAACCAATGACTGTGGGCAGCAAACAATTATAAAAACACTTAAAAGTTAAAAATACAAAAAAAGAAATTAAATACAAATAGTAGCCAAGAGATATTATAATCATTATAGTCTGCATTTCCAGGAAAAGGGTCTCTTTACACAGGCCCCAGCATAGTTTCAAGATCTTATGAAGTGCCAGGAGGGTCAGGGTTATCCTAATCTCTGGAGGAAGAATGTTCCAGGAGGCATGTCTCCTAGTCCCTGACAACTGACATTCCTTGATTGATGGGACTTAGAGCATGCTCGTCCTGCTGAATGAGATTGGAGCCATAGAAACAACTGGAAAAAGACAAACAAATCAGGTACCAAATCCCAAGTTATGAAGGGCTTTAAGGGTGACAACTAGCACCTTGAATTGCACCTAGAAAGATACTGGCAACCAACACAACTCCCAAACCAGTGCTGTTACATGTGCCGAAAACAAGAATTATTTGGAGTTTGTATGGACATCATTTAGTAAGTATTCAGATCAGGGAGATGGATTTCAATTTTCAGACAACATTTATTGTGGCCTGAAGTTCAAGTTCAGTGGTGGTGGTGGCGGGAGGAGCAAGTGAATGAAATGCAAATACCCAAATACCATATCTTGGATGAATTCATGGTTTTAAAAATTAATCATTTTTAAAACTATGATAATTTGCTTTTAAAAGTAACCAGAATTCAAAATTAGTGGAATGAAATAATATTTATCATTGAATTAACACTAATGTGACTGAAAAGGTAGTTATGCTACTGAACACACACAAAGTAACTTTATTCCTCTTTCTTGATCTTGGAATATAGACTATTGTAATTTTCTGTTCGTGTCATTATTTCATGAAGAATAATGTTTGCTGAGAACTAATTTAATCCCCCCGCCCCCCCTGCTATTCAACTGTTGAGCCTGATATTCAATCTGTCACTGACAGTCCAATATAGGAAGGAATGGGACAACTCAGTGCAGTTGGGTTGGTGCTGACAGATCAGTGTAGACTGTTTCCGTATATCTTTCTTGCTAAATCTTTTGTGTTATTATTGTGTAATTCCTCGGTAATTCCCTCCCTGTGCCCCATTGCCCAGCACATCAGGATTCCAATCCAAGAAGATTTTCAGTAAAATCATATAAAAATCATATAAATCATATAAAAATCATGCAACCATCACAGTAATCCAATGAACATGTATTGTAATACCCAGTTTTACTGCACCCCTGCTACAATCATACCTGGCAGCAGAGATGGTATCCAGCAGGTTCTGACCAGTTCTGGAGAACCGATAGCGAAAATTTGGAGTAGTTTGGAGAACAGGCCAATACCACCACTGACTAGCCCCGCCCCCATCTATTCTCTGCCTCCCAAGTCCCAGCTGATTGGCTGGGTCTCCTTTTGTTGCCCTGCACAGGAGAATGGAGCTGGAAAGCAGGTTAGGGGATGGGGAGGGAATGGGGATTTTACAGTATCCTTCCCCTGCCACACTCACCAAGCCACACCCACAGAACCAGTAGTAAAAAAAATTGAATCCCACTACTGCCTGGCAGTGACCTCCCAAACCCAATTGCTCTCCTTCCCCTCTAGCTGCATCCCCTGAACATCCATTCCTCCTAAATTTCCAGACTTCTGCCCGTTTTCTCCTCTCCCCCACCTGGAATCTCAAATAAGCAGTTCAGGTATGCTGCGTGTTTTGAAAAAGATTTTCTCATGAAAATGCAAACAAGTTGTATACTTTTCAGAAATGATGTTGTGGAACTTTAGTAAGGTACAAGTTGCTCTAATTCACCCTCAGGAGAGCTGCTTTGCAGTGATTACCTGCTAATAAGGTAAATATATAAACAGGGAGTATAAATGAATGACAAACGCCCCTGTAATGAAACCCAGCAAGTTACATAGATAAAGGCAGAGCTGTGTGCAGAAGTATAATTCCCCTCCCTGCAAAGCTCTCAAAGGATATCACTTTTCATAGTGTTTTTGAAGTAGATGCCAAATCCACTCCGATTTGGCATCTCTCAAGGTGCAACAAGCCGCCATTCTTTTTTGCAGTTCTATCACTGGCCATTCCTACACTTCTGCTGCTCTACTCTCCAATTCGTTTTTCACTTCATGGTCTCCAGGAGCAGTCTCCAAGACCACTCTCTCTCTCTCTCTCTCTCTCCCTCTCTCTCTCTCACCCCCCCCCCATATGTCTACTTTCTCTTGGTCTGGAAACATTGTGTTGGTTAGAAGCACGTAGTAAGCAATGCTAAATTCTCTTTCAAGTAGATTTAACATTCAAATATTAAATCCAAACAATATTAGTGAGAAGTTGTTTGCTGTCATATTCCAAGATCAAAATTTCAGCCAAAGCAATATTTTATATAGTCACTTATTTATATGTTCAAATCACAACATCTTGTCCTGTGGGCAATGAGTTGTTCCTAAATTCGCTTGTGTGTGGGGCACTTGTTCTGAGTTCAGACGAGATGGATGAGAGCAAAATATTTGAGCAAGATATAAAATAAATGAGAGTATATCACACATGGCTAGGATGTTCTGGACTAATACCCAGTGGCAATTATAGGTAGTTCTTGGCCATTCTAAACCACTCTAAACCATTTAAACCATTTTAATGACAATTTGAAGTTCCAATGGCACTAAAAAAAAGTGACGTGATAGTTCTTCACGATTATGACCATTGCAGCAACTCCACAGTCACATGATCAAAATGTGGATGCTTGGCAACTGGCATATACGATGGTTGCAGTGTCCTGAGGTTATGTGATCACCTTTTGCGACTTTCTGACAAGCAACGTCAATGGGAATGCCAGATTCACATAACAACCGAGCTACTAACTTAACAACTGCAGCACTTAACATTTGTGGCAAGATAGGTCATAAAATGGGGCAAAACTCTTTAACAATAACTATCTTGCTCAGCCATAGAAATTTTGGGCTCACTTGTGGTTGAAAGTAAATATCTAACTACTTTCAAAATATGGAACCTATATCCTAGTTGCAAACCTTGTGTTATGGACAACTGAACTGAGCTCATGATATTATGTGCAAAATGCAATGGATAGATGGAAGGAAGGAGAGAGGGAAGGAGGGGGGGGGAAGGAAGGAAAGAAGGAAGGAAGGAAGGAAGGAAGGAAGGAAGGAAGGAAGGAAGGAAGGAAGGAAGGAAGGAAGGAAGGAAGGAAGGAAAGATGATGTGCAAGCAGCTTTGGTTTCCTTGTGAGATCCATTATCTTAAATTATCCAATACTGAAACACCACTGTTCATAATAGCCACCGGAACATACAAACAGTGATTGATATGCTGATAATATGCCATCAACTCTGGTTTCCATATCTGACATCCATTATTTTTCTTTCAGCTGTTTCTCCAACTTCTAAACCTCCAGTGGCAACTGAATGCTTTACACTCAACTTCACTGTAAATAATTTGATATATAGGCCACAGATGGGCAACCCCAAGTCAAAGCTGTTCAGCTCAACACAAGGAGTCTTCTGTAAATTGGTGAGGAGACAAATGCATAATTATGCCAGTATCTCTTCCCCATAAGATTTTCATAAAATAGTCAGCAGTAGTATTTTTACTACCAGCGATAAATATTGTTTTTCCTTTAAACCTAGCTGGGACAGATATTGAGCACCAGCAACATTGGACCTGATATGATCAACTGTAGTTTATCAATATTAAGGTAAGTAACATGGGATAGAGATTTTTTTTCGTGATACCTGAATGCCCTGCTATGGGAATGACTTCTCGCAACATCTAGCTATACTTGAGTGAACCTATAATTTGTTTCAGTTCCTCTCTGTAGCATATCACATTGATAAACAAATCTCCAAAAAGTCATCCTTCTGCATTTATATCCCAAACAATTTCTTTGCTTCAAATTCAGTTTCTATCGCTTTACTAGAGGCTCCATGGTAAGGTTCCTCTACTCCTTGCCACAATATGATTTGAAATGGAATTCAAAAGAAACACCAGATTAAAAATACTGTCTGAAAAATTCCAAAAAGAGGATGAAAGAACTGTATTAAGTCTGCACTGGAAGCCCTCACTTTTTACTTTTTGGCCTGCCAGGTGGATCCAAGTGCAACATTACCTATGTGAAACCATCCAAAGTCTTCTACAGCTTCTCTGAATATATCTCAAGATGTGTCTTTTCATTCCCAGATCTGTGAATCAGGGCGAGAACACCGGCATAGACGGTGTCTGCTGCTACCGTAAAAACGCCACAGCTCCACCTTTTGATCGAGTGAACATATATCACAAATTCATAAATGAGACCAATGGTTTCACCAAGATGGAGAGGTACAACTTGGACCCAAACAGTCTTTTTGTAAATGGTAAGAAGAACATGGTTTTGTGACTAAAGAGGTTATGAGGTTGGCGGGAACTGAATCGGTTCTGACTAATGTTATGTAACTGAAGTGATAGCTCCCCTCTGTAACACCTTGGAGAGATGCCAGAGGGCTACAAGACTTTCTTCAGGTATATGAAATTTGCACTACTAAAAGCTAGATGACCACTATATGGAAGCAGTGTTTACTGTCATTTGCAGTTTTGCAGTCTAGCCTCCATTCTTCTGGATGACTTTTCTCTGAAGCTGTCCCAGAACCTTCTTTCAAGCAACCATTAGGTGGACACTTTATATGGAGTTAGTTCACAGTGGCCAACTAAAATCAAAGACTGCTACTATTTGGGATTATTTGCAACCCTATTATCTGAGATTTGTTGACATGGAGTAGTTGGAAGTATGTAGGAGGAATTTATCGTATCTTATTTTTCTCATGGTGAAAGGCTTGAGAGAGTCTTCCCATTTTAGTGTGGTCTTGTACCTTCTTTGGTGACTCCATTTTTGCAATTCTCTTTCCATTTCAGATTATCATGAAGAACCACCTCAGACCAGTAAGTACACTTTATAGATGTTTCTTGAGCCATGAATTGCAACTGTAGTACACAATCTAAAATGTCCAACCATGTCCCAAATATACCAATTGCATAGCAAGCATAGCAGTATGCCTTAGAGGCTTATGCCATGAGCGATGGGTGGAAACCACAGGGATGTAGGAATAGGTTGAATATTGAGAAGATTTTCCAGACAGTAAAAGGTGTTCACCAGTGCACCATGTCTACCCCCAAAATGGTATATTCAGTAGAGATATTCAAACAGAGAGTAGATACTGATTTCTGATATTCTAACTCTGATTATGACCATGAGAAATTGTTCTACAACACTGAACAAGAAACTGCCTTGCCGCACCTTGGGACTTTACAGGCCATGCCCTTCTGCAAAGTAACCCTTTATATTCTTGAGATGGGCTACCACAGTCCTGCGCAGGCTTCTGTTCTCAAAGCTTAAACCATCAATCTTTCTTTTCCACAACTTGGTTCTCTTCCCCTGCTCATGCTCCTTGCCCTTTTCTGGATCCACAGCAGATCGAGAATAACAGTTGCTTTTAAACTGTGAAAAGCATATATGTTCATTCTTAAACTTCTGTTATGCACCACTGAGTTCATGACAGGAAGTGCAAAATACAAAATAATGATTGATGGATTGATTATATGCCATCAACTCTGGTTTCCATATCTGAGATTCACTGTATTTCTTCTAGCTCTTCCTCCCACCTCCAAACCTCCAGTGGCAACTGAATGCTTTACGGTCAACTTCACTGCAACCAATCTGATCTATAGGCCACAGATGGCTAATCCCACATCAAAGGTTTTCAGCTCAACACAACGATCCTTTGTTAATTTGGTAAGAAGATCAATGCATACTTAGTCCAATAGCTTTTCCACATAAAAATTTCATAATATACTCAGCAATAGTATTTTATTATTGCCAATAAATACATAGTTTTTTCATTAAACCAAGACAAGTTCTTTTATGTAAATTGGTGAGGAGGCAAATGCATACTTACCCCATTAGCTCTTAACATAAGATTTTCATAAAATAATCAGTAATCATGTTTTACCACCAGCAATAATTAATTGTTTTCCTTTATATCTAGCTGAAACAGATTTTGAATACCAGCAAGATTGGTTCTGATTTGATCAACTGTAGTTTATCAACATTAAGGTAAGTAATATAGAATGGGGATTTTTTTTAATGATACCTAAATGCCCTGCTATGGGTGGTGAAAGGACTTTTCACAACATCTAGTCATATTTTACAGCAGCGGTGCCTACTGCTTCTATGGGGAGAGCTTTTTCCATGGATTGGAGGGGGTAAGGTTTGGCATGCTGTCTGCATCCTATGGATGGGGCATCCCTTGTTTGCACAACCCAGTTTCTGGCATGGCACGGCCAGGGATTGGAGTCCCATTTTAGAGAACCCTGAGTTTGTTTCAACTTCAGTCTGTAACGTATTACATTGATACACAAATCACTAAAAGACTCCTTTTCATCTCAAACCATTTATTTGCATCAATATTCAGTTCCTATCACATCACTAGAGGCTTCATGGTTAGTTTCCTCCACTCCTTCCCACAACTGGATTTGAAGTGAAAATTAAAATTTAATAACACCAGATTAAAAATACTGTCTGAAAAACTTCAAAAAGAAGGTGATAGAGTTGTGTCCCTCTAATGTAAGGAGCCATTCAAGAATGAAATCAGCTAGGAAATAAGCCAGTGGGGATTCTGAATAGTTGAACCAGGGGGGAAAAATTTGAAGGGGCGGCACGCTCATAGAACAATCTAAAACCAGTGTGAACAAAATGGTCAGGGTTGCAATAATTTATTTATTTATTTATTATTTATTTATTTGATTTGTCAATTGCTTACAAGATAATAGGTATAAGTAAAAAAACATAGTTATGAATACATGGATACATATAAGAAAAATAAAAGAAACAATAGGACAGGGACGGTGGGCACGTTGGTGCGCTTACGCATGCCCCCTACAGACCTCTTAGGAAAGGGGTGAGGTCAATAGTAGACAGTGTAAGGTTAAAGTTTTTGGGGTTTGGGGAAGAGACCACAGAGTCAGGTAGAGTATTCCAGACATTGATCACTCTGTGATAATAATACAGCAGACCTGTATTAAGTCTGAACTGAATTGAACCCTCATCTTTTACTTTGCAGCCTGTCAGGTAGATCCAAATGGGACTTTACCTCTGTGAAGTTTCCTAGAGCTTCTCTGAATATATCTCAAGATGTGTCTTTTCATTCTCAGACCTGTGAATCAGGGCGAGAACACCGGCATAGATGGTGTCTGCTGCTACCGTAAAAATGCCACAGCTCCACCTTTTGATCGAGTGAACATATATCACAAATTCATAAATGAGACCAATGGTTTCACCAAGATGGAGAGGTACAACTTGGACCCAAACAGCCTTTTTGTTAATGGTAAGGAAAAGATGGCTTTCATGACTAAAGTGGTTACATATGAAGTTGGCTGGAACTGAATCAGTACTGACCAATGTTATAGAACTGAAGTGATAGTTCTTGTGTGCATCACCTTGGAGAGATGCCAGAGGGCTGCAAGACTTTTTTTAGCTCTACCAAATTCAGGCTACAAAAATCTAGATGATCACAAAATGGCAGATGTGTTTATTAATACCTCATGGTCATTTGGAATTTCGCAGTCCAGATGTGGTGGCTCTGTACTGCTGAATGCTTTTTTTTTTTTTGACACTGTTCCAGAACCTTCTTACAAGCAATCATTGGACTATATGGACACTTTATATAGAGTTGGTCACTGTGACTTACTTAAAGTAAAGTTTGCTGCTATCTGTGGATCTTGGGGATAATTTGAAGCCCTACTATTTGAGATTTCTTGACACGGAATAATTGGAAGTAGGAGGAATCTTATTTTTCTCGTGGTGGAAAGCTTGAGAGAGTCTTCCCATTTTAGTATGGTCTTGGGCCTTCTTTTGTGACTCTCTTTCCATTTCTGAAACTCTCTTTTCATTTCAGATTATCATGAAGAATCACCTCAGACCAGTAAGTACACTTTACAGAAGTTTCTTGTACCATGAACTGCAACTGTGGTACACAATCTAAAATGTCCAACCCTGTCCCAAATATACCAATTACAGAGCAAATAAAGCAATATGCCTCAGAGCAGGGGTGTAAAACTCTATTTTATTGAGGGCTGCATCAGCATTATAGTTGCCCTCAAAGGGCAAGTTGCATGTAAGACTAGGTGTCATATTAGTTCAGGAGTGAATTAATATGTTTCATATTTCCTGAACAGAAATATATTTAGCATTTTGGAGAACAATCTTCAAAAATATTTACACATGAAGATTCATGAATATTTTTAAAATTTGCGTACAGTGCTTAGAAGCAGCAGCAGACAAAAATTGTTCAGTTCTGGTTGGGTCAGCCCTAGAGCACAAGTTGTGCATCTTATCTACAATAGGTATTTTTTGAGTTGTGTATCTTTTTGTGGTATAAATGTTAGGCTTATATATTTATGTTTTTTCATTTTCTTACTTTTTCTTTATAAGAATAATAGAATATTTTATAAAATTATATAATTCAGCTATACAAATTGTTTTATTTTCACATTATGCTTTTCACAGTGTGAAAAAGCAATAATACTATAAATTTGAGAAATACAGTGGACACTTTGACCCAAATGGTAGGTGGAACTAGGGCAAAAGATACTTGACTAAGTACATCTTTTTTCTTCCTAGCACTTTTCTACAAGTGCTGAGTGTTGATTCTTTGATTATGACAGGAATTGACTAGCCAGCATGTCACCCAAGCCCAATATCCTTCCTCCTATTTTCTCCAAAACAACAATTTTTTGAGCTGGATTGGGCTGAGACTGAACGACTGGCTCAAATCACCCAGCCAGCTCTCATGCCTAAGGCAGGACTAGAACTCACAGTCTCCCAGATTCTAGCCTGGTGCCTTAAAAAAATTACCTTGATTAAATAAAATTATTCCCCACGTATTTATTAATACCTACTTGATATTGTAATGAATAATAATTTGAAAACAACTTTTGAAGATAAACTTTTGGTGTCTATATACGAAGATTTAGGTTTACTTCCTTTGCTTTTTCTTCATTAGTCATTTTATTTCATTCATCAAAATTTGGATATCCATGCATTTCCCCAACTGCTTCCTAACTGCTGCTATTTGTGGCCTCAGCCAGCTTTAAACAGAAGCTTTATATATGCAATTCAGAAAGAAGATATTTTTCTTTTTCACTGTTTCATTCTTTGCTTCTATGGTGCTAAAGACTTAAGAACTTGATCACTTTATGGAAGCAATCCTGCGTATGATGTGGAAGACATTCTCTAAGCCATTCTTTTTTGTATATGCACACCAACAAGTGGAAAGACACACCAGCAAGTATATGAACACCGTAGGTGGAAAGGCAGTTTACCTGAGCAGATTAAAAATCCCTGTGCTAATTCTGTCCCCATTTTCTTAAACCTTCCGCATCATCACAAGGGACCCACCTGCCAATCAAAGCAGCAGTGCCAATCAAACAGGCGCTTTAGGCAGGAGACAGGGAGGAGAAGGAAACCAAAATGTCTCTCTGGGAGAGCTCTGCTACCATAGACCCAAAGCTCAGAAGTCAAAATAAAGAGGCAAACTAAAAGATAGACAGCTCTGATGAAAAGAAGCAAGATGAAAGGACTGGCAACTGAGAAAATTGGGGTGAGAAATGTCCATGGTGGCTACTACTTTGCCCAGTGGATTGCAACAACGGCTTCCCTTCTGGATTCGTGGGCTACCCAGGCTGGAGAAGAGCAGAGGGGCCGAAGGGCTTCCGCTGGAAGACACTGTTGTTGCTGCTGCCAGTGCCGCCGAGGCAAGGCAAGGCAGGTGACGGGGCAGGGATGGCCTAGTTGCAGGACACCAAGGTGCACAAGTGTGGTGTAGGTGGAACGGGGCCAACTGCGGCTTATTGGACGCCCCAGACTCACATCCAGCAGGATGTCTCTGCCAGCCAATAGGCAGTTGAGGGACCAATGAGCTGCAGTTGCTGCTGGGCACCACAAGTCCCAATGCACTCACCATCTCCAACGCATGTGCCCAAGGGGAGCCCCGGCCAGGTTGAGGTGGGCTGGGACCAAGGTGGCAGGGGTCAGTCCCTCACTAACACCAGGATGGCCCCACAAGCCAGATCTAAACCCATCACAGACAAGATCTGGCCTGTGGTCCTAGAGCAGTGGTTGCCAACCAGTGGGCCATGGAGAAATCTCCAAAATTTTGGTGGGCCACAGAGAAATCTCACCCCGAGCACCCCCCAAAGCAATTAATCCAGGTTGCGCAGAAACACAAGACATGGCCCGTGGGAACCCTCCCTGCCCACTCACTCCTTACCCGGCAAACTTGCCTACTAAATTGCTATTTTTCCTTTTTCCGACCATCAGTTGTTCTGCTATGCTGGGAGATTTAGATTAGCTAGGAAGCAGGAAATGGTTGGATTTCTTGCTTTCTAGCTAGTCTTTAGATCTTCGGCTCTGCTTTTAAGTACAGCCGAACCTCCCTTAGGACTGAAGGTTCTATTATTCAGTGCAGACTTATAGCAAGCAAATTTGAGAGACTGAGCTAGCCAATGGTAGATAAATAGATCACTGAATGAATCTGTGAGTCTGTGAGCAACTCAATCTGTCTGCCTGCTTTGCCTGATTTTGGGTAAAAGTTGCTCTTTTTTATAAAAAAATTCAATATTTATATAAATATTTATAATATTTACATACAAGTCATGCCTAGCCAGTCACATGACCACTAAGCCACACCCAAAAATTAGGCCACGTTCACAGAACCGTTTGTTAAGAAATTTGAATCCCACCCCTGCCTCTGTGTGTGTGTGTGTGTGTGGGTGGGTGTGTGTGCATGAAAGAGAGAGAGAAAGAGAGAGAGAGAGGGAGAGAGAGAGAGAGAGGTTAGATATTTACATGCAAGCCATGCCCAGTCGGTTACACGACCACCAAGCCACACCCACTAATTAGGCCACGCCCATATAACCAATTAGTGGTCCCTGGGATTTAAAATTATGACTTTGTGGTCCCTGAGGTCCAAAAGGTTGGCAATCCCTGTCCTAGAGCTTCTGCCACAAGTGATGGGTAGAAACCACAAAGATGTAGGAGGAGGTTGAATATTGAGAATATTTTTCCAGACAGTAAAAGGTGTTAACCAATGTGCCATGTCAATCCCCAAAATGGTTTGTTCAATAGATATCTTCAAACAGAGAGTGGATACTGATTTCTGATATTCCAACTGTGATTATGACCATTAGAAATTGTTCTACAACACTGAACAAGAAACTGTCTTGTATTCAGCTTCTTGGGACTTTACAGGCCATGCCCTTCTGCAAAATACCCCTTTACGTTCTTGAGATGGGCTGCCACACTCCTGCACAGTCTTCTGTTCTCAAGGCTTAAACCATCAATCTTTCTTTTCCACAACTTGGTTTTCAGCCCCTGCTCGTACTTTTTGTCCTTTTCTGGATCCACAGCAGATTGAGAATAACAGTTTTCAAACTGTGAAAAGCATATGCTCATTCTTAAACTTCTATTATCTATCCACCACTGAGTTCATGACAGGAAGTGCAAAATACAAAATAATGATTGATGGATTGATTATAAGAAATCAACTCTGGTTTCCATATGTGAGATTCACTGTATCTCTTCTAGCTCTTCCTCCCACCACCAAACCTCCAGTGGCAACTGAATGCTTTACGGTCAACTTCACTGCAACCAATTTGATCTATAGGCCACAGATGGCTAATCCCACATCAAAGGTTTTCAGCTCAACACAACGATCCTTCGTTAATTTGGTAAGAAGATTAATGCATACTTAGTCCAATAACTCTTCCCCATAAGAATTTCAAAATATACTCAGCAATAGTATTTTATTATTGCCAATAAATACATAGTTTTTTTCATTAAACCAAGACAATCTCTCTTATGTAAATTAGTGAGGAGGCAAATGCATGCTTATCCCATTAGCTCTTAACATAAGATTTTCATAAAATAATCAACAATCGTATTTTACCATCAGCAATAATTAGTTTTTCCTTTAAATCTAGCTGGGACAGATATTGAATACCAGCAAGATTGGTCCATATTTGATCAGCTGTAGTTTATCAACATTAAGGTAGGTAATATGGAATGGAGATTTTTTTAATGATACCTAAATGCCCTATTATGGGGGTGAAAGGATATGGACATCTCGCAACATCTAGTTATATTTGAGACAACTCATGGTTAGTTTCTGTTCCAGTCTGTAACATATCACATTGATATAGAAATCTCTAAAAGTCTCTTCGTGCATTTTTATCCCAAATCATTTCTTTGCTTCAATATTCAGTTCCAATCATTGTACTGAAAGCTCCCTGGTTAGCTTCCTCATGGCTTCCCAAAATTAGGTTTGAAGTGGAATTTAAAATTTAATAACACCAGATTAAAATTTTTGTTTGAAAAACTCCAAAAAGAGGGTGGTAGAATTGTGCCCCTGTAATGCAGGGAGCCATTCAAGAATAAAATCATCTGGAAATACCCAGAGGGGATTCTGAATAGTTGAACCAGGGAGAAGAAAAATGTGAGGTGGCATGCTCGTAGAACCAAACCAGTGTCAACAAAATGGTCAAGGTTGCAATCATTGAGCAGACCTGTATTAATTCTGAACTGGAAGCCCTCACCATTTACCTTTTGGCCTGCCAGGTAGATCCAAGTGCAACATTACCTATGTGAAACCATCCAAAGTCTTCTATAGCTTCTCTGAATATATCTCAAGATGTCTTTTCATTCCCAGATCTGTGAATCAGGGCGAGAACACCGGCATAGACAGTGTCTGCTGCTACCGTAAAAATGCCACAGCTCCACCTTTTGATCGAGTGAACATATATCGTAAATTTGTAAATGAGACCAATGGTTTCACCAAGATGGAGAGGTACAGCTTGGACCCAAACAGCCTTTTTGTTAATGGTAAGAAGAAGATGGATTTCTTGGCTAAAGAGATTATGAGGTTGGCTGGAACTGAATCGGAACTCATCAATGTTATGTAACTTGACAGATAGTTCCTCTCTGCAACACCTTGGAGAGATGTCAGAGAGCTACTAGACTTTCTTTAGCTCTACCAAATTCAGGCTACAAAAATCTAGATTAATTCAAAATCTAGATTAAATCTAGATTAATTTATTAACATGGTCATTTGGAATTTTGCAGTCCAGACATGCTGGCTCTGTCCTTCCGGATGATTTTTTTCTGAAACTGTCCCAGAACTTCTTACAAATAATCATTGGATTAAGTGGACACTTTATGTAGACTTAGTCACAGCGGCCTATTTAAACTAAAGACTGATGCCATTTGGGCATCTTAGAGATGATTTGAAACACTACCATCTGAGATTTGTTAACATGGAATAATTGGAAGTGTGTAGGAGGAATTTATCATATCTTACTTTTTTCATGTTGGACAGCTTAATAGAGACTTCCTATTTTAGTGTATTCTTGTGCCTTTTTTGGTGACTCTCTTTCCATTCCTGAAACTCTCTTTCCATTTCAGATTATCATGAAGCATCACCTCAGACCAGTAAGTATACATTACAGATGTTTCTTCAGCCATGGACTCCAACTGTGGTACATTGTATACCAATTGTCCAAAATACACCAATTGCATAGCAAGTATAGCAGTATGCCCTAGGCTTCTGCCACGAGAGATGGGTGGAAACCACAGGGGTGTAGGAACAGGTTGCATATTAGATTTTCCAATGTCAATCCCCAAAATGGTATGTTCAGTAAACACCTTCAAACAGAGAGTGGATACTGATTTCTGATATTCCAACTCTGATTATGACCATGAGAAATTGTTCTACAACACTGAATAAGAAACTGCCTTGTGACTTTATATCGCTTCTTGGGACTTTACAGGCCATGCCCTTCTGCAAAGTAACCCTTTGCATTCTTGAGATGGGCTACCACAGTCCTGCGCAGGCTTCTGTTCTCAAAGCTTAAACCATCAATCTTTCTTTTGCACAACTTGGTTCTCTGTCCCTGCTCGTGCTCCTTGCCTTTTTCGGGATCCACAGCAGATCGAGAATAACAGTTACTTTCAAACTGCAAAAAGCATATGCTCATTCTTAAACTTTTGTTATGCACCACTGTGTTCATGACAGGAAGTGCAAAATACAAAATAGTGATTGATGGATTGATTATATGCCATCAACTCTGGTTTCCATATCTGAGATTCACTGTATCTCTTCTAGCTCTTCCTCCCACCACCAAACCTCCAGTGGCAACTGAATGCTTTATGGTCAACTTCACTGCAACCAATCTGATCTATAGGCCACAGATGGCTAATCCCACATCAAAGGTTTTCAGCTCAACACAACGATCCTTTGTTAATTTGGTAAGAAGATCCATGCATACTTAGTTCAATAACTTTTCCACATAAGAATTTCATAATATACTCAGCAATAGTATTTTATTATTGCCAATAAATACATAGTTTTTTTATTAAACCAAGACAATCTCTCTCATGTAAATTGGTGAGGAGGCAAATGCATACTTACCCCATTAGCTCTTAACATAAGATTTTCATAAAATAGTCAGCAGTTGTGTTTTACCACCAGTAATAAATTGTTTTTTTCCTTTACACCTAGCTGGGACAGATATTGAATACCAGCAAGATTGGTCCTGATTTCCTCAACTGTAGATTATCAACATTAAGGTAAGTAATATGGAATGGAGATTTTTTTTAATGATTCCTAAATGCCCTGTTATGGGGATTAAAGGATTCTAAAATGGACTTCTTGTATCACCTAATTGTGTTTGAGATCTCATGGTTTATTTCAGTTCCAGTCTGTAACATATCACATTGATATACAAATCTCTAAAAGACATCCTTCTGCATTTTTATCCCAAACCATTTCCTTGCTTCAATGTTCAGTTCCTATCACTTCACTACAGGCTCCCTGGTTAGCTTCCTCCACTACTTCCCACAATTAGGTTTGAAGTGGAATTCAAAGGAAACACCAGAAATACTGTTTGAAAAACTCCAAAAAGAGGGTGGTAGAATTGTGTCCCTCTAATGTAGGGAGCCATTCAAGAATGAAATCAGCTAAGAAATACCCCTAGGTGATCCTGAATAGTTAAACCAGTGGGAAGAAAAATGTGAGGTGGCACACCTATGGAACAAACCAGTGTCAACAAAATCATAAAAGCTGCAGTAATACAGCAGAACTGTATTAATTCTGAACTAGAAGCCCTCACCTTTTACTTTTAGACTTGCAAGATGGATCCAAGTGCAACATTACCTATGTGAAATCATCCAAAATCTTCCGCAACTTCTCTGAATATATCTCAAGATGTGTCTTTTCATTCCCAGATCTGTGAATCAGGGCGAGAACACCGGCATAGACAGTGTCTGCTGCTACCGTAAAAACGCTACAGCTCCACCTTTTGATCGAGTGAACATATATCACAAATTCATATATGAGACCAATGGTTTCACCAAGATGGAGAGGTACAACTTGGACCCAAACAGTCTTTTTGTTAATGGTAAGAAGAAGATGGCTTTCATAACTAAAGTGCTTACATATGAGGTTGGCAGGCTGAATCGGTTCTGACCAATGTTATGTAAATTAAGCGATAATTCCTGTCTGTGTCACCATGGAGATGCAAGTGGGCTGCAAGACTTTCTTTAGCTCTACCAAATTTGGGCTTCAAAAATCGACATGACGATAACAGGGCACCAGTGTTTATTAACACCTCATGGTCATTTGTTGTTTTGCTGTCCAGAGTGCTGGCTCTGTTTTTCTGGATGATTTTTCCCTGACTCTGTCCCAGGACTTTCTTAAAAGCAATTATTGGACTAGATCGACACTTTATATAGAGTTAGTTCACAGTTGCCTACTTAAACTAAAGACTGCTATATGAGGACCTTCAGGATAATTTGCAACGCTACTTGTTGACATGGAGTAGTTGGAAGTATGTAGGAGGAATTTATCATCTTATTTTTCTCATGGTGTAGAGCTTGAGAGAGTCTTCCCATTTTAGTGTAGTCTTGTGCCTTCTTTGGTGACTCCATTTTTGCAATTTTCTTTCCATTTCAGATTATCATGAAGAATCACATCAGACCAGTAAGTATACTTTACATTACTGAAAAGTTCTACCATAATCCT
This sequence comes from Bungarus multicinctus, assembly GCA_023653725.1. Taxonomy (NCBI): domain Eukaryota; kingdom Metazoa; phylum Chordata; class Lepidosauria; order Squamata; family Elapidae; genus Bungarus; species Bungarus multicinctus. The sequence continues at coordinate 158,221,270 of CM042838.1, read as the reverse complement.
GCTCAGGCCTCTGTTCTCCAGGCTTAACCTATCAATTTTCTATTGCACAATTTGATTTCCAGCCCCTGCTCATCCTTCTTGCCCTTATCTGGACCCACAATAGATCAAGAATAACAGTTAACTTCAAACTGTGAAAAGCATATGTTTGTTCTTAAACTTCGATAATGCACCACTGAAATCCGTGTTCATGACAGGAACTGCAAGATACTAAACAGTGGTTGATGGATAGATTATATACCACCAATTCTAGTTTCCATATCTGAAATCCATTATTTCTCTTCCAGCTGTTTCTCCCACTTCCAAACCTCCAGTGGCAACTGAATGCTTTACACTCAACTTCACTACAAATAATTTGATCTACAGGCCACAGATGAGTAATCCCAAGACAAAGCTGTTCAGCTCAACCCAAGCAGTCTTCTGTAAATTGGTGAGGAAACAAATGCATGATTACCCAGCTGCTCTTTCACATAAGATTTTCATAAAATAATCAACAGTAGTATTTTACTACCAGCAATAAATACATCATTTTTCCTTTAAACCTAGCTGGGACAGATATTGAAGACCAGCAAGATTGGCCCTGATTTCATCAACTGTAGTTTATCAACATTAAAGTAAGTAATATAGGATGGAGATTTTTTTTGTGACACAAATGTCCTGTTATGGGGATGAAACGATTCCGATATGGACTTCTCACAACATCTAGTCAAATTTGAGAGAACCCATAGTTTGTTTCCATTCTAGTCTGTAACATATCACATTGATATACAAATCTCTAAAAGACAAATCTCCTTCTGCATTTTTATCCCAAATCATTTTTTCGGCTTCAATACTCAGTTCCTATCATTGTACTGGAGGGTCTCTGGTTAGCTACCTCCATGGCTCCCCAAAATCAGGTGTGCAGGGCATCTTAAAATTTAATAACAGCAGATTAAAAATACTGTCTGAAAAACTCCAAAAAGAGGGTAATTGAACTGTGTCACTCCAATGTAGAGAGCCATTCAACAATGAAATCAGCTAGGAAATACCCAGAAATACCTAAATAGTCAAACAGGGGGAAGAAATATGTGAGGTGGCACACTCGTAGAACAAACCAGTGTCAACAAAATTGTCAAGGTTGCAATAATTTGGCAGATCTGTATTAATTCTGAACTAGAAGCTCTCACCTTTTACTTTTAGGCCTGCCAGGTAGATCCAAGTGCAACATTACCTATGTGATCATCCAAAGTCGTCCACAGCTTCTCTGAATAGATATGTCTTTTCATTCTCAGACCCGTGAATCAGGGCGAGAACACCAGAATAGACAGTGTCTGCTGTTACCGTAAAAATGCCACAGCTCCACCTTTTGATCGAGTGAACATATATCATAAATTCATAAATGAGACCAATGGTTTTACCAAGATGGAGAGGTACAGCTTGGACCCAAACAGCCTTTTTGTTAATGGTAAGAAGATGGCTTTTATGACTAAAGTGGTTATGAGGTTGGCCGGAACTGAATTGGTTCTGACCAATATTATGTAACTTAATTGATAGTTCCTGATTACAACACCTTGGAGTAATGCCAGAGGGTTACAAGCCTTTCTTTGGCTCTACCAAATTCAGGCTACAAAAATCTAGATGACTGTAACTGGGCAGCAGTGTTTATTAACACCTCATGGTCATTTGGAATTTTGCTTTCCAGCCTCTGTTCTTCTGCTTGATTCTTCCCTGACACTGTCCCAAGACCTTCCTATAAGCAATCATTGGACTAGGCGGACACTTTAATTTACAGTGGCCTACTTAAACAAACACTGCTTCTATTTGGGAACCTTCAGTATAATTCATAATCCTACTATTTGAGATTCATTGACATGGAATAGTTGGAAGTATGTAGGAGATATTTATTGTATCTTCTTTTTCTTATGGTGGGGAGTTGGAGAGCGACTTCCCATATTAGTGTCTTTTTGTGCCTTTTTTTGTAACTTTCTTTCCATTTCTGAAACTTTCCATTTCAGATTATCATAAAGCAGCACTTCAGACCAGTAAGTACACTTTACAGAAGTTTCTTGAGCCATGGACCCCAACTGTGGTATCTAATCTAAAATGTACAACCTTGTCCCATATGTACCTTGTCCCGGTATGCCCTAGAGGCTTTTACCACAAGTCATGAGTAGGGATGTAGGAGCAGATTGAATATTAGAAGATTTTTCAGAGAGCAAAAAGTTTCAATCAGCGCATCATCTCACTTCCCAAAGGGGTGTGTTCACTAGAGATCTTCAGACAGAGTGGATACTGATTTCTGATATTCCATCTCTGATTATGACCAATAGGACTTTTTCTGTAACACTGAACAAGAATCTGGTTTGTGAATTTATTGTGCATCCTGGGAATTTACAGAACAGGCCACAGCCTTTTGTATAGTACCCCTTTACATTCTTGAAATATTCCACCACAATCCTGCTCAGGCTTCTGTTTCCTGGGCTTAACCCATTAATTTTCTATTGCACAACTTGGTTTCTAGCCTCTGCTTATCCTTCTTGCCCTTTTCTGGACCCACAATAAATGAAGAATAACAGTTAACTTCCAACTGTGAAAAGCATATACTTGTTCTTAAACATGTGTAAAGCACCACTGAACTCCGTGTTTATGACAGGAACTGCAAGATACTAAACAGTAGTTGACGGATAGATTATATACTATCAATTCTGGTTTCCATATCTGAGATCCATTATTTCTCTTCCAGCTGTTTCTCCCACTTCCAAACCTCCATTGGCAACTGAATGCTTTACACTCAATTTCACTGTAAATAATTTGATATACAGGCCACAGATGAGTAATCCCAAGACAAAGTTTTTCAGCTCAACCCAAGCAGTCTTCTGTAAATTGGTGAGGAAACAAATGCATGCTTACCCAGCTGCTCTTTCACATAAGATTTTCATAAAACAGTCAGAACAGTATTTTACCACCAGCAATAAATACACCATTTTCTTTTAAACCTAGCTGGGAGAGATATTGAATGCCAGCAACATTGGACCTGATTTGATCAACTGTAGTTTATCAACATTAAGGTAAGTAACATGGGATGGAGATTTTTTTCATGACACCTGAATGCCCCATTATGGGGATGACTTCTCGCAATATCTAGTCATATTTGAGCAAACCCATAGTTCGTTTCAGTTCCAGTCTGTAACATATCACATTGATATACAAATCTCTAAAAGACTCCTTCATGCATTTTTACCCCAAATCATTTGTTTGCTTCAATATACAGTTTCTATCACTGTACTGGAGGCTCCCTGGTTAGCTTCCACTATATCTTCCCAAAATTAGGTTTGAAGTGGAATTTAAAATTTATTAATACCAAATTAAAAATACTGACTGAAAAAACTCCAAAAAAAAGGTGATAGAACTGTGCCCCCATAATGCAGAGAGCCATTCAAGAATGAAATCAGCTAGGAAATACCTTAGACGGGATCCTGAATAGTCAAATAAGGGGGGGTGAAAAATGTGAGGTGGCACATTCATGGAACAAACCAGTGTCAACAAAATGATTAAGTTTTCAATAATTTAGCAGATCTGTATTAAGTCTGATCTGGGAGACATCACCTTTTACATTTCAATCTTCCAAGTAGATCCAAGTGTGACCTTACCTCCGTGAGATAGCAATAGCATTTAGACTTATATACTGCTGATTAGTGCTTTACAACCCTCGCTAAGCAGTTTTACAGAGCCAGCTTATTGCCCCCAACAATCTGGGTCCTCATTTTACATACCTTCTAAGGATGGAAGGCTGAGTCAACCTTGAGCCTGTTGAAATTTGAACTGCCAAATTGTAGGCAACCGGCAAGCAGCAAAAGTGGCCTTCAGTACTGCATTCTAACCACTGTCCTCTATAGCTTCTCTGAATATATCTTAAGTTGTGTGTTTTCATTCTTAGGCCTGTGAATCAGGGCAAGAACACTGGAGTAGGCAATGTCTGCTGCTACCGTAAAAATACTACAGCTCCACCTTTTGATCGAGTGAATATATATCACATATTCATAAATAAGACCAACGGTTTCACCAAGATGGAGAGATACAACTTGGACCCAAACAGCCTTTTTGTTAATGGTAAGAAGAAAATGGATTTCATGTTGAAGAGGTTATGAGGTTGGCCTAGAACTGAACTAGATCTAACCAATGTTATGTAACTTAAGTGATAGTTCCTCTCTGTGACACCTTGGAGAGATGCCAGAGTGCTTAAGACTTTCTTTAGGTCTACCAACTTCAGGGTACAAAAATCTAGATGACTACTAGATGGCAACAGTATTTATTAACACCTCATGGTCATCTGGAGTTTTGCATTCCAGACGTGCTGACTCTGTTGTTCTTGATGGCTTTTTCTGACTGTCCCATTCTACAAGCAATCATTGGACTAGATGGATACTTTTATATAGAGTTAGCACACAGTGGCCTACTTAAACTAAAGACTGCTGCTATTTGGGGACCTTCAGGATAATTCACAACCCCAATATCTGTGATTTCTTGACATGGAATAGTTGGAAGTGTGTAGGAAGAATTTATCGTATCTTATTTTTCTCATGGTGAAGAGCTTGAGAGTGACTTCCTAAATCATTGTATGCTTGTGCTTTCTTTTGTGATTCTCTTCCCATTTCTACAACTCTCTTTCCATTTCAGATTATCATGAAGCATCACCTCAGACCAGTAAGTACACCTTTACAGAGGTTTCTTGAGCCATGAATAACAACTGTGGTACACAATCTAAAACCTCCAACATTGTCTCACATCTATCAATTGCAGAATAAGTAAAGCAGTATGCCCTAGAGGCTTTTGCCACAAATGATCAGTGGAAACCATAGGGATATAGAAGTGAAATATTGAGAAGGTTTTCCAGACAGTAAAAGGTGTCAACCAGTGCACCATGTCAATTCCCAACTGGTGTATTCCATAGAGATTTTCAAAAAGAGAGTCGATACTGACTTCTATATTCCAACTTAAAACCATGACCGTTGGGAGTTGTTCTATAATATCGAACAAGAACGTGGCTTGTTAATTTATTGTTCATCTTGGGAATTTATAAAAAGACCGTTGTCTTATCTAAATGCTTCTTCTCATCACGATGGAGAATCCATAGCTGGGTTGACACATGCTATTCTGCCTGGAAACTGAGTCCATAATTTTAGCCACACCCCTTGTCAACTGTCACTTTCCCCAGTTCATGACGAAGGCGCAGCATCTGATGGACGTGTTGGTGGTGCTGGCCTCTCCGGTGTTCGTGTGCGGAACGAAGGACCTAACTGGCTCCTAGGGAGGGAATGGATGAGTCATAATGAGAAGAAGCATTCAGGTAAGACAACATCCTTTTTCCAGCACGACGATTGGAGAATCCATAGCTGAGACATACCAAAGCCTGGTGTCCCTATAGGCGGGGATTGTAGTCCTGAGTCCCCCTAGCTACATGCACTTGCTGAATTACCCTCCTCCCAAAGGCAGCCTCAGCAGAGGCAAAGGTGTCCAACCTATAGTGGCACACAAAGGGAGATGGTGAGGACCATGTCGCCACCCTACAGATTTCCTCGATCAAAGCCTGCATCGCCCATGCGGCTGTGGTGCAGCGCTTTGAGTCGAGTGAGCAGTCAATTGTCTGGAGACCAGAATCGACTGTGTCTCATAGGCCTTTGCAATACACGCCCTCATCCAACGGCCTATGGAGTGACCTTTGAACCCAGAGAGGAAGGTTGAAATGAGACAAACAGCGATTTGAATTTACGATGAGGCAAAGTCCATTTTATGTATCTGCGTAAGGCCCTCCTTACGTCCAGAGTATGCCATCTCTGTTCTAGCAGATGGGAAGGACCTGGACAGAAATTAGGCAACACTATCTCCTGGGCCCAGTGGAACCAGGAGTTTATCTTAGGGACAAAGGAGGGGTCCAGACGTAGAACCACCCTGTCTGCGTGGAAGGGTGGTAAGGTAAGGGCGTGTAAAATCTTAGCTAAGTCCCAGGTTGGATACCTGTGAACAACAGGTGGCTTTAAATTAGCCACCCCCCTCAAAAAGGAGTGCACAATAGGATGGTGCACTATGGAGTCTAAGTCCCCATACGTCAATATTGAAGACAAGGCCGCTACTTGTCTTCGGATAGTATTAGGGGCTAACCATTTATCCAGACCCTCTTGCAAGAAGTCCAAGATCTGAGGGATGGAGACTGTTGTGGGATCCAGACCTGACAACACACCAACTACAGAATGTCTTCCAAGTAGAATTGTAAATTCTGTTGGTGGCCTCCTGGAAGCCTGTATCATCTGAATCACCCTTCTTGAGAAGTTGTCCCTCATCAGAAGCCACCTCTCAAGTGCCAGGCGGTCAGTTGGAGCCATTGAGGCTCCGGATGGACCAAAACCCCCTGGCTGAAAGAGATCCTGTCTCGAGGGATTCTCCAAGGCTGGGACAAATAGAGACTGACGAGGTCTGCAAACCATGGCCATCTGGGCCAATGGGGCACGATTAGCAAGAGCTCCGCCTGCTCCACAAGAAGTTTCTGGATTACTCCCTGTATGATGGGGAGAGGAGGGAAGGCATACAACAGTCTCCTGGGCCAAGGATAGCGGATGGTGTTGACTCCCTCTGCACCCGGGGTTGGAAACCTTGTGAAGTATCTGGGCAGTTGTGAGTTAATCGGGGTGGGGAATAAGTCCAGGCCTGGATGGCCGAACCTCTGACATAGTTCCCGGAAGATGTCTGGGTGCAGATGCCACTCTGAGTAGTCCACCATGCTCCGCTGAGGAAATCTGCCTGCACATTTGCCAACCCCAAGTTGTGTTCCGCCTTGATGGAATTCAGGTGAGTCTCTGCCCAGAGAAATAGGTGGTCCACCTCGCACGAGAGACCTCAAATGGGTGCCCCCCGGCGGTTGATATGTGCTTTTGTGGCCACATAGTCTGTCAAAATAGGTGTTCCTCTACTATGGCTTGAAATGACAAAGGGCAAGGTGGGTGCCTCGGAGCTCCAGCCAGTTGATATTGTTCTTCATGTCTGCCTGAGACTATTGTCCTTGAGCCAACTGCTGTTGGAGATGGGCCCCCCCATCCAAAAAGGCTGGCATTTGCGGTCAAGGTCAGACAGCTGGGCTCCTTGAATAGTGTTCCCCTGGCTATTGCTGGAGAATACCCACCACCTGAGGGACCTGAGAGTCTCTAATGCGCCCCTGACCTTGGCTCTGGAATTGCTGCTCCATTTCCTCTGGAATGGTAGGAGGAACCATTGCAGAGTCCTTAGGTGTGATCTGGCCCATGGAAAAATAGTTATGCAAGAGACCATCTTTCCCAGGAGTTGAGATAGAACTAGCAATGGAACCAAGCATTTCGTCCTGATTTGAGTGACCAAGGACTTGATACTGTCCTGTCGCTCCTGGGAAAGATAGACCTCGCACAGCCTGGTATCTATCACTGCTCCCAAATGGAGCAATTGAGTGGTTGGAACCAGGTGACTTTTCTGAAAGTTTATGGAGAATCCATGTTCCTGAAGAACACAGATTGTAATCTCTAGATCCTGCTGGGCAAGCTGGGATGAAGACGATTGGATGAGAATATCACCCAGGTAGCACTGGAGATGCATTGGAATGGACCTGAGATGCGCAGCCAGTGCCACCAAGATCTTTGTGAATGACCTGAAAGCTGAGGCTAAACTGAACGGTAGAGCTTTGTACTGGAAGTGAAAATCCGAGTAACAGAACCTGAGGTACCGTCGGTGCCGGGTATGGATGTGGATGTGGATATAAGCCTCCGTCAAATCGATGGATGACAGGAGGTCACCCTCTCTGATGCCATCCAAGATTGACTGCAGAGAGTGCATTTTGAATCTCTTGTATGTCAAATGGACGTTTAACCTTTTGAGGTCCAGAATTGGTCTCCATCCCCCCGAGGCCTTCGGAACGAGGAAGACAATCGAGTAGAATCTGTGCCCCCATTTATCTTCCAGGACTGGCTCGATAGCCTGGATCTCCAGGTCTTGGATTGCCTTGTCCATGAGATCTCTCTTGGTGCTGTTCCTGGAGATAGAGCAATGGACAAAGTGCCTCGGAGGAATGGAGAAAAATTCCAGAGTTAAGCTGAATCTTAGAGTGTTCAGAACCCATAAGTCTGAAGTCATCTTCTCCCACTGGTGAGCAAATAGACTTAAACACCCGCCAATGGGTGGAGAGCTCTGGCAGTCACTTAAAGCAGTGAAAGGGATGTTGTTTCCCCCCTTCCCCATGAAAGGGCCACTTGGTCTGAGTATGAAGTTGCTGTCTAAAGCTATCCTTGAAGGAAGGTCTATCAGTCAGACCTGTGGGGAAAGAGACGCTGAAAGGAGGAGTGATCAGACACACTGTCTGCCTGGCGAAAGGAAGGCCAAAGTCCATAAGGTGAAGCCCGCTTATCAGCTCTCCTAGTAATGGAGGACAAGACTTTACGCTTGTCCTTGTTCTCCGTTAAGAATGGGTTCAAGGCCTTTCCGAAGAGAGTCGAAGGGAGCAGAAGCCAACCTCCATTTGATCTTGGTGTCTGCCTGCCATTGGCGAAGCCACAAGAGCCTGCGGGAGGTGTTGTTAGAGGCAAGAGCCCTAAAGGAGAAACGGGCAGTATGCAACGAGGAATCAGCCAAAAACTCAGCTGCTGCCATCAGTTTATTAATATCCTGGTGAATGCATGTCTCCTCTGGAGGAACTCTCGCCTATAACTCCTTGAGCCAGAGCAAGGAAGTCCTTACAAAAGAAGAGGTGGCCATGGCTGCCTTAAGCACCCAGGCATTGGCCAGGTGTGTTTGGAGGAAATTCAATTCGGGCTTTAAAGCCTCAGCAATGTCCCCAGAGACCACTGAGGGGGAAACAAAAAAGGCCAGAGGATCGTCCACTGAAGGTAACTCCAAGATATCTGACAAGGAAGGAACCATATTGAAATGCTTCCTATCATTGCTGCCTAGTTTGGGAAAAGTCCCAGGCTGTCTCCACTGCCTCTGAACAACCTCAAGGAAGAACTTGGGACAGGAGATGTTCTCCTGAGTAATGACTGGTTCAGAGAACTCAGCCTTGTCTAACACCTGAGGTCCCGAAGGTTCCATAGTTGTGGATGAAGGGTTCCTGATTTGGGCAGTGGCCTTGGCTTTATGAAGGAGGGAACAGCACTGGATGGAAGAGTCCAGTGAAAAGAGGGGGATCAGGAACTATTTCAAATTCATCATCTGAGAAACCCTGGCCCAATTCCAACTCCTCCAATACAGAAGCCCTATCTCTGAATGAGTGAGCTGGGGATGCGGCCCTATGTGACTGCTCAGCCTCTCTAGCATACAAATAATGGTGAGGGTGCTGGGAATGTGTCTCAGAAGAGACAGACACAGTCCTGCTCCCAAGACACGGATATGACTTTGTGGTTTCTTCCTCAAACCCCAAAAACTTTATCTTTAGACTGTCTACTATTGACCTTACCCCTTTCCTAAGAGGTCTGTAGGGGCGTACATAAGCACACCACCGTGCCTACCGTCCCTGTCCTATTGTTTCTTTTATTTTTTTTTTATTTTTCTTATATGGATCCATATATTCATAACTATTTTTTTACTTATACCTATTATCTTGTAAGCAATTGACAAACTGACAAATAAATAAAATAAAAAATAAATAAAAGTATTGGCCACACCTTGGGAGATAGCATGTGAAATGAGGACCTTAAGTTCCTCAGATAGGCCAGGCTCATGCCTCTGCTGGGTGGAGTCCTACTGAAGTTGGGGTAAAGGTAGCCTCAGGGGTTAAAGATCTCTGCCTAGGCTGGGGGTCAGGTCCTAGAGTAGCCCTACAGTCAAATGGAAATTGCTCTGATGGAATCTGACCTTCTGTTGGAAATATAGAAAAATGTTCCCTATCACCCTCTGGTGACCAGCTTATAGGAACTGCAACAATAGTCTGCAAAGCTGGCTGGGGGGAGGGGGGCGGGGAATGGGACTGTATCAATGTGCTCTGGCAATTTGTTTCCCCAGAGCTTTCATTCTCCTGTCAGCATTTTTCTCTTCAGCTCTGGAAGGTTTCCTGGAGTAAAGAGCCTTCGCTTTAATCTTGCCAGCAGCCTCCTGGCTGGCTGATTTGCCTCTTCTACAACTGGATCTCTTAGTGGGAGAAGAAGAAGAATATGCTTCCTGCCCTGCCATGCTGTTGACCGTCAGAAATTGATCAGCCCTCGTGACAGCACTTTAGCCCCTTACTGATTGCTGACGGCTTACTGACTGGAGCTAAGTAAGGCTGGGCTGTGGCGGCAAGCCAGCACACTGTCCCTGTAGCTGTCAGTCTTCTTTAAAAGAGCTGTCAGAATAAGCCAAAAGGAGGCTCCCAGACTAGCCTCCTTAACACAAGCGATGCTAAAAAAAGCCAACCGCAAAGGTCGCTAAGGCCGCTGCAGCCGCTAAGCCGCAAAAAGGGGAAAACTTTTAAAACTACAAAAAAAAACAGCTGTTTAGCGGCTTGCGGCGCTTCAAAAGAGCAGCTCCTGGGCAAACGGAGCGAGCGACGGGCTTCCCGCGCACGGGAAAAACCTCCTTCTTGAGAGAAACTGCAAGGGAGGAAAGCTACAGGGAACTCTAAAGGAAAAAAAGGACAAGAGAAAAAAAGCCTCTGCAACGCTTTAAAACTCTGCGAAAGCTAATCTGTCAGCACTAAAGGGACAATTGAAGAATCCACACTTCTGTCCGGAGATTGAGGTGCCAATCAAGCCACAGCCTCCTAGAGCAAGACTAAGTCGTGAACTGGGGAAAGTGACAGTTGACAAGGGGTGTGGCTAAAATTGTGGACTCAGTCTCCAGGCGGAATGGCATGTGTCAACCCAGCTATGGATTCTCCAATCTTCGTGCTAGAGAACAAGCCATGTCCTTTTGTATAGTAATTTACATTCTTGAAAAGTGCTACTATAGTTTTGCTCAGGCTTATGTCCTCCAGGATTAACCTATCAATCTTTCTTTTGCACTCCCTGATTACCAGCCTCTGCTTATCCTTCTTGCCCTTTTCTGGACCCCAATAGATCAAGAACAACTGTTATTTTCAAACTGTGAAAAGCATATGCTTGTTCTTAAGCATGTGTAAAGCACCACTGAGCTGTGATTGATGGATAGATTATATATCAATAATTCTGGTTTCCATATCTGAGATCCATTATTTCTCTTCCAGCTGTTTCTCCCACTTCCAAACCTCCAGTGGCAACCGAATGCTTTACACTCAACTTCACTACAAACAATTTGATCTATAGGCCACAGATGAGTAATCCCAAGTCAAGGCTGTTCAGCTCAATACAAGCAATCTACAATAAATTGGTGAGGAAACAAATGCATGCTTACCCCAGCTGCTCTTTTACATAAGATTTTCATAAGATATTCAGCAATAGTGTTTTACTATCAGCAATAAATACATAATTTTTCCTTTAAACCTAGCTGGGACAGATATTGAGCACCAGCAAGATTGGTCCTGATTTGATCAACTGCACTTTATCAACATTAAGGTAAATATTATGAGATGGAGATTTCCCCCCATGATACCTAAATGCCCTGATATAGGGATGACTCTTGCAACATTTAATCATATTTGAGCGAATCCATAGCTTGTTTCAGTTCCAGTCTGTAACGTATCATATCACATTGTGTACAAATCTCTAAAAGACTCCCTTCTGCATTTTCATCCCAAACCATTGCTTTGCTTCAAAATTCAGTTCCTATTACTTAGCTAGAGGCTTCCTGGTTAGTTTCCTCCAATTGTTCCAAAAGTGAAACCCCAGATTAAAAATACTGTCTGAAATACTCCAAAAAGAGGGTGACAGTACTGTGTCCCTCTAATGTAGTGAACCATTCAAGAATGAAACCAGCTAAGAAATACCCAGAGGGGATCCTGAATTGTCGAAATGGGGAAGAAAGAAACATGTGAGGTGGCACGCTCATAGAACAAACCAGCATCAAAATTGCAATAATTCAGCAGTTCTGTATTGATTCTGAACTGGATGAACTCACGTTTTATTTTTTGGCCTGCCAGTAGATCCAAGTGCGACCTTACTTCTCTGAAATCATCCAAAGTTGTCTATAGCTTCTCTGAATATAGTTGTGTGTTTTCATTCTCAGACCCGTGAATCAGGGCAAGAACACTGGAGTAGACTGTGTCTGCTACTACCGTAAAACCACTACAGCTCCTCCTTTTGATCGAGTGAACATGTATCACAAATTCATAAATGAGACCAATGGTTTCACCAAGATGGAGAGGTACAGTCTGGACCCAAACAGCCTTTTTGTTAATGGTAAGAAGAAGTGGTTTTCTTGATGGAAGAGATTATGAGGTTGGCTGGAACTGAGTCAGTTCTGACTAATGTTACGTAAGTTAAGGGTAGTTCCTCTCTGTGACCCCCATGGAGAGATGTCAGAGGGCTACAAGACTTTCTTCAGCTATATCAAATTTGCACTACTAAAATCTAGATGACCACTACATGGAAGCAACGCCTCATGATCATTTGGAGTTTTGCTGTCCAGGCCTGCTGATTTTTCTCTGACGCTGTCCCAGGACCTTCTTACAAACAACCACTAGGTGGACACTTTATATAGAGTTACTTCATGATTATTTTAAAACCCAACTATCTGAGATTTGTTGACATGGAATAATTGGAAGTGTATAGGAAGAATTTATTGTATGTTGTTTTTCTCATGGTGGACAGCTTGAGAGAGGCTTTCCATTTTAGTGTACTCTTGTGTCTTCTTTGGTGACTCTTTCCATTTCTGAAACTCTCTTTCCATTTCAGATTATCATGAAGCATCACCTCAGACCAGTAAGTACACTTTACAGATGTTTCTTGAGCCATGGACTCCAATTATGGTACACAACCTAAAATGTTGAACCTTGTCCGAAATATACCGATTGCAGACCAAGTAAAGCAGTATGCTGTAGAGGCTTTTGCTACAAGTAATGGGTGGAAACCACAGGGATGTAGGAGCAAGTTGAATATTAGATTTTCCAGACAGTAAAAGGTGTTAACCAGTGTACCATGTCAGTCCCCAAAGTGGTGTATTCTGTAAAGATCTTTAAACAAAGCATGGATACTGATTTCTGATATTCCAACTCTGATTATGACCATTAGGAACTGTTCTGTAATACTGAACAAGAAACTGCCTTGTGAATTTATATCGCTTTTTGGGACCTTACAGGACATGCCCTTCTGCAAAATATGCCTTTACATTCTTGAGATGGGCTACCACAGTCCTGCGCAGTCTTTTGTTCTCAAGGCTTAAACCATCAATCTTTCTTTTGCACAACTTGGTTCTCTGTCCCTGCTCGTGCTTCTTGCCCTTTTCTGGATCCACAGCAGATCGAGAATAACAGTTACTTTCAAACTGTGAAAAGCATATGCTCATTCTTAAACATCTGTTATGCACCACTGAGTTCATGACAGGAAATGCAAAATAATGATTGATGGATTGATTATATGCCATCAACTCTGGTTTCCATATCTGAGGTTCACTGTATCTCTTTTAGCTCTTCCTCCCACCTCCAAACCTCCAGTGGCAACTGAATGCTTTACGGTCAACTTCATTGCAACCAATTTGATCTATAGGCCACAGATGGCTAATCCCACATCAAAGGTTTTCAGCTCAACACAACGGCTCTTCGTTCATTTGGTAAGAAGATCAATTCATACTTAGTCCAATAGCTCTTCCACATAAGACTTTCATAATACAGTCAGCAATAGTGTTTTACTATTGGCAATAATTACACATTTTTTTCTTTATATCTAGCTAGGAAATATATTGAAAAACAGTGACATTGGTCCTGATTTGATCAACTGTAGTTTATCAACATTAAGGTAAGCAATATGGGTTGGAAATTTTTTAGTGATCCATAAATGCCTTACTATGGGAATTAATGGATTCTAATATAGATCTCTTACAACATCTTGTCACATTTGAGGAAGCCCATGGCTTCCTTTCAATTTTTCAACATGTCACTATTATCCCCATTTTAATTTCTAAATAAGTTGATCCCTCATTTTCATCCCAAATAATTTCTTTGCTTCAATATTTGTTTGAAATGAGCTTGAAAATAAACATGGGCAAACTAAATATTCAAACTGGCAGGAAGAAATGTCAGGGTAGTGATTTAAGAGCTGACTAGCTGCTCAGTAGTGGGATTCATATTTTTTGACTACCGGTTCTGTGAGCTTGGCTTGGTGGGCATGGCAGGGGAAGGATACTGCAAAATCTCCAGTTAGAGGTGGGATTTGCCGGTTCTCCAAACTACTCAAAATTTCCATTACTGGTTCTCCAGAACTGGTCAGAACCTGCTGAATACCACCTCTGTAGCTGCTGCAATATGTAATGATGCAAATGCAATGATGTAATGATGGGAATGAGTCAGCAAGGCTTTTGGCTGTTATCCCTTTAAGAGCCTGTATAATAATAAGAGGCCTTTTAGGGTGTCTCTTTCTCACTGTGTGTTCTTCCCTGCTGCAATTGCTGCAGTGTCAAGAAAAGAATCAAGGATATAGGTTGCTGAAATACAACAGAGCTGAAATTGAAGTCCTTTTATACTTCAGATTGCCAGGTAGTTACAAATCTGTATACCTGTCATGAATATATTTTTATTTGGATATTTTCCTTCTCAGATCTGTAAATCAGAAGAGGTACACTGGAGTGGACAATGTGTGCTGCTATCGTAAAGCTGCTACTGCCCCCCCTTTCGACCCAATCAATATATATCAGAAATTCATAGATGAGACCAACCATTTCACCAAGATGGGGAGGTACGATTTGGATCCAAACAGCCTTTTTGTTAATGGTAAGAAGCATAATTTTGCTTTCCAGCACTGAATTACTTCTGACCAACATTATCTAACTTAAATTAGGATTACAAAAATCTGGATGATCACTAGATGGCAGCAGTGCTTATTGATAGCTCATGGTCATTTGGAACTTTGTAGTCCAGAGCTGGTAACTGTTCTAAATTTACTTTTCTCTGGTGATGCCCCAGGACCTTCTACGAGCAAACATTGGGCTAGATGGACACTTTACATTGAGTTATTGTTAATGTATTAGAGAGCAAATAATTTCTACCCAAAGAGGATTATCACATCACATAAATTTTATACAGAATTCCTTAGAACATTGAAATTGCTTGGTGTACTTTATAGAAATAGTCATACCGGTACTCTTGAAATATCCTTTCATGTTTAGGATGGACCTGGCCTAATGTGTCAAGCAATTAAAAATGGTTGCATAGTGTGTACTTTCAAACTTTTCTTAACAAATGATAAATTTTATCAGATAGGAAAAATTTGATGGTTTTGAAGAAAGAATGGGTGAAAAATTTGTAAAATTAAGAAAGCAAATAAAATAAGATGTTGCTAAGTGAATGTAGACTTTAGAACTTATTTCAGATGGGCTATTCTTATAATGTGGAATAAATATAGATTCTGCTGAAAACACATTTTTAGCTTTGGTGCAAGAAGCATTTTATAGAAAACAAATGATAAGTGGTTCATTTTTTGCTATGTACTAAAATTTTCACAAGGGGATTATAAAATGATATCAAAAGAAGATTTGAGAACAAAATATTCTTGTCAATGTCTTTCTTATGTACACTTAAAAAGTTTTGGTGGATAATTTTTTTATGGTTTTCAACAATATGAGACTGACTTTGAAATATAATTATGTATTAATTATGAACATGTTATTGCTAAGATGTATAAACCTCTGATGAAATATAAAAAAAAGAACACATGAAGATGTATGATAAAATGGGATAAAATTTTTGGCTACAATGTACAAATGGATCAATGGGAAAATATGTGGCTAAAAGGATGAAATTTAGATTAGGTTGTAATCTCAAAGAGAATTTTTATAAAACGATGTACAGCAGAGAAACGGTTTAGAAATCTGTCAGCAGAGAAATGGTTTAGAATGTATAAAGGCACTTTGAACATTTGCTGGAAATGTGAACAATGTAAAGGGACATGTTTAATCACATTTTGGTGGACATGTAAAAAAGTAAAATAAGCTGGATGCAAATACATACTGTACATTATGAAGATTGTAAAAGTTAAAACTGAAACTAGAGACTTTCCTTTTGGGACCAATGGACAGGCAACTAGAAAAAAGCCGCAGAACTTTGTTTTATGTATGATAACTGCAGCAAGATTATTATATGCTTAAAAGTGGAACGATTCTACACTAGCCACAATAAAGGCAAAGATGATGAAGATGATGGAACTAATGAAGATGGCTATATTAACTTCTTTGATCAGAAAAAAACCCAATATCTACATTTATGGCTGACTGGAAATTCCTTCTAGACTTTTTGCATTCAACAGAAAAAATGCATTTATGATTTGTGGTTTTGATTAGGAAAAAATTGATAATAAAAAGTGTTCTTTTTTGTAATATAGAGTAAGACACAGTTTTGTAATTGTATTATATTTGCTGCCAAGAAAATTGGAAACTTCTTTTTCACACTTGCTTTTCTCTTTCTTTGCTTTTTTACTCTTTATTAGTTTGTGTTAGCTTTTTGGTTCTTAATAAAATTCTTATTAAAAAGTAACTTTATTAGGGGTGAAGAATCACTAAATTTGTTTAAACATATTGTTATGAAGGTTGGAAATCACTTCATCATATATTTATTTTCTCTTTCTTCATTATATTCTTACTTTTCTTTTTTTTGTTTTCCAAGCACTTTTTGCTTTTCTCAATACTCTTTTTTCATTAAATTTACTTTGTATTAGATTTTACTGTTATAATCAACATTCTCAATAAAAATTAAATCAAGGAAGCAGCCATGACACTGACTGCTTTGAATTTACTTGATATAAAGTGGGAAAAGAAAGTAAAAGAAAAAAAGTAGCAGATCACTTCTTGTTTCCTTCTAGGATATTCACCATCTACAATTGATTCAGCTCCAGATCTAGTAGGCTATGAGCTTGGTTTCAAAATTATCAACAAGAACTTGACCAATACAAATCCATTATCACCAGAATATAAGCAATTGATGGGTTCCATCAGTAACGAGGTGAGGATTTTCACGTAGAAGTCCTCTATTGCAAACCCTGAATGAAAACATGATAGGGAACTACCTTGAGATAATGCCATTGCAAGTCTCTCTCACATTCTTTAATTCCCTCTTTTTGTAGAATGTTTTTGAATTAATATTCCTAATTTACATCCATTCCTTTCACAAACTGGCATACCTACAACTTTATAATAACAATAAAGTAGTCCATTAAGAAGAGAATGTCCATTAAATCTGAACATTCATTAAATTCAAACATATCACTTTATCAAGCTGCCTCATATGTCTAAATACATAATTGATGTAAATTTATTGTTTGTAGTAATAATCTCAATGTAATAGTTAAATCTTGATTTAATGGGCAAACTCTCAATTAGACATGCCTATGGAGATTCTCAGTCATCCAGGTCATGGTTATTCCAAAGGTGCTTTTTTCAGGAGGCAACTGGACTTTCTTGTTTTTCTTGGATAAGAAGCAAAATATTTTCAAAGAAAAACAAGAAAGTCCAGTTACCTCTTGAAAAAAGCACCTTTGGGATGATCTTAGTTGGACAGATCTTACTCCATTCAATGATAGAATCAGAGTGAAAAATTTGTATCTGAATCCAATAATCAAGATCCAATAGATCAATATTTTGTTGGCCAAGTGTGATTGGACCACAAGGAATTTGTCTTCAGTGCATAAGCTCTCAGTGTATGTAAAAGTTATAAGTGATAAAACATGATCAGTCAACATAAAAATAAATTAATCATAAATCATATGTTACAACACTTAGTGATTAAACTGCAACTGTAGTGTAGTTCTTGTGGAACAGTTTGTTCTCAGATCTGTTTTGGATACTCACCTCTTTCAAAACTCAATAGTGTAGGTAACTTATTATGCACCAAACAAAAGATTTAACATGCAGATTTAAGCTAAATAGGATTTAATTTGATTTGATTCCAGTTGAATCAACTCTTCCAACAGAGCTTCATCAGCGATGGATTCAAAATTTGTGCTGTAACTAAATTAAGGTCAGTATTTACCAAAGGTGGCTCTGAGCAAGACCTTGATATCGAGTTCATAAATAATTAAATCAAAACCAAATGAATTGTTATGGCTTATTATGGTACATGAATTCAGCCAGATGTGGCTTACTCAAGAAACTATAATTAAGTAAATTATGATTTCATAAAATATTTAAATTATGTCTATACACTCATTGTTTGGATCTTATCTGTCCTCAAGCACTTGAAGATATCAATCTGGCTTCATAAAACTTTTAACTGAGATAGTATTCTCTAGGTAAGGGATTGTTTTTGCAGCATACTAGGAAACTATTTATCAACATTGCATTAACCTACAAATAATAAAATAAAAATAAGAAAACACAGTATTTCCCAAGTCACATTCTCCAAGTACATTGGGCTTTTAACTTTCAGATTTCCAAACCAGCATGTTTTCCAGAACTAGAGTCTCCTTTCCCTTCCTTACCCACCTTTCCAAGTAAAGTAGATCAAATGCTGCAGGATAGACATCAAAATAGCACTCCCCAATTTTTACATTTCTTCGGACTTTTCAGCTGATACAATTTAGAGCAACTGAAAATAAAGGAGAATTTCATTCCTTACTTCTTTCTTGCACATAGGCCATTGCTTTCCATCCATTTACCCATTAGCTAGCCCTGGATAGCTGGGCCTAATTACAAAAGCTCTGTGCAAGTTTATCAGGAGTTCTTTCTAAATTGCAGTTTGGGAGAGAGAGGGAAGAAAAGTGCCTCAAAGAGGGGGGAAAGGGAGAAGTCAGAAAGAATAATAAACTGTGTACCAGAAACAGAATGCCCATTTTAAACACTGGCCGCATTCATTCCTTACTAGGCCTACCATGTGGATCTTCCTTCACTAACAGATCAGTCCTGGAAAATGCAGCTCTTGGCATTAAAAAGGTTGCCAGGCTCTGCTGCTGCTGAGCTAGATATCTTAGGAAAGGTATTCCAAAATAATCAAATATGAGAATGGCCAGATTTCTCTCAAGACATTGAAATCTTCCAGTCCAGTTGATATTGATTGAAAGAATTAAGGGCAGGGGTATGAGTGAAAACAAAAGCAGACATGATTCTATCACTGGGCCTAAGTCGTCAGGAGATATGGCTGAGCCCATGCTATGGTTATGTTCATTTATCATTAATAAGTTTATATATATTTTATATATATAATATAATAGTTATATATATGTTTTCGGAGGTTTTCTTTGGTTCTTCGGTTTTCTCCCACGTAGAATTGGAAATATCTCGGCTACGTTTCAATGAAGTCTCATTCATCATCTTTAGGCTTGTGTCTTCGGCCTTGTGCTTCTCAGAGTAATGTGAGCTTGCAGCTGCTTCTTCCTTTTAACTACTAGTGGGGGTATGACTTGATTGGGTGGGGGCTTGGCTGTGTGCTGATTGGATGGGGGTGTGTTCTCATTGGTTGGGGGTTTGGCTGTGTTCTGATTGGTTGGAGGGTTGGCTGTGTTCTGATTGGCTGGGGGTGTGTTCTGTTCCGGTGGGGGTTTGGTTGTACTCAGGTTAGTCTTAGTTGCTAAGAGATTTGAGCTGGTGAGCTGTGATCCTGTTGTTTGGTTTCGCGTTCGTGGTCGTGCCACATCTTCATGGTGGGCATCAGTTCCCTTCATGCATGAGTTGGGGGGGGGGGGGTTTGAAGCAGGTAGTGATGCAGCTGTGGTACGGCTGTGGGTCTGCTTTAACAAACGAGTACCTAACATGAAGAAGGACACTAGTCCCACACCCATGAGGGCCACACAAGAAACTACCACCATACTTCCACGTAGAAAGCAGACTCACACCCACACAGAAAATGAAACACGACCGCGGACCAGAAGCCGTACCACAGCTGCATCACTACCTGCTTCAAACCCCCCCCCAACCCATACATGAAGGGAACTGATGCCCACCATGAAGATGTGGCACGACCATGAACACGAAGCCAAACAACAGGATCACAGCTCACCAGCTCAAATCCCCCAGCAACTAAGAATAACCTGAGTACAATCAAAACCCCCAGCCAATCAGAACACAGCCAACCCTCCAACCAATCAGAACACAGCCAAACCCCCAACCAACCCTCCAACCAATCAGAACACAGCCAAACCCCCAACCAATGAGAACACACACCCAGCCAATCAGAACACAGCCAAGCCCCCACCCAATCAAGTCATACCCCCACTAGTAGTTAAAAGGAAGAAGCAGCTGCAAGCTCACATTACTCTGAGAAGCACAAAACCGAAGACACAAGCCTGAAGATGACGAATGAGACTTCATCGAAATGTCGCCTAGATACTTCCAATTTTATGCGGGAGAAAACTCGAATTATCAAAGATATATATATTTAAATTATCAGCTTAAAACCTTACACATATATATATATATATACATACACACACACACACACACACACACACATATATATATATATATATATATTATACATATATATATAGTGTAGCTAACAATATTTAAAATAGAGAAAAGACAGTGTTGTCTTTTCCCTGCTTTAAATGTTGTTAGCTGCACAAAATCATGAACTTGAGATGAGCGGCCATATACATTAAAAAAATGAATTTTTAAAAATTAAAAGTATGGTTCACTTGGAGTATTGCAGCATTGGTTAATAATCAGATCATGGTGATCAGCTGGTTGACATGTTCCTCATTTATGTAGTTCTGATAACACAAAAAACCCAGCTTAATAAAGAAAAATATGGCATGCATATTAATGCATATTATATTAATCCCAAACTAATGGACTATCTTATTATTAATGTGCTAGCCTGTTCATACAACATATTGTCAGGGTCTGATAGCTACAGCACATTGAATCTCAAAATTCCCAACAAGCTATTATTGAAGCCAATTTTAGTTGTATGAACCTAATCTTATTTTATAAATAAGGCAAAAGTTACCTTGCTTATCTAACGCATATATCAGAATGGGAAATGTTACCAGGAAATCTTCATTTTTGTGCTGAAATCCAGAAACTTCATGGAGATGCATTATTATTTCCACCAAAGTAAATTTGCCCCCCTCCTAATAGGTCAATGTGCATAATAACCCATCATGTGGCTTGTCTGGTTTTAGCTGAATCTGTTGGGTTTTAACCTCAGCCACTGTATATCAGGCCTCATTTTTGAATTTAGTGTTTAGTGACCTAGTCAAATTGGCTTTTTCAGTAAAAGATGCAAGAGCAATATATTTCTTTTTGGGTAGTTGAGAAGCCTTTGACTAAGATAATAGGAAATATAGCTCTCAGTGGCTCTGTTGGCTAGAAATTCTGCATCACTGAAAAAGCTATTTATGGCAAAGAATATATTAGCAAAATACTTTGATTATGAAGTTTCAGCATACTATAGTAGGAATCTTTTGTTCTGTATGCATTTTGATCTTAGTCACGTCATCAAGACATCAAAACTCAAGATGATTTTGAAAGTTGCCTCTGAAAATGTCTGACTTTATCTAGTGGTAATACAATTTGAAATGCTTGTGTGCATTAAAACATGTTACTGCTAATCTGACTTGCTTCTTAGCTTTAGTCTGAAGTCGACTCATGTGTCTTTTCTCTCTCTTCCTAAACCCCCACTATATTTTTTAGAATCGGTTCCATCATAGTTGATTGCAAGTGTTACTTCCATTCTGCAGGCAATAACAGCAAAGATGCCATCAAAAATGTCTTTCAACAAGAGACCCAGAATGCCACTTCTCAGTGGCTGGGTAGCAGGTTCCAAATCATGGGTTTCACCATTGAAGGTATAAAGATTGGCATGAACTAAAATGGTAATCGTCATTAATGTAGGGCTCACACCTTTATGAAATCTATAATATTTCCTTTCCTATTCCTTATGTCAGACAGACAAACAGATAGATCTGAGTAGCATGGTGATGATACTCACCTGCCACTCAGAAGATTGAGAAGTTAATCCTAGGTAGCGGCAGATGTTTCTCTCCTAGGGCACAAAAAAAAAAATATCTACTGGAATCTCCACCTGGTGTCAGGAAGGACATCTGGCCAGTAAATGCTCAGCTCCATTCTGTCACCGCAACTCTAGCCCAAATTAAGGGATTTTAGGGCCATAAAAAGGGAGACAGATTATATTATATTAAATTAGATTAGATTAGAAGGTGGGCGGGCAAGCAGGCACATTTTTAACATACTTAGGGTCTTTCAGAAGCTTATAATAATTTTGCTACAAGCCTTTTGGACTTGGAGTGAGAGGACCTCCACCATGTGTGGAAGGTTTGTTTGTTTAGTATATATTTTATATTATTTTGTCCCAAAGGCTTTAGGCAGTAACTGTGAACAATTAACAAAAACAACCCTAGATACATTTATAGAATAATAATCTATAAAAATAGGTGCAACAGATCCCATGTGTATATTATAAAACACCCTTCTGTACTAATCTGAAGAGAATAGTATTTCCTAAAACACAGGAGGGTTACATTAACTATATTTTAAAATTATATAGTTTATTTCTTTAATTAAATAGTAATGTTTATTATTATTATTACATTGTTGTTAGCTTTTGTACACTATTTAAAATTGCCTTTACTGAGTGATTATTAAATTTACATGAAAATAAATGTTTACTATATTTGTGCATTCCTTTTTCTATTGAAAATTCTTGAAACAAATACCAAAGCAGTAACCAATAAGCCCCCACACATGCTAAAGGTGAAGAACTTCACTGTAAATTTCACCATTATCAACTTGCCATACAAGAACATGAAGAATCCAAAGTCAGAAGTTTATCAGAAAACCAAAGCGAGCATCAAGGATGAGGTAAATGGCCGAAAACATCTATAGAATTCATTGATGTTAAAGTCCCTAAATGTGTGTACGTTTTCTGCCTACAAGAAGAAACAGCAGTTGTTCTACAGTTTGGAGATTTTTTTTTCTTTATCCATTGTGCATTGGAACAATGCTAATATAATGTTATAGCATAACAGAAGGCAGTGTGATTGTTTAAATGCCTTCCCTTAAAAAAAGATTGATCAATAGCAAATATATCCCACCCTGATCAGATTTTTCATCTCCAAATCTTCAAGTGTGTTCCTTTCTGCTCCCAAGCAAAGTCTTAAAATTAGAGTATGTTTAAGAGGAAGTATTGTAATTACAATAAGACTGACTTTGGAAAGAAAAATTAATGTACCTATCTCTTAGTCCACATGCCCCCTGCTTTTAAACTAATACAAGAATATTTACAAAAAGAACTGTTCTATTCATCTTCCATTTCAGACCTAGAAAAGGGAAAATGGATCCCTTGACAAATTCTGCACATTGATAGATACCTTTGTCAAATGGAAGTCAGATACTGAAGTGGAGAATTGAGTAAGATTTGGGTCATCTCCATTATCTAAAAGGCATCTTGGGCAGTTTAACATAGCCAGAAAATACAATGCCCTGCAGAACCACCAATTAGCAACAGATGCAATATCTAACAGCTAACCTAACTCCTTAGGAATAGGAATGAACCGATCACCCCAATTTGTTCCATTTTACAATTCACATGAGTAGGCCAGTTATGATGTTCATTGTATTGCAAATTTTTCATCCTTGAATTCTTCACCTTTTGAAATTTTATAATGTTTTATATTTAAAAAAAATAATCCTAAATTATTCTGTTTTTAATATTTAACTTTATTGATTACATTGTACACCAGCCAGAGCCCCTTAACAATTTTATTAAAGCAGACTCTGTAGAATTCCAAGATGCAAATTTTTGCAATTATTAATACAGGCAGGGTGCAGCCAAACCCATGGTTGTGTGGGCCCCTGTGTTCCTCACGCAAGGGGGAACACATAATATGAATATATAGTCATTTTTTTTATATCTATCACCCCACATTTGACACCATGAGCATTTTATACCTCTTAAGCGAAGGATAATAAAGCCAGCATGTTCCTTAAAGCAGAATTAAGTATGGAAGAAGTTTTCCATTTCAAACCTACAGAAAAAGTGTCAAGGTTTAGTAGGTTTTAATAGGTTTAGTTCTTTCTTAACTCATTATCATTCCTGGTAGTCCATTAATCCATTCTCTTCTTTTTCTTTGGAACAGCTCAATCACCTGTATCAACGCAGTGATCTGAACAAGAGTTTTCTGGGCTGTTCAGTGAAAAACTTGAGGTGCGTTTTTCCTAATTGAGTATCCAGTCCACATTCACATTCTATTTGTTGTTTGTATTTGTTACTGCCACTACTGTTCTAAAACTCTAATGAGTCCTTTGCTTTTACATTAACAAATAAAAATACTAGATTTTTATCTTCTCAACCTCACTTTTTAATATTTACCATGGCTTGTATTTTTCTTTTTCAGACCCACTAGCAATGAAACTCAAACTGATGTCAGTTCTATCTGCGCATTTGCAGTGGAGTTTGGTTCAAGGACTTTTGACAAAGACCTTGTGTATGATACATTTAAAAACCTGACTCAGAATGCCTCTCTAATGGGGAAATACAGCCTGGACAATAACAGCATAAATATTAATGGTAAGATGAGGGAAGCACAAGGTATGTTTGACAGAGGTAGATGCTATAAATTAGAAAAGGAGAGACAAGTCAAGGTGAGAATCTAGGGCTCTGCCAGGGATTTCCATGGGTGGGCAGGGGATGTAAAAAAACAATCAAGATGGCACCTATCACATACAATGAAAGCATCACATGTAAAAAAAAAAAAAGAGCGAAGCTTCCGTTGCATGGTGGTGATTGTCATCTTGACTTGTTTGATCCCTGCTGGACTCTTCCTATCTTTTGCCCCTTCCATATTTAATGGAACCCTTCCTTCCATTCTTTTCTAGTATTTCCTTCAATCATGGCAACAGGACCATCTAAACAAGGTAATTAGGATTTTTTATCCCAATATATTTTAGCTTCAGATTTCAGTGTCCTCATTCCCTCTGTGTTGAACTGAAGAAATGTAGAATTGTTATGGTATAGAAGATGCTGTAAACTGAAACAGAATCAGCATAGTCTATCCAAAGCACACATACACATGCACGTGGCTTGTGGAAATGAGAAGGTTGTAAATGGACAGGGTGTAAATTTCATCATTAAATTTATGTATTTGCATTATTTCTTATTTCCAGAGCTCCCTTATTGGGCCATCATCCTCATATGCTTCTCCGTCTTACTGGGTTCTATCTTTTTCTTCCTTCTGTGTGTCTTGGTATGTATACATTATGCTTCAAAGCAGAGGGCTAATGATGAGTCTCTAACATAAGGAATCCTTAGCACTCTTCCAATAAATACCTGAAGAGTGTGTATGTTTTTTCAGAAGAATTTTAATAATAGTGGATAGGAAAGTGATTAAACAGTTCCCTTGAGACCTCCTAGGATGTTAATGGAGGCAATTCTGGGAATGAAGGACCCTAAAAGCAGTTAATGGAGCCAATGGAAGGGGTCTTCTGATTCGTTTCTCCCTCTGACCAAGTCAAATGGAATTGAGACTGTTAGCTCCTGTAGGAATGTCCATCATGAGAGAGAAAATGGACAAAAGAAGGAAGACTCTCCACTTATATGTGCATAAAATGTATTTATTTCTGTCTTTAATCAGACTGCTGTGTGGGTGAAGAAGAGAGCAGGCAAGTACCAGATCCAAAGGAATATTTTTGGCCTCTATTTCCCATGCACGGACATGCAAAAATCATAGTGATGTGGATTTTGGAAATTTGACTCCTTCCCTGCAAGAAGATCCTTTTTGCAGAGTTCAATCTTGCACATATTGTGCAACAAAAATGTGTTTACCATAGTTGGAATGATGTTTTGATGAAGAAGAAATACTGCGTATTCCTGTGGAAGACCGCCAGATTGATAAATTGATGGGGTGCACTGTCATATTTTTATTATGTGTTGTGAAACTTGGAGTATCTTTTTAAATATCTATAAAAACTACAGATTAGATTATTTAACTGCCAAAAAAAGAGAGAGAGAGATTCTGCCTGGAGCATGGATCAGTATTAAACAATTTGCATTCATTTGAGACTGCAAAGCATCAATGAACTCTATTGCACATTAAAAAAATGTAAAAAGAAAATATATACTGAGCTGCAATTATGTCATACTGTACTGTAGTATATTGTTCTGTAATATCTGTTTTCAAAATAATGTAACTTGGGTAGAAATGATTTTCAGTCCTTTTTTAGATACTGTATTTCAAATGTTCCTCATTTCCTACAAATCAATAAACATGAGCAAAAAAATGAAAAAC
The DNA here is from genome assembly GCA_023653725.1 of Bungarus multicinctus. NCBI lineage: Eukaryota > Metazoa > Chordata > Lepidosauria > Squamata > Elapidae > Bungarus > Bungarus multicinctus. The sequence continues at coordinate 158,195,009 of CM042838.1, read as the reverse complement.
AAAATGAAACCTAAACTTCTACCAAGAATTTAAAATAATCTTTTTTTAAGTCTTGGTATATATGACTATGAACTCAAGTTTTAGAATACTGTGTACAAGAAAAATATAAGTATGAAGAAATCAGCTTTAGTCAGAAGTGGCATAATACTTTCAGCATTAATTTTCTGGTTATACAGTATATAGCTAAAATTTAGTTGCCACCATCCCAAAATGATATAGTATTTACATCAAACTTATATTTCTCTTTTCAGTTCTTTTTCTAGCAGCAAAGTACCTTAGATGTGTGGGAATAAAATTACAGTATTTTTTTTGCCTTTCATTCATTATAATACTAGCCAATTATAAACAACATAAACTTTACTTAACAATTTTGTATTAGCAGCTAGTAGTGAATATGGTAAATCTGCTTAAAAGTCCATCTTACTGTGCTTCTTTACACAGTGATCATTCACTTTTTCATCATAGTCTTTCACCAAAGAATGCTTGTCTTTTATATACAGATAAATAATACATTTACTAACTCAGATAAATTTCCATTTAATAGACCATATACAATAGGGGGAAAATCTGTCCATATGTTATATGCTTCAGTACAGTTATAAAATTCCCCTCATGATTCTGTATATCTATAAAACTGAAAAATATGCATGTGTAAATCTCATTTCCATTTTAAAGATTTGGAACACAACAGCTGAGTCATATCACGTGCAAAGATAAAGGCTGGATTCCCCTATTTTAGCCTAGTAAAACATTTGAATTCTCAAGAAATGATACCATGAAAACTTTGTGGGTATGTGAAAAGAATGAATATGGATCCTCATCCTTACTTTATTGAACTTTAGTTGGCCACAACTTTGACACACAAGGAATTAACCTTTGGTACAGAAGCCCTCAGTTCACATGCAAAGCAGCAGAATAATCATCAATAAAATGATCAGAAAATCAGAATAATACCAATAAAAGGTGAGAGAAAAGGAGATAATAAGAAGGCTAAGTGATAATACTATAACCACATTACACTAAAAAAAAACCTTTAAGGCAATTTTAACTAAAAATTCTAATTCTTCAATTTCTAACCTTGTCAGAGGTAAATGCTCCCCTTCACCTTTCAGGATTCCAGCCAACTCTGCCACCAAAATCTTTCCACCAAAACTCTCACCCCTGGCTAAATGTAAAAGGGGAAGCTAAAAATTGTGGACGTCTGTAGCTCAGCCAACTTGAGGCGAGTGATAGAAGACCACCAGTCAATTCCATGACTGATACAAAAAAAAACCCCAGAAATAAATAAATAAGTAAGTAAACTAACTAACTAACTTTATAAAAGATATTAAAATAAAATAAGTTTCTACAGGCACAATTGTCAGTTTGAAAGAACATGAAAAACAACCCTTAACGCAATTTATTTCTAACTAAAAATTCTAACTCCTCAATTTCTAACCTTGTCTGAGGTAAATGCCCCCTTCACCTTTCAGGATTCCAGCCAAGTCTCTCACCAAAGTCTTCCCGCCAAAACCGGACAGAACCCCCTTCTCTATTTCTACTGGCTGTCTTGGATCACGTGACTCCTTTTTTGGGGCACAAAAAGCCGGCTTGTGATGTAAAGGGCAGGCTGCCTCCCTCCGCCTCATTTCTACCTGTGGAGCTTCCTGGAGAAAGAAGATGAAGACACACACTCACAAAACAGTCCACTTGGGACCCATTTTATAGGATACAGGTGGTCCTCAACTTACAACGGTTTGCTTAGTGACCATTCAAAGTTACAATGGCACTGACATAAGTGACGAATGATTGTTTTTCACACTTATGACCTTTGCGGCATCCCCACGGACATGTGATCAAAATTCAAACGCTCGGCAACTTGCATGTATTTCTGACGGTTGCAGGATCCCGGGATCATGTGATCACCTTTTGTAATTTTTGATGAGCAAAATCAATGGGGAAGCCAGATTCCCCATTAACTTTGCAGTCGTTAAGTTAGTGAAACAACCGTTTTGCTAAGTTGACAGCAGCAGCAATTCACTTAACAACTGTGGAAGAAATGTCATAACATGGGGCAAAGCTCACTTAGCCATAGAGATTTTGGGCTCAGTTGTGGCCATATGTCAAGGACTACCTTTAATTATACTGACCATATTTTCCTGAAACAAAATAAAGGACAAACCTGAAAAGGGGGTAAATCTAAAAGAGGTTCATAAGGATTAAGGGGGAAATGATTTGCGTTTCTAACTTTGCTTTACAAAGGAAAATTCGAGAGCAAAACCAAGAAAATAATTAAATAAATCTAAAGGACAGCTATCTGAAACAGAGGACTGTCCTTTTTAACAAAGGACATATGATCACTATAACACAGGAGGCTGTTAGCACTGTCCGTGTACAGATTTGATGGTATGAATGGCTGACTGGGTTAAACATTTGGCAAAACCCGGCCTACTGTGGTTATCTAGCCCTTTCTTAGGCATATGAGCCAGCTGGGCCCACCTCATAGAATGGTTGTTGTGTGGGAAAAATAGGAGCTCGGTTTACTAAGTGTGCTCACCAGCTTGAGTAATATATATAGAACAGTGGGATAAAAATCTATTTTGATAATGATTGTGTTAATGTCTGACTGAAAGTAATAGCAATAGCTCTTAGATTTACAGGTTTTGGTGGCAAGGTGATTAAAATGCAGTACTGCAGGCTACTTCTGCTGCCTGCCGGCTGCCTGCAATTTGGCAGATTGAATTTTACCAGGCTTAAGGTTGACTCAGCCTTCTATCCTTCTGAGGTGGGTCAAATGAGGACCCAGATTGTTGGGGGCAATTATGCTGACTCTGTAAACCGCTTAGAGAGGGTTGTAAAAGCACTGTGAAGTAGTATATATAAATATAAGTGCTATTGCTATGTACTGCTCCACAGAGCTTTACAGCCTTCTTCAATGGTGGACTACTGGTTCTGGTGGGCGTGGTGTGGCTTGGTGGGCATGGCTTGGTGGGTGTGGCAGAGGAAGGTTATTTATTCCCTCCCCACCCCACTAACCTGCTTTCCAGCTCTGTTCTCCTGCACAGAGCAACAAAAGAAGACCCAGTCGATCAGCTGGGACTCGGGAGGCAGAGAATAGATGCGGACGGGGCTAGTCAGAGGTGGTATTTTCCGGTTCTCCGAACTACTCAAAATTTTCTCTAGCAGTTCTCCAGAACTGGTCAGAACCTGCTGAAAATCACCTCTGGCCCTCTTGAACTGGTTTACAGTGTCACCATATTGCCACTAACAATCAGTGTCCTCATTTTACTGATCTTGGAAGAATGGAAGGCTGAGTCAACCTTGAGACAGTCAGGATCAAACCTCTGGCAATGGGCATAGTTGGCCTGCAATATTGCATTCTAACCACTGCGCCACCATGATCCTTTGGGCTCCAATTCTAGTCTATAACCACCTCTGCTGCCAACTCTCCAACCATCTCTAATGGATGATTTCCCGTCTCCCTCTTTGGATCTGGTAAGAAAAGTAGAAACTTCTATGTATGCACAGACAAGAATGGCTTTCTTACATGGTTTGCATTCAAATAATCACCCATATCCTCAATTCCCTGGAAAGCAGGTCCCTAAAGCCAGTCTTACTAAGTCTCCCTTGACTTAGATCCTGTTTCCTTTCATTCATTTCAATTAAATACTTGTGTAATTACATTTTTAGCACGCACAATATTTTTCTAGCTTCTCACTGCAAATCCCTACCAATTTGTGCTAGATTTATTCATTTCTCAACTTTATTGCAACTTTCTGTCTACAAAAAGCTCACACTCCAACAACATTCTGTATCTTCTGCTTAAATTAGGATCGTTTGGAGAGAAACAGCATGCATTGGCATAGTAAAGGACCATTATATTTACGACCAGAATTGAAAACAAATGCAGATCTGTATTTTCCCTCTGTTCCTCATATTGTGGGGTTCATCTGATTGTCACGTATGGTAGTGCATTCATCCAGTTCCATTTGAACAACATGGAGCAAAAATGGTATTGGATGATTTTCTATGTTGTATGAAGTCATTCATGATGTTACCTGCACACATACAATTTCCAAATTGTAGCTCATTATCCATCATTTCCTACCCAACATTCCCAAGTCTTCATAGAGATAAGGAGTTAACAATACTGTCACACTTGGCTAGCTGAAAAATCTGCTGAAAATTCTAATGTGATGTCATAGTTCTCCTTTATGTGTCTTGAGTGAAAGCAAGTGCCTTTCATTTTAGTGCTATAGAAGAAAGAAGATGGGGGTTAAATGTTGTAAATCATAGTGGAATCTAGTGGAAGATAATTTAAGTTCTATTTACAATGTCAATCAGCGGTTCTAGACCAACCACTCCAGAGCCTTTGCAAGAAACAAACTTGGGATTCTCAGGATCAAAGAGTCCAGAACAGAAGCCAGTGAGGCTAGGCCATGCAAGTAAAGAGACCTCTTCCCCAGGATATGTTTTGGACCAGATGTCCCAATCTTGGACGTCATCAAAAAAAGAAGAGCCCTCCAGGAGCAGGTCACATTCTCCACATAAAGATTGTTCCATCGTCAAGACAAGAGCAATTGTCATAGATACTGGTACAGGGACATGTAAAGCTGGATTTGCAGGTCAACAGACTCCACAGGTAGTTATTGGGGCATTAGTTGGACAGCCGATAGAAAAATTCATGAAGATTGGAAGTGATATACCAAACACATTCATTGGAGAACAAGCTCGATGGGAACCTGATATTGATATAATTTTTCCATTAAGGCATGGCATAATCACAGACTGGGAAGCAGCAGAAACATTGTGGTGGCACATTTTCCAGCATGAACTCAAGATTGCTCCAGAAGACCATGCCCTTTTAATGTCTGATCCTCCTCTTTCACCAACTACCAATAGAGAGAAATTGGTGGAGGTTGTTTTTGAATCCCTAAATTTCCCCAAAGTGTATGTAGCATATCAGTCGGTCCTGTCAGTGTATGCTCATGGGAAAATTAGTGGGTTGGTAGTAGATACAGGCCATGCTGTGACACACACTGTACCAGTCCATCAAGGATACAATTTGCCACATGCCACAGAAAAGATGGACATTGCTGGAGCCAATGTGACATCTTTTTTGATGGATCGCCTTAAAGACATGGGACATTATTTAGATGAAAAAATGCTGGATATGATTGAAGATATCAAACAAAACTGCTGTTATGTTGCACTTGATTTTGAGACTGAATGGAACTGTCCAGAGGAAGACAATACAGTGCAATACCAATTGCCAGATGGCCAAATAATTACTTTGGGGAAGGAGAGATTCCAGTGCCCTGAGATGTTGTTCAATCCACCACAAATGCCTGGGCTTGCTCTTCTAGGCATCCCTGGCATGGCCCAAAAAAGCTTAATGAAAGTTCCTGAACAAATCAGGAAAGAAATGTATAAAAATATAATGTTATGTGGAGGGTCGTCACTTTTTGAAGGATTTGAAAGGAGATTTACTCAAGATATCATGACTAATTTGGAGACTAGCACAAAAATCAAAGTCACAGCTGTTCCACTTAGGCACTATTCTGTCTGGACTGGAGGTTCAGTTCTTGCGTCCTTGAAAAACTTCCAATCATGTTGGATCACAAAGGAACAATATCAAGAGTATGGACCATATATTGTGCACAGGAACTGCTACTGAGTTGGGCCCAGCTAGGTTAGTTAGGATTAAAATGGGAAGTGGCTCATAATAAACCACTAAGCTTGCTTAGATTTGAAATGTGACTTGTATTTATTGGCTGCAGATTTAAATCTGGTCTCAGAATTAATACCTGTTCACTCCAAACTTTCTAGGGACCCAGCCATTGTAATATTTTTTTCAGAACTGTAGCTCTAGACACTTATGACACATGACTACCCATTTGTTAGGGTTGGTTATCATGCCATCTTGCCATCCTAAAGTGATTATCTTGATAATCAAAACTAACCAACTCAGTCATTGTCTTTAAGATTCCACAGATAATCCACAGCATTACTGATGCTGTTGCGACAAACTAATATTCTTATTTCTCAGGAAGCTATTATTCTTTCCATCTGAGGAAGAACACAATGACAAACTGCTTTTGAAAAACCTTACCAAGAAAATTGCAGGGGCTAGTCCAGGAGTTAAGACTGACTTGAAGGCACATTACGAGAGAGAGAGAGAGAGAGAGAGGGAGGGAGGGAGGGAGAGAGAGAGAGAGAGAGGGAAGAGGAGGGAGGGAGAGAGAGAGAGGAGAGAGAGAGAAGGGAGGGAGGGAGGAGAGAGAGAGAGGGAGGGAGGGAGGGAGAGAGAGAGAAAGAGGGAAGGAGGGAGTGGAGAGAGAGAGGGAGGGCTGGGAGAGAGAGAGAGAGGCGGAGGGACGGGGAGAGGAGAGGGAGGGAGGAGGGAGAGAGAGAGAGGGGGGAAAGGAGAGAGAGGAGAGAGAGGGGAAGGAGGGAGGGAGAGAGAGAGGAGGGAGGGGAGGGCGGGAAGAAGAGAGAGATAGAGGAGAGGGAGGGAGTGGACGGGAGTGAGAGAGAGAAGGGAAGGAGGGAGGGAGAGAGCGATGAGAGGGAGGGAGGTGTGAGAGGAGAGAGAGAGGGGGGAGGG